>CM032229.1:191510000-191830000 GCA_019009955.1 Riptortus pedestris | reverse complement strand
ACTATACGTCGTATCGAAAAATTGTATAAAATCAATCCTATTGCAAATTACATTTACTATAAGTATTGTTCTATACATATTTTCCGTATAATGAGTATTAACCGAGATATTTGTATTTTTTGTAATGAGTTCCGCTTTCAGTAAACCCCCACTCCTACTAGGGACATATTAATAATAAGCTGATATCTCATGATCCCCTCATTATTAGGTTAAATACAAAATATTGTTTTCAACAAAGCTTTATTTTACGAGGTACAAACAAATACGTTCTGTCGACGCCCCCCCTTTTTTCTTGGACTACAAAAATCTGAGTGATAGAAATTATTTTGATTCATTTCAAATTACTCCACTAACTATAATAAATAGTTTCCAATAAAATTAATATTTTATATTCAGATATATTTCTTTAACTGTTTGTTTTTCCGGTCTATCTATCGATACTGCACTACAAGGTTGGCTAACCTGTTTGTTTACAATCCAGCCGTATTACGTTGTAGGGACTATTAACTTATATTGTAAATTCACTGAAAGATTTCCCATTGTCGTTTGTAATTATTCTCTAATATTCACGGAAGTGTTACCTGTATGTATATTTATCTATTGTAAACCTTCGCTGGCTAACCTGCTTGTTCCTTAATCATGTGAAAATCTCATAACCGTCTGAATCGTATTTTGCCCCCCCCCTTTCTATTTTCTTCCCGGATTCCTAAATTTGGAATGGTTGTGATTAAAATTATTCTGGTCTATTATTAATTACAGTACTAGATATAATAAATAGTTATATGAATAAAATTTATAACTTATATTCAAATATATTTCCGTAATTGCTTTTATTTCCGGTAAAAGCTGGCTAACCTGATTGTTTAGAACTCAGACTGTTTGCAATCAGGAAGGTTCTTACCATTTGACTTGCCCTTTATTTGTTTACTTAATATTCACAGCAGTATTAAGTCTTACAAATAATGGATATTCTGTGGTACTATTTAGTGTTGGTGTAATAAGTGTTCAGAGCGCTGCTATCATTAACGGTAAGTCCATCTTTTGTGTTCTTGTTGTTTTTTGAGATTGAATTGTTTTTAATTTAATCTCGGAGCCTAACGGACGAGAGTTACTTTCCCGCCAAAAGCTAGTTCGGCCGTTTCTTTGACTGGCTCGGCTTTCGTGAAATTTCTCTATTGTAAAACTTCACGTGGGAAATCCTCTTAGTTTACGCAGCCCCTGCGTGACGGACTTTTTTTTTTATAGAAATTGTGGCATGTTGGTAATTTAGTTTGAAGTATAATGTTATGAAATAAATGGATAGCAGTATAGTAATAATGAGAATTTGCCAGTTATTTGAGTGTGTGTTTGTGCAGGTGCTGGAGTTTAATGAAGACCTGGAGTATTACTACAGATCAGGATATGGTAACCCCTTCACCAAGATGATAGGCTGCCCTCTGGTCAGGGATCTCATCGAAACACTCAACAAGTAAGTAGCAAAATTAGTAATAATATATAACACTAAAATCCGTCACGCAGGGGCTGCGTTAAACTATGCAGATTTCCCTCGTGACGTTTAGTAATAGATAAATCTGCTCACACAACACCACCGTGAATATTAAGTGAATAAATACAAACGGAAATAAGAAATGTTTCAGTCATTTTCAATAACTTAACGACAGGAAGCGTTTGAAATGTAGACAAACTGATCTGCCAGCCTCACACCGGAAAGAAAAACAATTACAGAAATATATCAGAATATAACATATTAATTTTATTGCAAACTATGTACTATGTCTAGTACTGTAATTAATAATGAGTCAGAATAAATTTTATCTCAATCAATCAAATTTTATTAGTCCAAGACATAAAGACGGCTGGGGGAAGGGGGGGGGGTCACCAGGACATATTTGCATGTATCTCGTATAATAAAGGAAGGATTAAATACAATATTTGATATTTAAGATTAGAATAATGTGGCTTATTATATAATAGAGTATTGTTTATATAAAATTAGTAGAAGTGGGGGTTTGCTGAAGGCTGAAAACTGTAAAATGCAATGAATATCTCGGTTAATATTAAAGATAGAGAATAAATGTATATAACAATAATTATAGTAAATTTAATTTGCAATTAGATTGGTTCTATACAATTTTCGATCCGATGCATAATAACGGGGATATTTCGAATTTTCGAAAACCCCCCTCTAACCCCCCCCCCTCCCACTAGTCCGATTTCAGCCATTAACGAACTTGATCTTCCTTTTTACAGAAAACGATTTAATATATATATATATATATATATATATATATATATATATATATATATATATATATATATATATATATATATATATATATATATAATTTTGAACGGACCTCATTTTCGTCATCTCCTGCGTAGGATCGATGGACATTTGAAGAAATGATGTTTCGAAAATCGCGTCATGAGTACGACCTCAATAGCTGATTTCCCTCAAGGGAAATACGCTAAAATTTCAATGGGGACACTATTTGGTATTTGCGTAAATGATGAAGTGCTTTATTATATAAGAGATAGTTGTTGATATTTCATGAGTCGGAGTCGGGGGTTTACTGGAGGCCGAAACTAAAAAAACTCAGTCACGTAGGGGCTGCGTAAACTAAGCATATTTCCCACATGAAGTTATACAATAGAGAAATCTCTATACGAGAGCCGAACAGTTGCGGCAAAGGGCCGAACTAGATTTTGGCGGGAAAGTCTGATGCGCCGAAGTCTGATGAAGTCCGTTATCGGACCAAATTTAATTAAAATGCAAATATCTCGGTTAATATTCAAGATAGAGAATACTTGTATAGAACAATATTTATAGTAAATTTAATTTGCAATGAGATTGGTTCAATACAATTCGGCGTATGGTAACGAGATATTTCGAATTTTCCGAAAACCCCCCTCCCACTTGTTTACTTAATATTCACAGCAGTATTAAGTCTTACAAATAATGGATATTCTGTGGTACTATTTAGTGTTGGTGTAATAAGTGTTCAGAGCGCTGCTATCATTAACGGTAAGTCCATCTTTAGTGTTCTTGTTGTTTTTTGAGATTGAATAGTTTTTAATTTAATCTCGGAGCCTAACGGACGAGAGTTACTTTCCCGCCAAAAGCTAGTTCGGCCGTTTCTTTGACTGGCTCGGCTTTCGTGAAATTTCCCTATTGTAAAACTTTCAGCCATTAACGAACTTGATCTTCCTTTTTACAGAAAACGATTAAATTCCGAGTTTGGTAACGCTAAAAAAAAAATTGCGACTGCTAGAGCGTTAACATATATATATATATATATATATATATATATATATATATATATATATATATATATATATGTATATATATATATATATATATAGCTATATATATATATATATATATATATATATATATATTTATATATATGTATATATAATTTTGAACGGACCTCATTGTCGTCATCTCTTGGGTAGGATCGATGGACATTTGAAGAAATGTTTCGAAAACGCGTCATGAGTACGACCTCAATAGCTGATTTCTCTTAAGGGAAATCTGCTAAAAGTAAAATTTCATTGGGGACAATATTTGGTATTAGCGTAAATGAAATAGTGCTTTATTATATAAGAGATTGTTGATATTTCATGAGTCGGAGTCGGGGGTTTGCTGGAGGCCGAAAACTAAAAAATGCAAATATTTGTTCTATTCCAGCCGAACCAAAGCCAATGAAACCGAAGACAGCGGACCCCTTGGAGTGCTGTACTTCACCCACTCGCTGACAGTCCGCGCTGCACTCGTCAAGCTAGGGATGGCCAATGACAAGGAACCTATCACTGCTGAGAACTATGTGACTACTGGCAAACGGCAATGGAGGACTTCGTTCATTAACCCTTTCGCTGCCAACCTACTCGCTGTATTATACCAGTAAGTACTATAATCACAACATTGCTCATCAACAAGCAATGAATATAAACAAAATAAAAAATGGAAACAGAAACAGAAAAAATTAAACAATACAATTAGAATAGAACAAACTAAGAACTCAGCCAAATAACAAAACGCAACCAAAGAGACAAAGAAATACGAATCAACAAATAAATAAAAAATACAAAAAAACAAAACATTGAATTAAAAAACAAAAATAAAAATATATATTTTATAAAGAAACTACATAATTAAAAACTATAAGGACTAATGAAATTACGAAAACAATTATATACTTTCAATGGTTAGTATTAAAGCTAAAATCAAATAAATTAAAATTAGTATGTACATAAATAAAATGAACTGATTAAATTTGCTAATATTTTGAACATTCACAATCATATGATGTTACTTTCTCTATCACACATACATTCACAGACACACACACACACACATATATATGTGTGCTTAATTTGTAAGTATATGTTAATGTCATGTAAATTTTGGTGTATTATGGGTATGTGTGGGCTACCTTCAGTAAGTAGGTCGTGTAAGTCATAAGGGATCTTGAGATAGTCATGTCTTTTGCAGTCTGTTAGTATGTGTTTTATTGTAAGCGGAGCATTACACACATTGGAGCTATGGGTATATTGGCTAGATATTATATTGGGTCTATATATGAGGTCTATTAGCTATGGACTATAACATTTCTTGTGAGAAAAGTAATGAGACTTGTACCAACTAACGTTTTATTTATTTTTTTTCAAACATCAATGTTATCCCCTACAAAGTAGCTCCCCCGTGCATCTATACACCAGAAGATTCGCAGTTCCCAATACTGGTAGCAGCGATGCAAGTCTTCAACTGGGGTGGCTTTTAAATGGTCGCTCACAGTCGTTTGACTGTTCTCCAGAATTCCAAAATTACGTCCTTTTAGGACATGTTTTTATTTCTGGAAAAGGAAAAAGCCATAAGGACTCAAATCAGGTGAATAGACTGGGAAGGCCCTCCTTAAGGGAAGCAGCTAAGTCCCCGCTGTTAACCCAGATGGTAGGGAACCGTAGGGACAGTAGGTTCTTAGTAGGCTTTGCTGTTCCGGGCCAGTGGGGTGAGGCTGGGAACAGCTCTCCCAATAATGGTACAACGGGCAAGCCACTTCGGTTGTGGCTAGAGGTAGGGAATAGCTACTGTCTGCTGGTCCTTGACGAAGTGGTCGTACGTTGGAAGCACGGAGACGACAGGCCAGTTACCTGTTCTCCTACTTGTCTGTGTGATGATGCCAGGGAACTAGGTTTGCTCCTATCCGGGGAGTAGTCTTCGGGTCACTTCAGAGCAGTGAGCTGTAGGTAGGAATGGAGAAGGCATGTTGGTTAAGGGCTGACGGCTAGGTGCAACTTCCACTAATCCCATCCTTCCTTGTTCGCATTGTACACACTGCTCTCCAGAGATCCAATCTGACGTCCTTTTAGGGTATGTTTCTATTTCTGGAAAAGGAAAAAGTCACAAGTTCCTCAAATCGGGTGACTAGATCTGTTGAGGAGCAACAGTAATGACCCCAGACATTCCCTGTCATGGAACAGGCCGTGTTGTCATGATGAATCATCCGTTTGTCTGCTCTCACGCGAGTCACTCTCTTATTGAGCCTTTTAAGGGTATTTATATAAAACACTTGGTTCCTGCTGGGACAAATTCTTTTAACAAGAAAACAAACAGATCGACATTGCAGACAAGTGGATGCTTCATCAGAACAATGCTGGGTGTCACATGTTCATTTCCATCCGTTGGCCTTAAAACGCATTACTGCCGATCCTCAACAACATTCCTCTTGTAGTCTACATATTGAGTGTTGGATGCTTGTTGCAGATGCGGGGATGAGTTCAAGGTGATGTTCTACCTGAACGAGCAGTACATCGACTATGAAGGCTGCAAGGTCGGTCTCTGTGACTGGAACTATATCTACGAACGGTTCGCGCCAAATGTTGACTCTGCAACCTGCAATCTCGACTTCTGCTCCCCTTCGTCAGCTATCTCTATCTCTATATACTCCTCTCTCCTCCTCCTCTCTCTCCTTCTCCCCTTCTATTCCTCTCTCTAGGTACTCCTCCTTCTAGGAATTATTTCCCATCCTAGATACTCCTATTTCTACTTCTACGCACTCCTCCTCTTCTCTTTCTAGCCTCTACCAATTCCCTTCTCCTCCATCTTCTAGGAATTCCTTCACTTCCTACTCCTTGTCTATTTACTCCTTCTAGGAGTCTTTCTTCCTGGCATCTCCTATCTTTAGGCACTCTTTGTCTTTGGCTTCGCCTTCTACTCCTCTCGTTGAGCACCTCTTCTTCTATTCTATTCCTCCTTCTACCTCTAGGTACTACTCCTTCCCTTCTCCTCCCCCCGCCCCCTCCACTAGTCTAGGCTCTCCTCCTCCTCCTTCTACGACATCTTTCACTTTCTAGGCGCTCCTCCCTTCCTCGTCCCTCCTTTCTAGGGATTCTTTCACTCTCTACTCCTTCTTCTCTTCCGCTTAACACGCCTCCTACAATATTCTCCTTCCCATACCCCCATCCTCTAGGCACTCCTCCTCCTACATCTTTCACTTTCTAGGCGCTCCTCCCATCCTCGTCCCTCCTTTCTAGGGATTCCTTCGCTTACTACTCCTTCTTCTCTTCCACTTAACACGCCTCCTACAATATTCTCCGTCCCGTACCCCCATCCTCTAGGCACTCCTCCTCCTACGACATCTTTCACTTTCTAGGCGCTCCTCCCATCCTCGTCCCTCCTTTCTAGGGATTCCTTCGCTTTCTACTCCTTCTTCTCTTCCACTTAACACGCCTCCTACAATATTCTCCTTCCCATACCCCCATTCTCTAGGCACTCCTTCTCCTTCTACGACATTTTTCACTTTCTAGGCGATCCTCCCTTCCTCGTCCCTCCTTTCTAGGGATTCCTTCACTTTCTACTCCTTCTTCTCATCCACATTACATGCCTCCTACAATTGTCTCCTTCCCATACCCCCTCCTCTAGACACTCCTCCCTCTTCTACGACATCTTTCACTTTCTAGGCGCTCCTCCCTTCCTCGACTCCCCTCCTTTCTAAGGATTCCTTCACTTTCTACTCCTTCTTCTCATCCACTTCTTCCACTAGACACGCCTCCTCCTACTATTTACTCCTTCTCCTCTGCTCCTTCACTCCTACTCTTCTTTCTAGGCACTCCTTTTTCCTGACCTCTCATCTCTTTTGGCACTCTTTGTTTTTGGTTTCTCCTTCTACTCCTTTCTCTCAGCTCTCCTCCTTCTCTTGTTCTTTCTCCCTTCATGACACTTTTCCTTCTCCTCCGTCTAGGCACCCTTCTACCCTTTCTTCTACGTTCTGCAACCCAAAAAATTCCAGCTTTCTTAGACTAAATTGAACCCTGTATTATTTTTTTAAGCATTTTTTTTTTTTTTTGACAGACTCAACTGCAAACAAAAATTAATACTCTCAACGTTTGAGTCATACACAATGGTAACTTGCAAGTTTTAACATTCTAAAGAAACAATTATTTTCTTAACATGCAATTTGAAATCATCAGAGGTCCTTCAGTGACAGACCTGAGCTGTTGAGACAAAGGTTTTTTTATTTCTCCAATTTAAATCATTTCATGATTTTTGAAGAGTGATTTTTATTTTTTAACCATTTTTTCTAAGGAATTTATGTTTTAATCAACGATATTCAGAAAAAATGATAAATATAATTTTTTTATTGAGAAAATGTATTTTTCCTCGGGGGTTGTACCATTGGAGAAGTTGCTACTACATTTACTAACTTAATCATCTCCTTACAAAATAATTTTTTTTTGTTAGCAACACAAATAAAAAATTGATGATGTCAGAATGATAACAGTAGAATTAAAGGGCATATCAAGATGTACCCTTCTTGAAAGGGTACTTTAAACAAAAAAGTTTCGTAGCTCATTTAAGGCTGTTAGAGAATGAAGGGGCCATTAATATCTTTTTATAAATTATATTAAGAAAGAGAGTTTTATTGATGAAGGGGTTATTATTTTTACTAGCATTGATAAAACACTAAGATTGAATATTCTCATTTTTATAATTAATCAGAAATGATTTTTAAATTTATTGACTTCAAACATAATTATTTGAGGATTTGTTGAAAAAAATACTTAGTCATTTGAAAGGCTGGTTACACATCCTCCTGATATAACACAATTCTACAGTTATCTCATTATATTATTAATTACAATGCATCCACGATTCCACTTATATATCGGCCTTCCCTTCAGATTTCACAAAGCTGTTATTTAGATTGCATTTTGGTCAAACAAATGAAATTAAAACAATATGATTTGGTAAGAATTTGTATATACATACGCTTATTAGTTATAATCTTATTAAACTATGTATTATAGTTTTCTAGGTCAGTATTTTAGTTATATTCTAGATCGTTGTAATCCAAATCTGTCCATTAGCCATTAAGAAAACGTGTGGCTAACCAACAACAGGTAGATTATTTCACAAATTGAACTTTTTATGATCAAATGGCCTTGGTTGCAAAAGAATTTATTTTTATTTTTGTAACTCCTTAGTGATTATATTTCCATAGAGATTAATAATAAAACAGGGAAATTTGTATGGGATTCTCATGGAGCGACCAATATTGGTTAACAATGGAGGGAACCCATCGATGTGAGTGTCTATGATTAAGTATTTAAAACTTTAGCAATAATTGTTATTATATTAAGGAAGCCATTTTAAACATTTTTTCTTAATCTTTTATCATAGTTTTTCTTTGTCTTCAATGTAGAGCTTTAAGAAGTTGTAAATTCTAAATTGTTGTTGAAATACTAAATGCCAAAAAGTGGCTCTAGTCATTGTGATTATTTTGGATAACAAACTCGATAAAACAAATTCTTAAATTTATCAGCTTTTGAAATCCCTTTCACAAGCTCACCACAATTTTCTGTTGATGTACAGCAAAGCTTTAAATTCCTCCAAATAAGTTGTTAAATTTTCTAGAGTCTATTTTTTAAATGTATTTTTAGAAGAGTCATTCCCTTTAGATTGTTGTGAAAAATAATAAATTCACAAAATGTGATGTAATCATTAATAAATGTATTTATATTAATAAATTAAGTTATATATGTTGATGACATCTTATAAGCCCAAAATTCTAATTGTTCAATAAATTCTGAATTTCATTACAGTTTGTTTTAAAATATTGCAGCATTAGTTTCTATTTCAAGGAATGATAAACTTTTTCAAAAATTTTAATTTAATTTCATGGTCAGAACAAAATTTGAAGCTATTGATAACACTAAATAAGTTTGGTTAAAATCTAAATGACTAAATATTTTAAGTTAAAGATTATTTATTTACTTTTTAAAAAGTAGCTCATAAGTGAATTTACAAAATTTATTGGTTGTATTATATTATTAAATTGTTGATTTCATTAAACACAATTTAAGAATTTGTGCAACTCATGAATGGCGTAGCGAAAGAAAAAAATGAATGAAAATTATAATTAACTCTATTTTAATTGAAATCAGTTTAATTTTGCTAAACCTATTTAAGTAATAATATATAACAATACATTTTGCTATTAATTATACTACATTCTAATTCTTGTCAAAGCAAACCAAAATGATCATCTACATATATGTGTGTGTATGTATGTGTATATCAGAAATTTCATAAGGCAGTTAAATTCAATTATGGCAGAGGTTTATAAGATTGTTATACTACATTTTTATAAGTCACAATTTAAAATAGAAACATATTTAATAAAATTATTTATTAGAATATAGAATAAGAATTTGTTGTTATTCTAATAAAAAATATATATTTTAAACACGACTCAGAATGATAATATAGAAGTTGTTCTATCTTAACCATAATCAGTTTATGAGTCATACAGCTGTATAATGGATTTATCTATTGTGCATGTCATGTGAGAAAGAAAGGAGGAAATGGGAGTACAAACCACTTAAATTTATTGATAAAATTCATAAAAAAAAATTGAAAATCCAAAAAAAAACAAGTAGTTTATATTGTTAGTTGACATTATTTTAGCAGATTGTCCATCAGGAAAGTTTCAGTATTATTATTTTTTTTAAAATGTTTACAAATATCTGTTAATCCTACTTAAAAGATAGAAAATCGAGGGCTGTTTGTCTGTGTTTAAATTTCACATTTATATGTAGACACACACGCACGTGCCTAGTCGATAATTTTGATTCTTACTTAAAACTATTATATCCCAAAATATTCTGTATCTACTTAAAACTTCTTGTTTACAGGGTTTCTAACTAGAGGAGAAATAGAGAATATAATATAGGGCGATTTTATCTGTAGCATTCCAGCACACTCATCTCACTTAGTGCATTAACTCATGAATCAAAAATACAGAATTGGGCATAAGATTTATCGATCCATAACTTAAAAAGCCATGAAATATCTGTTATTCGAAATAAGTAAAAATTTCCTATTATTTGTTATTTGGTAACCCATTATTTGTTTTTTTTTCATCTTCAAAACATATGGTAAAGTTAAATTAAAATAGCTGGTATAAAATTATTAGAATTTGATATCAGGCTTCCTCTTTTTTTCTCTCTCCCCCGAGGTTAATATTCTTTGCTTGTCCTACGATGCTTCTCTAACAAACAACAATAATCTATAAAATATAATTTTTATCCAGTGGGTGACTTGCAACCAGAGGGAGACTTGCAACCAGTGGGTAACTTAAAACCAGAGGGTGGTTTGCCACCGGGGGTTCATTTTGAAAATTCACTAGAAAGTATTTAACAGGCCGACTAGGACTCAACGCTTCCCAATTAGCAAAAAGGTTGCCTTCCATCTAGTTCATTAGTGTAACGGAATGCCCAATCTTCCAGAAAAAAAGAAGAAATATTTTCTCTACTTCCTTCAATATTACTTTATTATTTGTAAAAAGACTGATAAATCTGATAGCCATTTCTCATCAATCGACATAAATTTATAATCAGTGCATTTGGGCTATATGTTGCTTATATAATTGTATATATAGGCTAGGCATTGAGTATAAACACTACACATTACATATAAACACTATGCATTGCATAGAAAAACTACATTGCATATAAACAGTATGTACTGCATACAAACACTTTGCAGGGCATTTAAACAGTATGCATTGCATATAAACAGTATGTACTGCATACAAACACTATGCAGGGCATTTAAACAGTATGCATTGCATATAAACAGTATGTACTGCATACAAACACTATGCAGGGCATTTAAACAGTATGCATTGCATATAAACAGTATGTACTGCATACAAACACTATGCAGGGCATTTAAACAGTATCCATTGCATATAAACAGTATGCATTGCATATGAACACTATGCATTGTGTATAAGCACTATGTGCTGCATATAAACAGTATGCATTGCATATGAACACTATGCATTGTGTATAAGCACTATGTGCTGCATATAAACAGTATGAATTGTATAAACACTATGCATTGCATATAAACATTATGTATTGCATATAAACACTATGCATTGCTAATAAGATCTATTCATTGTGTATAAACACTATGTGCTGCATATAAACAGTATGCATTGCATATCAACTCTGTGTAGGGCATATAAACACTATGCGTTGCATAAACACTATAAATTGAATATATTAAATATTGTCCACTCCTCATTACCTCCTTACTGATCAAAAGTTAATAGAATATAAACCAGTCTACTGCAGTCAAGTCTGCTTATTGATTAATAGAAAACAAAGACATATGTATTTTTGTAAAAAAAAAAAAAATTATAGTCGCTATTTTTAATTACACAGATTTAGATGTATATTTATTATTTTTTGTTGTGTATATAAGAAAAGAAAAAAGAATGTCTTTCATGAGAAAAAATTATAGAAATTACTTAATGATATAAGTAAATAGTATTTATACAAATTTTAGAGATATTTTTAGGTGATGTTATATTTATAGAAAGAATTTTAGGACTGAATAAATTTGAAAATCTTGTATACAAATATAGAAATCTAAAAACTAATTGTCTGTTGTTTTTTTCTTTTATTACATATCTGTAGAACAAATGACTTTAATAAACAACCACAAAATGTGGTATATTTCGTTTACAGGAAATGAACTATTGAGGCCGTACCCTCAACACAATTTTCAAAAAATTTCTTTAAATATCTATCAATACCTATCAAGGAGATGCTGAAAATCAGGTACCAAAAATTAATATTGATATCCTAGCTCCATCTTATTCTGCCCTGACTACCACTTATTCTGCTCTCTGCACAACTCCGTCAATAGAAAGAAATTCCAAAATGAAAAGGGCATCAAAAACCACTTGGATCAGATTTTTTAACAATAAATCCCAGACACTCTATGAACATGGCATAATACAGTGGAAAGGTGGGGAAAATATATATTAAATAATGGCAAATATATTGTAGATTAGACCCGCCTATAATAGAATTTTATGCCTATAATACATTGAGTTTTATATAACCCTCATAAATCAAATGGACTTATTTGACAACCCAGTACATTTACCCATCAAAGGAAATTTTAAAGAGCGTTATTTATTTTTCAATATTATAACATTTTGGCGAGCCAACGTGAGTCCATTTACTTTTTTATTTTTCAATTTTATTATTATATATATATTGATTTGACATCAAAAGGTATATTGCAAATTTAATGATAAAATGAACAAACAGGTATACGGAACGCAAATGGGTAATGCTATTTCCGTAGGAAAAAGCAATATTTTTATGAACCAATTTATAATGGAACTGATAGAAGACAGTGAAATACATATTCAATTTTTATACAAATATTTTGATGATTTAATTATATCTATAGATGAAAAAAAATATTGACAAATTACTATCAAAGTTTAATAGTAAACATAATGATATTCAATTCACTAAAGAGGTCGAAGGAGATGGCAAAATAGGATTTTTTGACATGGAATTAATAAAAAACAAGGACAAATTTCATTAATTTTGTGGTTTACCAAAATGTATCATTCAACAAGAATGATTACTTACTACTCTAACCACCCATTGAGCTTTTAAAAAGAATTTGATCTATAATAGATCTTTGACAACATTAAAGAGAACATCTGCACAATATTTGGAGGACATAAAAAGTAAACATAGATTCCCATTTAAAGAAAATAGTTACTCAAACAAACTAATAGAGTGAAATTAAAAAAAAAAAAATATAGACAATAATATCATTTATTCCAAATTAAAAAATGTGGAAATAAATTTCAAATTTAATCTAAATATTTTTAAATTTACAGATGAATTATTTTTACATATAGATATACGTAATACGAAAAAAAGACGAATTTCATTAGATAGTATAGAAGAAAATAGGCTAATAAAAAAGCAAAAGCTAACAAGCCCCGAATTATAATTAGAAACAAATAAAAAAAATAAGATAAAGAGGGAAGATGTGGTCGAACAGATGATAAATACCAAAAAAAAAGAAGATTCAACAAAACCTCTATAACAGATTTTTTAGCGTTAAATCACAAACAGAGAATCTCACATGGTAAACCTAGAGTGGTGAGTTCGATTCCCGCCAGGGCAAAGGAATTTATTTAGTAGCAGAATTCATTAAAAAAAAATCCTATGTCCCACCCTGGCTAGAAAAGGGTGGTAACCTGTAGATAACCCGTCCCAATTAGCCTTAGTTGCAAAAAGTGGACGTTAATAAATAAGTAATAATAATAATAACAAACAGAGAAGTAAAAATAATACTCACATTTTATTGCAAAATAGTAAAAAACAAAAGAAAACTTAGATAAAATAAAATGACAACCGTTCTATTCTTTCTACTATCACCCACAAATATATAGAAAATTAAAACTACAGTAGAGTCTCGATTAACCGAGTTAATGTGGACCAGGATTACCTCGGATAAGAAAAATCTCGGATAACACGGATGGAATAATAAAACAGCTTAATAACATTTGGGATGAAGAAAATAAAAGTTTATGAGCTATGAGGAGACAAAAGCAAGCTTTGGTATGTAATTACATATGTTTTTAAAATATCTTTATGAACGAAATCCACTTTCTTTTACATTAAAAATTATTGCAAATGTTATGTTGAACAACAAAAAATAAAAAATAGAAGACAGCTAAACATATGTACCTTAATATAGAATGATGAAAATTACATTAATGATTAAGATTCTCTACGAGCGGAAGGGAGGATGGGGAGGGGTGGGAGAGCTGCGCGAGCATAGAGCTTTCCAAGAATCTTGTCCGGAAGCGCTGACTTAGTACATACTCCGTACTTCCGAGGCAAGAACCTCGTTTCTGTGGAATACTAGCAGATTCCACACTTTTTTTAAAAGTATGTACATACCTCCTTGAGAGCCTCGGTTAACACGGAACTCGGATAATCGGGACTCTACTGTAATTTGTAATGGGGTATGTAATATAGCCTGGAAATATAAAAATACAATTTTAGTAGAATTGAAGATAAAATAACTGAATCAAAATCTAAATATAATATATATTTGAAATAAGCTGTAACACCTGCAATGGAACTTATATTGGTGAATCCTCGCAGCTGCTGAATAAAAGGTTTAAGCAACACGTAAAAAGTATAGACAATAATGAAAATAAAACTATGTTGACGGATCATTCTATCTCCAGGAAACACACCTTCAATTTTGAAAAAGCTCAAATAATTGATAAATAAATAAATAATACTAAACGAAAAATAATAGACAATATCCCCATAATAAAAAATAGAAAACAAAAAAACAGAAATCAAATACCTCAATCATATATTCTACATCATTTTAACTTAAATTAATCAATTTTAAATTATGACACGAAATAATCGAGTTCAAGATTGACTTCTAAACCATCAATTAATAGTCAGCTGACTTAACCTACCTCGGGAACCTCAGTATCAACTACCTCCTCTGTGAGCACAGTCGCAACGTAATGTAAAAGAGAAACGAGCACTTCAGAAATGTAAGTAGCAATCTATAATAAGATTTAATAAATATATCATAGATGTAGGCACACACTAATACAATATATAGCAAAAAAATTATTAAGGGATGTGCTAAATTAATGTTATTAATAATTTTTTATATATTTTTCTTTTAAAAGGGATTGCCCCTGAAGAGGTGGCAAATAAGCCACGGAACATGTAGGGCAGAGTTTCAATAAAGTTTGCACTGAAGAAAATGTTCTTATTGGAGAATGTTTTTGTTAAATGTTTTTATGGTCTTCATAAACTTTGAAGAGTATATATATATATATATATATATATATATATATATATATATATATATATATATATTTGTGTGTGTGTGTGTGTGTCTATACTACTCTAGCAGTCGCAATTATTGTTTAATCGTTACCAAACTCAATATTTAGTCATTTTATGTAAAGATAAAGATCAAGTTCATTAACAGCTGAAATTGGACCGGGGGGGGGGGGGTTGAGGTAGGTGAGGAATTTCGAAAATTCAATATCTCTGCTACGTGTACATCAGATCGAAAAATTGTGTAGACACAATCTTACTGAAAATTACATTTACTATAAATATTGTTCTACACATACTTTCCGTATAATGAGTATTAGCCGAGATATTTGGATTTTATAGTTTTCCACTTTCAGTAAACCCCCACTCCTACTAGTGTCATATTAATAATAAGCTGTTATATCATGAACAACTTCATTACAAGGTTAAATACCAAATATTGTTTTCAACAAACCTTTATTATATGAGATACATACAAATACGTTCTGATGAGCCCCCTTATTTTGTTCTTGAATTACTAAAATCTGAGTGATCTAGATAGAAATTATTCTGATTCATTTCAAATTACTCCACTGCCTATAGTAAATAGTTTTCATCTTATATTCAGATATATTTCTTTAATTGTTCATCTTTCCGGTGTAGAATAATTCCATCTATTCAGCGCTGCGATGTTGGCTGCCCTGTTTGTTTACAATTCAAAAGCTTCATCCGTTGCAGATATTATTGGCTTGTAAATTTACTGAAAGATTTCTAATTAACGTTTGTATTTATTCCCTTAACATTGACGGTGGTGCTACCACTATGTAAAATTTATCTGTTATAAATCTTCCCATGGGAAATCTGCTTAATTTACACAGCTTCCGTGGGACAAACTTTTAAAGTTTTCAGCTTTTAGTAAACCTTCAATCCTACTTGTGTTGTATTAACAATTAGCTGTTATATAATGAGCCTTAAATACTAAGAAGTGAAATAGTCTATAACAGTTTTAGGAGACCTACCTTGAAGGAAATTAGCTATTCAGGTTGAACTCGACGCGTGACAAAATTCAAGTTAAATCCATCAATACTACCGACGAGATGACAAAGAAAAGTTCTGTTCAAATAAACGTATTTGGTGGCATCAATTTTTGTTCTGTGTATTACCAGATTCCTTATTTAAGAATTTCATTTGAAATGTGGCCTTTATCTCACATGGTAAACCTAGAGTGGCGAGTTCGATTTTTGCCTGGGCAAAGAAAATTATTTAGTGACGAAATTCATTAAATAACGTCCTAAAATCCCACCCTAGCTAGAAAAGGGTGGTAACCTGTAGATAACCCGCCCCGATTAGCCTAAGTTCCAAAAAGTGGACATTAATAAATAAATCATTTGAAATTAAAAGATCAAGTTTGTTCATGGCTGACACCAGACCAAGAAGAGCGTGGGATTCAGAGAAGTTGCCAAATAATCCTAAATACACTCAACCGCAAAAAAAAACCGGACACTTTATTTTTGTTGTATTAAAAGCTAATTTTCAGCAATTTTCTTTATGTGGGTATTCTAGTTATTACAGAGAATTTAGAGTCTAAGTCCATTGAACTAATCCCTTCAGGATTAGTAAACAATTAGATAAAACTCAGATTAGATTTATTTGTCGTGAAGTTGATCTATTCTAAACTGTAAGTAGTTTTTCGCACATTTAAACATCTTTAATTATTAACCAAGCATTTTCTTTAATTAATGTTTTATTTTTATTTCGGTCCAGAATAATGGGTCTTTCAAACTTAGATGGAAGGCCGGAGCTTACGTTACATTGCCGAAACGCTTGGGGTAGCGAAGTCTACCATTCACTGTAATAAAAATGAAAAAAAAAAATTTTTTTAAATGTGTAAATTAACACATTTATTTATTTAAATAACCTATAGATTAACCAATTATTTTAATTAAAAAGATTAATATACATATATATTAAGTATTTAACAAAATTATAAGACTAAATCTAAGTGTCCGGTTTTTTTTCCCGGTTGAGTGTATCTGTGCTGCTATGAGTCCGATTAAAACATGTTATAAATCCCATCTTATTGGGAGCTCGAAACCTTCTTCTCTTACTCAAAATTTATTCATTGGTGATGACAAGGGAAGAAATTAAAAAAAACTTCATTAGCCAAAAATAATGTAATATAAAAATATATATAATATTATAAATATCAAAGAATAACAAATTAACACAACTCTAATTCTTTTACAAAAACCTATTACGTTACAAAATTGTGAATTCTCTTCTTTTAAAAAATGTCAAAACCTCTCCTCTTACAAAACCTCTTCCCTTGCAAAATTATGAATCCTCTTCTTTTAAAAAATGTCAAAACCTCTCCTCTAACAAAACCTCTTCCCTTGCAAAATTATGAATCCTCTTCTTTTAAAAAATGTCAAAACCTCTCCTCTAACAAAACCTCTTCCCTTGCAAAATTATGAATCCTCTTCTTTTAACAAATGTCAAAACCTCTCCTCTAACAGAACCTCTTCCGTTGCTAAATTATATATCCTCTCCTTTTAAAAAATGCCAAAACCTCTCCTCTCACAAAACGGCAAAAATTCTTCAGTTATAGCTCCAGAAGCCACCGTTCCCACACCTCCAGACGACACCTCAGCATTCTTCAATAATTTTGTATAAATACCTCTCCTCTTCTTTCCCATCCTCATTCCTGTCTCAGTAGCCGAATTGCTTGTATTTATGTAACTATTCTAAATTTGTTCTGGTGTTACCAATAAAGTTTTTTTGGAGATTCTGATAGCCGAGTATTTAGTTGGCGCCCGAAGTTCAGGGACTCGTACCGTTGAAAGTAGAAGCCAGAAGCCCAGCTGAAGAAGACTGACGCCGCTTCGAAAGAAGATTCACCAGGAGAACTTCACAACGGGAGTATTTCAATACTCACTACGATTCTCACCCTAACTACAGATATTTGGCCTTCAGGACTTCAAGAGGACTTGAGGTACAACACCAGACACATTTGATATTTAATTTTAGAATTTCACAAAAAAATTTTTTTCTTCTCTCATTTTTTTCTCATTTATGTTTTTTGTTGTAAAGGTGGGACATATCGGGAACAGGGAGACTGAGCTAATCACTTTCAGATTTAAAACTATATTTACAGATTCTAATTATTAGTCATTAATTGCTAGATAGTCCCATTTATAATTATAATAAAAATAATATAACAGACATATACACTGATAGAATATACGGGATCGACAGTTACCTGCACCCACACAAGTTAAAGGCTATATGGCAAATAGTTAGGGCAGCCCTTACCTGTTATATACATCGTGCGAGGGCTTAACGCAGCGTACCACACCAGTCCTAGGCTCACTCTCCTACACACGCTTCCCCCTCTCCCGGCCCGGCTTCTAAGTCCACTCTTGGCCGAGAGAGGTCAGGCCTGCCTATTCGCACATAGGGCTGCCACTATTTGCCATATCACTTTAATCTAACCCCCCTTTACATTGTTAAGAACTAATTTTAATATCAGTAAAATCCATATAATTATATTTATTATCATATTTTATTATATAAATATATCTATACACAAATGACTCATTTACAAGAAAGACTGATCCAAAACAGACACATTTCCGTTGACGAACTCACAGAAGCACTTGAAAACATGCAACCATCAGAACAAAAACGCACAATAACATACGCACTCACAAAGGAAGATTATGATCACATCCCCCCTTATGATGGCAATCCGGAGGACTTGATTTATTTCTCAAAAGCGGTTTTCGAAAATACATGTACAGTTGATAACACTTTAGGTCCACAAAATCATGCACAACTTCTCACTAAAGTAAAGGCACGGCTTACTGGAAACGCGCGACACTGCTTAATGACTTTAACTCAATTCCGGAATTATTAAATTACTTGCAAAAAAGATTTCGGGACTCCAGAACCATTGAACAGTTATCAACAGAGTTAATTAATATAACACCACTATTTAAGGAACATCCCATACAATTTGTCGACAGAGTCGCCAGTAAAAGAGCACTCATTTTTTCCCGTATTAAAATGGACAACAACCCCGACACAAGAAATTACATACGCTACAAAGACACCGAAATTGTTCATCACATTACTACACACCTTCACCCCAACCTATGCGAATTCATTAAGCACATGAAACTCGACTCTTTGGACGATATTAGAAACGCTCTTCAAAATGAGGCCTCTCACATAGTGGAGAGACTTTACGGTGTACGCCACAGACTAGACAGCTACAACCCATGATACCCACAAAAACGAGACGACTTCTACAGGCCACGACTTAACACATTTCCAAACAACATACTACATTACCAACGACCTAGACGTTACAAGCCTACGCCCAGATACAGCGATTCCTTCAGACATGACAGGCAATTTGACACAGGACCATTCAATAATGAGCCCAGAACAAGTTACGACTGGAAGCCGCCCCACTGGGAAAGACCACCACAAATGCAGACACCTCACTAGCCCCAGATGCCCCACAATCAGGACTGGGACGCACAGAGACAAAGTCAATTTTTTAATAGGCTTTGTTCCCCACCATGACAAGACTCACAAAACACAGTTTCCATGAGGACTGTAAGATCAAACCCCCAACGAGTTAACCTCATCACTGATGATGACAGACTTACAAGACTAGAGACAAGGATAGCATCCCTAATGGACAAATTTGATCAGACAAAAACGGTCCCGAACCGCCCCCAAATATTTAGTAAATTTTACGGAAAGCCTCCCACACTTTACAGACAACAAACACATGATATGGCTAATTGACACAGGCTCAGCTAAAAATTATATTACTCCATCTTCCGTACCCGACGGAAGTCAAATTATGTCGGAAGAATGTGTTATCAAGACACCTACAGGTAGAGAAAGAGGAACTCAAGTCGTTCATTCAGATGTTTCTCCACTCTTAGTGTTAGATGACAAATTATTAATTAAATTTCATATATTTAATTTTAGCTCTAAGTATAATATTTTACTCGGTTTTGAGTCAATGAAAGACTTAAATGTTAAAATAAATTGTGAAAATGAAGAAATAACATTATTAAATAATATTAACATAATAAACGGAAAAATTATAAATGATAAATATAAAACTGTGGAGAAACTAGGTAGACCTGCTGAAATAGGGATACATCACACAGATACTATTACTGCACTTACAGAATTAATTAAACATCATCACACGGACATAACTTTTAAAAACCGTTTATTTTCTCTACTTTCCAAATATCCCTCAATGATACAACGGGAAGATGAGCCCCTAAAAGCCACAGACCTTTTGAAACATAAGATAACACTGAAGACAGACAAACCCATCTTTACTCAAAATTACCGCTACCCATCGAATTTTAAAGAATCGATACAAACCGAAGTCACCAAACTACTCAAACAAAACATTATTAGAAAAAGTAACTCCCCTTATAACTCCCCTTTATGGTTAGTTCCTAAAAAAATGGACTCCAGTGGCAAGCCTAAGGTTTGTATGGTTATAGATTACAGAAAAATAATCAGAGAAACAGTTCCTGACAGATTCCCTTTGCCCAACACAGAGGACCTCCTCAATAAACTCAACGGAGCCCGGTACTTTTCAGCTATAGATCTCGCCTCAGCCTTCCATCAGATTGAGCTGGACGAAGACTCTATTTAGAAAACAGCCTTCAGCACAGATGATGGCCATTATGAGTTCTTGCGTCTTCCGTTTGGTTTGTGTAATTCTCCCCCCACCTTTCAACGGGCAATGAACATGATGCTCGAAAATGTACCGAACGCACTTGTGTATATTGACGACATCATTATATACTCTAAGGACTTGGACTCTCACCTTACTCATTTGGAAAACGTCTTTAAACAACTGACCCGACACTCACTTACAATGCAATTAGATAAAACAAAATTCCTTCAGCCTGAATTACCTTTTCTTCATGGCCTAAAACCAATGCCAGAAAAGATTAATGCAGTATTGCATTTCCCGACACCTAAAACTGAAAAACAGATACGAAAATTCTTGGGACTCACAGGATACTACAGACGACTCATACAAAACTATGCGCACATTGCAAAACCATTAACAC
This sequence comes from Riptortus pedestris, assembly GCA_019009955.1. Lineage (NCBI taxonomy): Eukaryota > Metazoa > Arthropoda > Insecta > Hemiptera > Alydidae > Riptortus > Riptortus pedestris. The sequence continues at coordinate 191,808,683 of CM032229.1, read as the reverse complement.
AGGCCTTACGAACTGACTCCCCTGAAATCACAGAAGAATTCGTTACAAGTACGCAACAACTAAAAGATATTATAACTAGCGCACCCATTCTGCAATTTCCTGATTGGCAACTGCCATTCACACTAACAACAGACGCCAGTAACGTAGCCCAGGGAGCTGTGCTCTCACAACTTACAAACGGACGTGACCATCCTATTGCTTTTGCATCACGTACACTTCCAGCTACGGAACAAAAATATTCTGCAATTGAAAAGGAATTACTCGCGGTAGTATAGGCTTGTAATCATTTTAAACCATACCTACACGGAAAACGATTTACACTGCACACGGACCATAAGCCTCTGACTTGGATTTTTTCAATGAAGAACGCTAACACACGACTCATGAAATGGATCTTTCAATTATCGGATTTTGAATTTGACATTAAACACATTGAAGGACGCACAAACTGGGTAGCTGATGCTTTGTCCCGAAACCCAGTCACAGAAACGGAACATGGACTCAACGTTATAGAACAAGACATGGACATAGATCCCCAACTAGAACTAGAAAAAGCCCTAGACGAAGCCCTGCACACTGACATACCACCTCAACATAATGATTTCATCGAGGAACTTCTAGACACAGGAACAGACTTAGCAACTGTCCATTCACAAGAATCTTCCAATCAACAAATATGGATAGCAGATGACGATAGACCAATCAATGTTCAAAAATATCAAATATTCATCCAACAAGGAAGTGAACCTACGCACACTCTACGACTATTTAACAAATATCGGTACATCCTTGAAACAGTCTACCCCTGGAACTCGGATTTGAAACACAAATTACTAGAAATATTGAAACCCAACACGACTTACGGACTTTATTGCGAACCCAATGTAGAGACAGTTCGAACAGAGTATGAAGGTATTTTTAGAGCTATCTCGACAATTGTTCAGGAACATTACCCCTCCGTAAAAATTAAAAGGTACAAAAAAAAGTGTATTGACATCGAAAAAGAAGACGAACAACGGGAATTAATTGACTCTTACCATCTAGGCAAAACATTTCATAGAGGTGGACTTGAAACATATAATAAATTGAAAAGGTATTATTACTTCCCAAAAATGAAGGACATGATCATAGATTACGTTAACAACTGTGACACCTGCAGGCAGACCAAACACGACAGAAACCCAATTAAGACCAAATACTGCGTCACATCCACACCTGACAGACCGTTCGAAGAACTGATGATGGACACACTTCACTATGAACAAAAGTATATAATAACACTTGTAGATACTTTTTCTAAACGACTCTTTGCCCGACTTACTTCAACTCTAAATGCTACAAATGTACCCAGACAGTCTACTGTCAGGTGCTAACAGACTACCTAGGATTATATCCGACGCCTACACGAATAAAAATGGACAATGGAAAGGAATTTAAAAATTCACTAATTCAAAAATTTTTAGAAACCCAAGGGATAGAACCCTATTATACTACACCAAACCATCCCAATTCCCTAGGACTCTTAAACATGATACACTCCACAATGATTGAAATCATGAGAAGCATAACCCTGCAGGAATCAAATATTACATTGACAAAGATACTCAAACTGACTGTATTAGCCTATAACAACACTCTACACCAACAACTAAAATTGACACCAAACGAAATCACTTTTGGACCAAACCACCGCACCCCCCCCACCTTAACCGGAGCCAATATCAAAGAGAGATTGGTGGAACAATACCATGACAGACTGAAACTAGTCCAATCCATTATAAAGGAAAATATTGTAAAAGAAAAACAAACAAGAACGGACAAATTCAATAAAAACAGGGAAGACCCAGAAATCCCTACGGAAACGTATGCGTGAATCAGGACAAGAGTTAAGGCGGAAAATCCATACAAACCAGTGATTAAAGTACGCGACAAAAACAAAGAGATCACAGTACACAAAGACAATTTACAAAGACCGAGGAAAGACTATAAAACACGAAAAAAGCCAATTACCAACCCAGACAATCCATCTGTTTTAGATGGAGATACAAATATGGCATCTGGCTCTTGGTTCCTCCAGACACTCCAATATGATGTGACTGACATCTCAAAGACTCCTGGTTTACTGCCTATCAAACTGCCCGACTCATATGCTCTCGACAAATATTATACATTGACACATTACATTAATTATACTCACCTCTACACTGAACTTCTTGACACAGAACAAATTCTTCCGAAATTCAAAGATCTCAAAACGCAGGACGTCACAAATCGACTCCTCCAATTTACGAAAAACATACTTAAAACAATTTTTAATATAAATACTAATCCAAGGAGGAAACGTGGTATCATTAATGGTTTAGGTTCAGCCATTATATGGTTAACAGGAAATATGGATGCACAAGACAAACAATACTATGATAAAGTAATCAACACAATTCAGACAAAGTCATACCACATAGAGCACAATATTGAACGGCAGACTATATACAACAAAAACTTAATCAATACATTAAAACATGACATAGATGCCCTAAACAGAAACAATGACAGATCATTGATGTTAATTAATTCCATGGACAATGACGAACGCCATATTCACCTCACCGAACTCTATATAATACTTAACTATATTTATATTCGGATTAATGAATTAGAAAACAGCATAGAATGTAAAGAGGGAATCGTGCATTCTTCGCTCATAAGTCAAGCAGAAGTAAAAACCCTTTCAAAACTTCCGCTTATTTCAACCAATTTAGAACTTCTGTGGATGACCAGTAAAATACATTGTGCCATCAATCAAGGTGTTCTTCACTTCTTTGTGTCACTTCCTTTACACAGCAGACGACTACATACTACTTACTCCAAGCTCCAATAATACATAACAACCAACAGATCTCTACAATCGCACCCTATACCACCATCTTAAGCAACAACACTAACATATTTTTAGCTAATTGTACTTTTATATTAAATAATTATTATTGTAGCCAAATTAGAACGATAAGTGATTCATGTATTTCTCAACTACTTCTAGGAAATCCTCAAAAATGTATAACAACATCTGTTCATTCGGACTCTTTTGTTAAATATATAGCTGATGTAGATCTATACCTTAGCTTTAAGAATAGTTATATGCACATTTCAGACATAACAACACCCATTTTTCTCCCCACAACAGCCCTCATTAAACTGCAAAATAATGAATCTATCCTGGAATGTCCCCAACCTAGAACAGAAGTCATAGACACAGAAATACTGTACTTTGAACACAGCCCACAGCATATAAAACAATTCAATATCACATTTGACCACTTAGACACCCCTAGAATAGAACCATTAGAATTTATAAATTTAGATTATACACAAGTAATCCTGTATGTAATAGTTTTATATTTATTTCTTTTTAATATCTTAATATTAGTTAAACAATGCAAATCAATGTGTCTGGAACCCTAACCATCTCACAAGAACCCGTCTACAGATAATATCTCTTTGGAAGCAACTCCAGCAACCGTACCCAGAAGAATTTTTGATCCCTGGAAACTCCCTTCCTAATAAAAAACTTCTCAGCGGACTTCGAATCTTCGGCAGGGGGGAGTTATAGCTCCAGAAGCCACCGTTGCCACACCTCCAGACGACACCTCAGCAGCCGACTCAGCATTCTTCAATAATTTTGTATAAATACCTCACCTCTTCTTTCCCATCCTCATTCCTGTCTCAGTAGCCGAATTGCTTGTATTTATGTAACTATTCTAAATTTGTTCTGGTGTTACCAATAAAGTTTTTTTTGGAGATTCTGATAGCCGAGTATTTAGTTTTCTCTTTCAAAATTATGAATTCCCTTCTTTAAAAAGATGTCAAAACCTCTCCTCTTACAAAACCTCTTATTTTAGAATACTATACAGGACCTCTTCTTTTACAAAATTACACAGGCCCTTTCCTTACCAATTAAGAAACGCCCAGCTTTGACAAGGCTCTTGCCACTCGCTATAATATTTCTTAAAGCTACAAAGATAAGATTAAGAAAGCTACCATCCTAGTGCTCCGGGTGGCTCATAATGAAACCTACTTCTCCTGCCAGTCAATCAACTTGTGGGCATGTAGATCACTTGTTGATTTTCTCTTCTATTCACCAACCTTAGGCATTGGTACACACTCTTACTTTCTTCTAAGTTCCAGAATGGAGAACAGCCTTAGATACTGCGAAAAGTACAACTAAAGGTGACACATTACTAACTTCACAATAGGGGAACGAAGGATTTACCTACTATGGCAGCCACCATCTTTAACGTTTGGCAATCTCTACTGCTTCAAGCTCTACATTACTTCAGGTTTTTTGTTTTCCTTTCGTTTATGCACTACAAAACATTTTTTTATTTTGAATTCCTTCGATCTTCATTTTTATCCTTGGACATTTAATTAACATACTACTTATTCATAATTATTAGATATATCGCATGGCCTTAAACTTATTTTTTTTTTTTGTTTGTTTCACCTGGTGAAGGGAGGTTTAGTGCAGAAAGGCCTTGTACTTTAATACACAAATTGCTGACAATGCTTCCAGTTCTTAAGACCAATTTCCCAAGTGTCACCTTCTTCAGTAAGTCGGCGCTTTGCCTTTGTCCACCTGGCAAACGCCTTCCATAACAAACTGGCTATATCCCGACATAGAAGTACATTATTCCTCCTTGAAGCTAATCACCTCGTGGTCTATTTTACTCCTGATGATGTGAATCGGAGGCAGAACATACTTGCTGCAGTGACATTTCCTCCCAGATATGAAATCGAATGATCCAATCTTGGCAGAGCAGTTAGGGCACTTCAGCTTCCCCTTCTCCCAGTTCTCCTAGAAAAACACATTAGGAAATGTAATGGAAGTTTTTGACACGCATAAATTAAATCCTAAGGTTTGATTCTATTTTTATTTAAATTCATTTAGAAATCAATGTTAGTGGCTTAGCACTTAAAACGTTATCATTTTTTCACTCTCTAGGGGCTCATGTTGGCCGTGTGAATTAAGGCGTTGGTATTAATCTAGTGTGGTAAACCTAGAGTGGCGGGTTCCATTCCCGCCCTGGGCAGTAGAAATTTATTTGGTGACGGACTCATTAAATAAATTCCTTAGACCCACCCTGGCTAAAAAAGGGTGGTTCCTTGTGGATAACCCGTCCCAATTAGCCAAAGTAGCATAAAGTGGATATAAATAAATAATAATAATAATCATATTCACTAACAAGGGAGCGCATGGCCTTCCCCTCACCGACTTGAATGAAAATGTTTTAGTGTTTAGTACCTGATGAAAAACAATTTCTGTTAAAGCGAGAGAACGCACTTCTGAAGTGTCCATCTTAAAAAAAAAAAAAGTGCTAAAGTTTGCCTGAATGCCTTGAAGATCCGAATACACGTGTTCTTAAGAGTTCCCATGGCTTAGTTGGTAGCACTCTCATTTTGTAACTGCAAAATCTCAAGATCAAATCTTGCTGGGAGTAAATATATTTTTTTCTGGTTTTTTTTTTGTTTCTAGGGCATTTGTTAAATATTAATAAATAAATAAAAAGTGGTTTTAATTCTTGGCAATATACATCAATCCAAGGCCAAGAATGTTCTCCAGCAAGTATAAAACTGTTAAAGCATATTTGTATGTCTAGAGCTAGAAAATTTTAAATATCTTTATTAATTCCAATAATAAAATAGTAACCGATAAATGGATTAAAGCTGAGTATAAGTGAGAGTTACGTCTGTGAGGTAGAGAGAGTCTAGGGTATCCCTGCAGTCAGAGTCAGGAGTAGGTCTGTAGAGAGAGGCACTCCCGACCTTATTGAATGGATGCTGATATCCTTGAACAATATACTGCCTTTGCTATGTTACCTCATTGACGATGGACAGTATCCAAGAAGGGAGAGCTATGTCTGTGAGGTAAAGAGAGTCTAGGGTATCCCTGCAGTCGGAGTCAGGAGTAGGTCGGTAGAGAGAGTCACTCCCGACCTTATTGAATGGTTGCTAATATCCTTGAACCAAATACAGCCCTTGCTATGTTACCTCATTGACGATGGAGAGTATCCAAGAAGGGAGAGCTATGTCGGTGAGGTAGAGAGAGTCTAAGGTATCCCTGCAGTCGGAGTCAGGAGTAGGTCGGTAGAGGGACTCACTCCAGACCTTCACCTCGTGCCCGCTGTATATCGGTGTTTCTCTGCAATCTAACAGCTCCTTCCGGCACATCCTGCATTTTAATATCAGCCTCTCATCAACGTCCATCTTTTAAAAGTCACCCCACCTTTAGACTCCTAACTCTTTGACCTATAAAATGGAAAATTTCAATTTACATATTTAACTAGTTTACAATAGTCTACCTAGGAAATGATGAAAATAAGGTCCATTTATAATTATACATTCACCTGTCTGTTACTGGTTTAGCAGTCAAAAGTAGCAGATTTTTTTTTTTTTTGACAGCAGTCATTAACATTCAATATGGGATAAAACCTCCTTAATTACCGAATAAAATATCATAATAATATAATAAACAATAACATAATTATATATGTAGTAACAGAATTATAAATCAACCTGTTGAACAATATCTTCATATTAGAGTAAGAAGGCTACAATAATCTAGTCACTTGAAGTCTTCAACACTTCAACCGAAGGCTCAATTGAAAAGGGACTTATTATGAAATAAGACAAACAAGAATTTTCTCTTCCAACTTTTGGAATAAATTATTAGATTCTTCAATTGCTTCAGCTTTTATAAGGTAATTGTGCTAGCAAAAGAAGATAAGACACAAATTACACAAGAATATAATTCTTTTAATATAATAATTTGTAATTCTTCAAATTTATAAAACATTCCAATTAACATCTATTGAGTTAATAAAATTAGACGGTACCTGAAAGTAATCCAAATAAATCAGATATTATGCAATGGACGCACCACCCCTGAACAAATAAGTGAGTTTGTGTCCTTTACTAACTATATATATTTTTAAAAAAAATAAAGTGAAATCTTAGTCTTTGTTCTGAAACATATTAATATTTCTGTGGACAAAATGAACTTGTTACACGTGTGGCAAATTTTAAAATCAACACAATAACCTACTCTTTCGGAACCTCCCTCAGTTCAGCGACGTTCGCCCAAAGAGATTCATTCCAACGAACAAAACTCAGTTGACAAAACAATTGTAGCAAATTTCCCTTGAGGGAAATTGATAATTTTATATATATCAATATATGTTTCTGTTACCGCTCTAGTGGTCACAATTTTTGTCTTATCGATACCAACTCGATATTTTATATATCTATATGTATATAAAATTGTAACCTCTGTCTGTAAATTGATTTTTTTCGCGAAATTTCACGATAACTTTTCGTTTCACATGTCATAGACACAATAACTGCATTTTGTTTCTTTGGTGTCTGTTTGTTACCTTTTCATGCATAAACGGCTGAACCGAATTTTATGAAACTTGGTATGTATATTACTACTAGCCCAACTTAGACTTTAGGCTTATTAATATTCTCTAAGACAAACAGAAGTGGGGGTTGTAAATGAGGCCTGAAAGTAAAAATAGCAATATTTCGTTTCCTATTGGTTTTTCGGCAAATATGCACATAACAAAGGTTATTTATTTTGTTATTTAGAGTAACTTTTCTTATATACACTTTCGTCGTATACCGAAATATAAATGAGTTATAAATACGCTAACTATTATAGCGGGAGTCAACAATTTAATTTGGCACAAAAGAATCAACCGAACTAAATAAAACTCGGTATGTGTATTAGCACTAACGCCTTCATTATAACAAGCCATACCAACATTACTAGGGACGGGCAGGAGTGGGAGTTGTAAGGGAGGTCTGAAATAAAAAATAGCGGTATTTCGTTTCCTATTGGTTTTTCCGAAAATATGCATATAACAAAAGTTGTTTATTCTGTTATTTAGAGTAACTTTTGTTATATTCACTTTTGTTTTACAACAAAGTATAAACGAGATATACACCAAAAACTAAAGCAGGAGCCAAATATTTTATTGGGCACTAACGGTGAACTGAATTTAACAAAACTCGGTATGTGAATTAGCATTAATTCATCCATAATTATAAGCTATATTAAAATTGATAGGTTCAAACGGGAGTGGGGGTTATAAGAAAGGCTTGAAATTAAAAATAGCGATATTTCGTTTCGCATTGGTTTTTCAACGGATGCACGTAACATACGTTGCTTATTGTGTTATTTAAAGTAGCTTTTGTTATATATACTTTTTTCGTATACTGAAGTATAAACGAGATTACGCTAAAACCTATAGCGGAAGTCAACAATATTACTTTGTACAAAAAACAACCGAATTAAACAAAACTAGGTATGTGAATTAGCTTCCTCTCCTCCATGAAAATAAGCTATGTTAAATTTCTGTGGATGACACGGGGGGAGGGGGGGGGATCCGGGAAGCCTGTTATCTCATGCACATTACAGAAGGTTTTTATTTGTTACTAGCTCAGATACCCGGCTTCGCCCGGGAATTGATTTGAGGCTGAATGGTGATGGTATTATTTGGCAAGACTTTGCACAATATTTTGACATTTACCCGTCCCAGTGTTTAGGGTTAATACCCGTTGTTGGCATTTGTTAATAATAAAATTATTTTTTTATGTAAGTCTTCACTGTCCTCCATATTGTCATATTTCCCGTCTCCTGTGCATTATGTATAGATTTCAGTTATTAAGGTCAAAATATTAACATAGATTTGAATTAATTTTTCCAGGTGAGGTACCTAATAGTTCAAATTGGAATGAATTGTTGAGCATATCAATATTTCTACGCAAATTAATTGCTCCATCCATGGTTCCTGGAGAAATGTTTAAAACAGAAGTTAATCTAAATAACAAAGTAAACAACTTTTGTTATTTGCATGTTTGTCGAAAAACAAATAGACAATGAAATATCGCGAATTTTTATTTCAGGCCTCCCTTATAACCCCCACTCCCGTTCTAACCTAAAAATTTTAATATAGCTTATAATCATGGAAGAATTAATGCTAATTGACATTCCGAGTTTTTAAGTTCGGTTTAATCGTTAGCGCCCAATGAAATAAACTGCTCAAAAATGAATAGGGATATTGGTAGGTTGGTAGGTTTTGTGGTATTTATGGGGCCTACCATTTTTTTTTTTTAATTATAAATAGCATTAATATTTAATAGAACTTATTGTCCCCCCCCCTCATAAAAAAGTTATTTAATTAAGGTCGATTTAATTAAAGTTAATAGGATAAGAAAAAATAACCAATATCCCTATTCATTTTTGAGCAGTATAGTTGACTCCCGGTTTAGTTTATAGTGTATATCTCGTTTATAATTCGGTATAAGAAAAAAGTGTATATAACAAAAGTTACTCTAAATAACAAAATAAACAACTGTTTTTATGTTCATATTTGCCTAAAAACGAATAGATAACAAAATACTGCTATTTTTAAATTCAGGCCTCCCTTACAACCCCCACTCCTGCCCGTCCCTAGAAATGTTGGTATGGCTTGTTATAATGAAACCGTTAGTGCTAATACCGAGTTTTATTTATTTCGGTTGGGTCTTTTGTCCCAAATAAAATTGTTCACTTCCGCTATAGTTTTTAGCGTATATCTCGTTTATAATTCGGTATACGAAAAAAGTGTATATAACAAAAGTTACTCTAAATAACAAAATAAACAACTGTTGTTATGTTCATATTTGCCGAAAAATGAATTGATAACGAAATAGTGCTATCTTTAAATTCAGGCCTCCCTTACAACCCCCACTCCTGTTCGTCTCAGAGGATATTAATATAGCCTAACGTCTAAGTTGGGTTAGTAGTTCATAAAATGTTTCATAAAATTCGGTTCAGCCGTTTATGCGTGAAAAGGTAACAAACAAATAAACAAACAGACACCAAAGAAACAAAATGCAGTTATGGTGTCTATGACATGTGAAACGAAAAGTTATCGTGAAATTTCGCGAAAAAATCAATGTACAGACAGAGGTTACAATTTTATATATATATATATATATATATATATATATATATATATATATATATATATATATAGATTTAGAATAACTTTTGATGTCTCAGGTAAGAAAAAACGCCTCGTTCCTTCACTATTCTTTATTCGTTGCGACAGAGCGCTTTCAGAGCATACGCTCCATCATCAGTGCCCTCTTCACAATGATGTGACAGGAACCAAGGATTCCCTGTGACTTCTCTGTGAGGGAGCCACAGGTAATCCTTGGTTCCTGTCACATCATTGTGAAGAGGGCACTGATGATGGAGCGTATGCTCTGAAAGCGCTCTGTCGCAACGAATAAAGAATAGTGAAGGAACGAGGCGTTTTTTCTTACCTGAGATAATAATTCCTTCACCATCCAGCACCTCAAAAATGGAACTTTTGATGTATCCACTTTTGTCGTGTAACAAAGTATAAACGAGGTATTCGCTAAAACTATAGCGTGGGTAACCAATTGTATTAGTATTAATTAATGTTTATTTGTTATAAGCGTAATAATGTTGTTTTTCGTCTTATATGGTAGTTCTATGTATAATTCGTATTAGTGAGGTTATAAATCTCAAGCGGAAAGGAAAGTCGCACGGAGGCCCGCCCACACAGTTAGTTGTATTAACTTATTTCCTGTTAAATGCTGACACTATTGGAATCTCTTTTTACTTATAACCGACTATTTCTAAACTATGTATGCTCGGATTGGGTTTGACAGAAAAATATGCGCATTATAGATACTATTTCATTATAATAAATGCTATCCACGATTATGATTTGAATTAATCACGGTGTGTCAAACAAACAGTAGAGAGGGATTGATCGGGAACTCATTTTCATTTACTCTTTTTAATTAAATTTTCTATTCTATAAATCCCCACAGTAACTATTATGGAAAAATAATACGCCCAGACAGGAAGTATAATTGTACACAATGAAGCCTTGCTATATAAATACCCTCAATATTCAGCCTCAAATGATTTCCCAAGCGAAGCCGGGTGCCTTAGCTAGTATATATATATATATATATATATATATATATATATATATATATATATATATATATGTAATGAGGATTTCTGTGAGAGGGAGGTGATAATAGTCCTATTTCTCTTAAATACATATATTTTACAAATAGATTAAAAAGTAGTTAACACCAAAAAAATATATAAACACCATAAAAACTAAATAAACGGGAATGGGACTGGCTATCAGATAAATGGGTATGACAAAGGTCTCTCACCTAGGATTATCCATGGCCAATACATGCTGAGGGTCTGCTCTGCTACAGCACTGACACGCACACCCAGTCCCTGCCTGCTGGACACTGTCCCCCGGCCTCACATCTTGCACCGGTCAGCAGAAAACCCCTCTCTAGCACCAGCCAGCCCCACCCAAGTAAACTCATATTAAATAATTAATATCTTACACAATTACCTGCCTTATACAAATACATGATTAATAGCTATTAACTAAACACACTACCCTTTACAATTAAACTAAACACACTACCCTTTACATATATATATATATATATATATATATATATATATATATATATATATATATATATATATACTAGCTCAGATACCCGGCTTCGCTCGGGAATTCATTTGAGGCTGAATCGTGATGGTATATTTTTGGATGGTATATTACTTTGCACAATAATTTGAAATTTACACGTCCCAGTGTTAAGGTAACACCCGTCGTTTCTGTGGATTTGTTAATAATAAAATTATTTTTTTATGTAAGACTTCACTGTCCTGCATATTGTAATATTTCCCGTTTCCTGTGCATTATGCATAGATTAGAATTATTAATGAGAAAATATTGACATACATTTGAATCATTTTTTTCATTTGAGGTACATGGTAGTTCATATTGAAAAGAAGTGTTGAGCAAATTTCTCTAAATAACAAAATAAACAACTTTTGTTATGTGCATATTTGCCGAAACCCCAATAGGAAATCACTATTTTTAATTTTAGGCCTCCCTTATAACCCCCACTCCTGCCCGTCCCTAGAAATAGTATGGCTTATTATAAGGAAGGCGTTAGTACTAATACACATACTGAGTGTTTTATTTAGTTCGGTAGAGTCTTTTGTGCCATATAAAATTGTTGACTCCCGCTATAATGTTTAGCGTATAACGCCTTTATACTTCGGTATAGGACGATAGTGTATATAAAAAAAGTTTCTCTAAATAACAAAATAAACAACTTTTGTTTTGTGCATATTTGCCGAAAATGCAATAGGAAACGAAATATCACTATTATTAATTTCAGGCCTCCCATATAACCCCCACTCCTGCCCGTCCTTAGAAATGTTAGTATGGCTTATTATAAAGAAGGCGTTAGTCCTAATTCATTCACATACCGAGTTTGGTTTAGTTCGGTTGAGTATTTTTTGCCAAATAAAATTGTGGACTCCCGCTATAGTTTTTAGCGTATAACTCATTTATACGTCCGTATACGGCAAAAGTGCATATAACAAAAGTTACTCTAAATAACAAAATAGCTTTTGTTATGTTCATATTTGCCGAAATTCCAATAGGAAACGAAATATCGCTATTTTTAATTTCAGGCCTCCCTTATAACCCCCACTCCTGTTTGTCTTAGAGAATATTAAAATAGCCTAAAGTCTAAGTTGGGCTAGTAGTAATATACATACCAAGTTTCATAAAATTCGGTTCAGCCGTTTATGCGTGAAAAGGTAACAAACAAACAAACACGAAAGAAACAAAATGCAGTTATGGTGTCTATGACATGTGAAACGAAAAGTTGTCGTGAAAATTCGCGAAAAAAATCAATGTACAGATAGAGGTTACAATTTTATATATATATATATATATATATATATATATATATATATATATATATATATATATATATATTTTTATGTAAAAAGGAAGTTTAAGTTCGTCAGCAGTTGAAATCAGACCACTAAGAGGGGGTTTAGGAAGGAGAAATTACAAAAATTCGAAACATCTCATTACAATATGTCGGATCGAAAAAGTGTATATATCGAATCGTATTTTAAATGCAATTATCTATAAATATTGTTATAATAATGTATTTTCCAATATGAATATTAACCGAGGTATTTGGATTTTTTAGTTTTCATCCTTCAGTAAATCCCCACTCCTGCTCATGTCATATTAACAATGACTGTTATATCATGAACCACTTTGTTCTATGTTTAAATAGCAAATATTGTTTCCAAGAGACCTTTATTATGCGAGATACATGCAAATTCGTTGCTTAATGACGTCATATGTTAAGATAAGTTTTTGTTTCGAAAATGTTTACTTGATCTTACCATACTCGAAATTTAGTCGTTTCATGGAACACTAAAGGTCATATTTCGGTCACATTATTGGCTAAAGTTGGGCCTGGAATAGTGGGGTTTAGGGAGGATTCGGAAATTCAAACTATTGACTTAATTATGATTCCGATAGTGAAATGTTATAGAGTCTATCTTGTCTATTTTTTTTTTTGAGTTATCCCTTTTCCTTATTTTTTTTTATTTATTTAATTTTTCTTCCCCCCCCCCTTTTCTATAGTTACATTTTCATTTATATATATATATAATGTTCATTACCCTGATGTTTCCATATCGTTTGCTTCATATCACCTTATATGCTTCAAAAATCATTTGCCAAAGTTTACTCTTTTTCCTTTTGTTGTCTTATTTTTTTTTTGCATTTCACTTTTTAATGACACTTTAATAATGAGTAAATCGCCTGCGTTGCGGAACTCATTTAAATTTAAATTAAACAAATAAATAAAAGATTGTTTAACTATTGGTGTTCTATACATTTTCTCGTAACTCAAGTATTAGGGGAGTTATTCACACTTTCTTATTTTCAGCTCTCAGTAACCCCTCCTTCTACTAGTTTTTTTTTTTTTTTTTTTTTTTTCAATAGAAATAGAGAATATGTATGTATCTGTGGTGAGGAGAGAACACAAATGTGTCATACCATCACGTGGAAAACCTGCTTGATTCATCGTTTCAAAGACTCATATTTAAACCTTGTATGTAAAAATAAGGATTAAGTTCATTATTGGCTGAAATCTGACCCAAGGTGGAGGGGGGGGGGAAGAATCGAAAAATGGTTATGTATTTTCTACAGATTCTACCATTATCTAAACAGGGTGAGACTAAGAATTTTATTTAACGAGTTTGTCGCTAAATAAATTCCACTCGCCAAGATGAAAATGGAAATCAAGTTTTATTAAAAAGTCTGTCAAGCAGGGGCTGCGTAAACTAATCAGATTTCCCTCGTGAGTTTTAATAATAGATAAACCTACGTACTGCTAACACAAAACCACCCTTAATATTAAGTGAATAAATACAAATGGTAAAAAGAAACATTTCCCCTCCTGGCGGAAAGCGTCTCAAATGTAAAAAAAGAGGTCTGCCAGCAACACACCGGAAAGAAAAACAATAACGTAAACATATCAGAATATAACACATTAATTTTCTTTAAAACAATGTACTTTCTCTAGTACTGTAATTTATAATGAATGAGAGTAATTTTTATCTCAATCATCATCACATTTATTTTCTGTATTTAACTATGCTCGGATTGGTTGGTGAGGACAGAAAAAATATACATTATAGATAATATTTAATTAAAATAAATGCTATCCATGATTATGATTTGAATTATTCATGGTGTGTCAAACAGTGGAGAGTGATCGATTAGGGACTTATTTTCATTTATTCTTCAAAACTAAAATTTCTATTCTATAAGTCCCCTACCTGACCCTTACCGGAAAACAATTCGCCCACACGTGATGTGTTGTTGTAAACATTGAAGCCTTGCCAAAAAAATTCCATCATCATTCAGCCTCAAATGATTTCCCGAGCGAAGCCAGGTACTTTAGCTAGTAACATATATTATTGATAACACTGTATCAACAGTCACAATGAGTAAGGAGTCTGAATAAACAACAACAAATTTCTCATAAATTAAATAAGTAACGTTTATTTTAAAAGACTTATAAATAAAAGATAAAAGTAAAGGTATATAAAATGGTGATCGACATTAGAGAGACGAGGTTAGGTGAGCATGCTCTTCCCGTCACACGCTACTATCTTCACCTTGTCGACTTTAGCTACCTCCTGCACCTCCCGGAACTCTACGTCATTCAACATGAACGTCCAGACATTATCGCAGAACCTGTAAGTGTTCAATTTACCAGCCTGAAAAAATAAAGAGTAACATTCAATTAATGTAAATAACAACATATGTGAAGATAATATAAATAATAGAATAATAATTGTTGCTATTGTCTAATTGTTCCTGTTGCCCAGGCGGGAATGGAATTTGCCACGGTAAGTTAAAACCATCATAATATATATAACACAACAACACCGTGAATATTAAGTGACTAAATAGAAAAGGAAATAAGAAATCTTTCCCCTGCTGACGGGAAGCGTCTGAAATGTAAACAAACAAGTCTGTCAACTTCTTACCAGAAAGAAAAACAATTACTGAAATATATCAGAATATAGCATATTAACATTATTGAAAACTATTAACTATATCTAGTATTGTAATTTATAATGAATCAGAGGTTTTTTCATCCCAATCAAAAAAATTTTAGTAGACCAAGAATTTAAGAGGAGGGGGGGGGTCACCAGAACATATTTGCTTGTATCTCGTTTAATAAAGGTCTCTTAAAAAATATATTTAGCAGTTCTTTATGTAGCATGAGTAGAAGAGGGGGTTTACTAAAGACAGAAAACTGAAAAATGCAAATATCTCGGTTAAAATTCAAGATCGTGAATAAATATATATGTCTATATTTATAGTGCATTTAATTTACAATAAGATTCATTCTATACCCTTATTGATCCGACGTATAGTAAAAGAGTATTTGTATGTACATAGTAAGGTCCAAATGTTTCTGGCCTGGGATAGAAGGAAAGGTGAAAGAAAAAAACTGGTTTTACTGTTTTCCAATATATTCTCCTCTAAGTTCAATACACTTATTACAACGCTTTGGCAACATTTCTATACCATGAAAAAAATAATTTTCTTCTTTGTTAAAAAAATGTTCTTCCACTGCTGCTTGGAGCTCTTCATCGGTGTTAAATCGCCTTCCACGAAGGTCAGATTTTAATTTTGAGAAAAGGTAGAAATCACTAGGGGCCAAGTCTGGGCTGTAGGGTGGGTGGGAGATTTCTTGGAATCCACAGTCCTTGACAGCGGCCTTGGAAATCAATGCTGTGTGGACAGGGGAATTGTCGTGAAGGAGGCGGACGCCTCTGCTTAACTTCCCTCGCCTCTTCTCTTTAATGGCATCTCATAACCGGTGAAGTAGGGCTGCATAATACTCACCATTCATTGTGGTATTCCTTCCTTTAAAATCTATCAATAGTATTCCTTTACAGTCCCAAAAAATTGTGGCCATTATTTTTTTTGTTGACTGCGTGACTTTTGCCTTTAAAGGAGGCGCTTCTCCTGGTCTTCTCCATTCCATGGACTCTCTTTTGCTGAGTGGGTCATAATATAGAACCATTGTCTCATCCCCAGTAACAATTGAGTCCAAAAAATCCTTTGGGTCGGCATTATACTCGCGTAAAAATTCATTGCAGAAGTGAACTCGTTCCTGTTTTTGATGAGCTGAAAGAATTTTTGGAATATATCGTGCACTAACCTTGTTCATATGCAAATGTTCTTTGATGATCCTCAAAACAATTGTTTTTGAAAGCCCCAACCTCGCTGCTATTTCCTTGGTTTTCAGTCGTCGGCCAGAGAGCAATTCAGATTCCACAAGTTGGATTGTTTCAAAAGTGACAGCTTCCAGTGGGCGACCGGGACGTGGGTCATCTTCTAGACTTTCTCTCCCTAACTTAAATAATTTTGCCCATTCTTTCACTGTGGAATACGAGGGGGAGGACTGCCTGTATACAAAATCCAAGCGCTCTTTAATTTGCGCAGGAGTAAGACCCTCTTTACAAAAGAATTTAATTACCGCACGGTACTCGAGTTTAAACATTGTAAAAATGGGGAGTTT
The DNA here is from genome assembly GCA_019009955.1 of Riptortus pedestris. NCBI lineage: Eukaryota > Metazoa > Arthropoda > Insecta > Hemiptera > Alydidae > Riptortus > Riptortus pedestris. Next base: position 191,791,637 of record CM032229.1, on the reverse strand, counting down.
CCTTTAAAGCTGGACACTGACATGATTGAGGAAGTGCGGGCGATGGGTATGGAGTGAGCAGGTATGTACCTGCATAGGCGTGCAGGTCCCGGCATGTTGAAGGAGGGCAAGCAGGACAGGCCGGAAACTTATGGACCTTACTACGTATATGTGTGTGTGTGTGTCTATATATATATATATATATATATATATATATATATATATATATATATAATTTTAAACAGATCTCATTTTCATCATCTCCTGGGTAGGATCGATGGAGATTTGAGGGAAATTTTCAAAATTCATGTCAAGAGTACGACCTCAATAGCTGATTTCCCTTGAGGGAAATCTGCTAAAACCAATGCATTAACTCACATGGCTAACCTCAGCTCCCTATAATAATATTAGAGCATGTTTATTTGAAACGTTATCAGAATAAATTCCAAATTTAAATAAATAATAATAAAAGTCTGTCATACAAGGGGTGCGTAAACTGAACAGGTTTCCAACATGCTGGAATGGCACGCTAGTAAAGCCATCTCAAACATGTAATAAAATGGAAAAAATAGAAATGATTTATGTGGCTCTTTAATTCCCTTGATGAGTTAATTTATTTTATTGTGTTCTAGTGTTAGCTAGTGCCATAATAGACATAGGTTCAGTTCACATTACCTAAAAAGTACATATAACAATTTTTAAAAAAAGTCCGTCACGCAGGGGCTGTATAAACTAAGCAGATTTCCACGTGAAGTTTTACAATAGAGAAATCTACATACCGGTAACACAACACCATCTTGAATATGGGGGGGGGGCATCAACAGAACGTATTTGCATATATCTCACAAAGTAAAAGGTTAGAAGGCAAGGAAGGAGAAAGGTTAGGTTACACCAGTGCCAAACAGTTACGGAAACGGCCGAACTAATCCTGAAACTTCCGACAATAGCCGCATACACACTTAATAAAAATGCAAATATCTCGTTAATATTCAACATAGACAATAAATGTATATAACATTATTTATAGTAAATTTAATTTGCAATAAGATCGGTTCTATAAAATTTTTTGATACGACTACAGTAACGGAGATATTTCGAATTTTCAAAAATCCCCCTCCCACTGGTTTGATTTCAGCTGTTAACGAACTTGATCTTTCTTTTTACATAAAACAATTAAATAGCAAATTTGGTGACGATTAAACAAAAATTGCGACCACTAGAGTGTTAACAGACAAATATATATAATTTTGAGCGGACCGCATTTTCATCATCTCCTGGGTAGGATTGATGGACATTTGAAGAAAATTTTCAAACATCACGCCATGAGTACGACCTCAATAGGTGATTTCCCTTGAGGGAAATCTGCTAATATAATTATGAGGAAAAGAAATGAAGGGGGGACTAATAGACTTTAATAAAAAAAAATTGACGTGAACTAACTAACTCTGCGGTCAGCCTGGAGTGTTGCTACACATGGGTTATCTCAAGTCAGACGCTCTGTCACTGATCTAAGCCCCCCCTCCTCACTCATATACGTATAAATATAATAAAGAGATACAAACCTTGAATGTGAGCCTAGACTTTACTCGTGTGGCTAACGCAGTATTTATGCATTTATCGAACTGGAGTAGAACTTTAATCGCCAACTGCTGAGTGATTTGTCCATACTGAAAAAGAAAATTAGCATTGTAAGAAATAGTTTGTGTTTCATATTCAATAAGACACATTATCATTTCTTCTAACCAGATTCACTTTTCCGTCCATTATCTTTTAAATAGACAATATTTGACAATGCCAGATTTTATAGTAATTTAATTAAACTGTTTGCAGTGATCAGCTGATTCCCTAGTTTTGTAATGAGACTGAGATTGCATTACATGGACCGATCATAAAAGGCTACATATTTTATATTTTGAGTAATGCGAGCACAAAGCTCAGTTAGATTAATATTTATGAGTATTGAAATGTAGAATTTTAACCTCTAATTTAGAGCTTTATCCAATTTGGAGTAAAGTCCCCATGTGCTGTGGCATCACATAGTAAGCTATATGATACACTAAACAATATTCAAAAAGAATTTTGATAATAAAATCATGTTTAATATACTTTTTGAGCATATTTGTTTGGCTGGGGCAAACCAATATGCTCAGGCTCAATGGGCTCAGGCTATAAAAAGGGCGGCCATTAAGACAATTTACCTCATGAGTACATTATTTTAAACTATTTTTTTTTTTTTTTAATTTTGAATTTAGAGTACTTAGAAGACTGCTTTTGGTTTAGAATTAAATTTTTTCAGAAGTTTAGTTTTTGCTTGAAAAAATATGATTGTTTTGTTTTTAGAATTTTTTAAATTTACTTAGATATTTAAATTGAACTGGAAACTGTTGATTGACTGCTTGCATAAAATAGGAATAGATTGGAAAGACAGAAGGATGATTTGGAATTTTTACAAAAATCGGAGTACACAAATCATTATTAATGAATGTGAAAGAGAAGCTAGAATTAAGAAAGATGTAAGACAAGGATGCCCTCTCTCACCTTATCTGCTCAATATGATTATTGAAGAAGCAATAATGAAAATGAAAGAAACAACCGAAGGTATACAGATTAATGGTAAATCCATTCATTGCATCAGATTTACAAATGATATTGCACTGCTGGCAAAGTCCGAAGTAGAGATGAATAGAATGCTGCAAGTCCTTAAAGACGCTTTAAGTCAGTTTAAACTCAAAATAAAAGCTCATAAAATGAATGTTATGGTTGTAGAGAAGAAAGAAAGCCAACGAAATATAAATATTAGAATCGGAAACATTGTGCTTTAAAAAGTGAATGAGTTTTGTTAGGTAGGGAGCAACATCACTGACCTCAATGATAGTAGAGCTGAAGTCGATAGAAGAATAACAAGCCTTCCAAAGCAAAAGAAGCATTTTAACTAATAAGCATATAAGCATGGATTCCAACAAAATGTTTGCCAAGACTTTTACATCGGGTGTACTGCTTTACAGGAGCAATAATTGGACTCCCACAAATTACTCTCCAAAAATTGGGGAATACAATATATTGGAAGCAATGGAAATATGGATCTGGCGTAGAATCACTAGAACAAGTTGGACTAAAATAATCTAACATTGAAGGTGTAATGAATATGACATTGCATTACATAAATCCATTATAAATAACCACATATTTTATATTTTGAATAAACCCAGCACAGAGCACATTAAGATTATTATTTATGTATACTTAAATGTCTAAGTTTCAACTTTAAATAAAAGTTATATCCAATTTGAAGTTAAGTCACCATGTGCTCTAGCATTTTCTTAGATAATGCCGATGGGCTTTATAATAACATTCATACCTCTTAACATCGATACAACGATTAATACGGATGAATTTCGATAATAATTTCACGTTAAATACACTTTTTGAGCATATTTTGATTGGCATTCCAAAGTTCAGTGCCAGCTTAGACCTATATAAGGATGGGGCCGTGAAGGATTAAGATCAGTCATATCTGAGATACTCTCGACAGGAGACCTCGGTCCAAGACACCTTGCTAATCCTTCAGCCTGCCTCAGCCAGACTACTTCTCACGTCCACTATCTCTCACTGCAGAGTCTGATAGAGAACTTCTATTAAAACAGCTAAGTGTTTTAATTGTAATATAGTATAAGTAGAGATACGTGTCCCCCATTATATTATTAAAAGGCGCCTCTTCATTTTCATTTTATATTTATTGTTGGTGAAGATTTAATTATAAATAAATGTATATATATTTGAATTTTGACTAGTCGATTGCTGGTAAGCCCTTCCTAAATTCTTGTTAGTGATTTGGTTATGGGATTTTTTATCTCTTACAGCTTCCACTGCCTATCGCCACAGCAAGATCGCAACAATGATCTAAATGAGGTAAGTGAGAACAAAAGTCTTATCAAGGCCATCGAAAAAATAAGAGTGAAACTTCTTGGGCATATAATAAGGCATAATAACTTCATTACAAATATATTTGAAGGTTAGATTCTTGACCATACGGTAGAGGAAGGCCTAAAGTATCCTATTTTGAAGACATGCAGCATCTCATGGATTAGTATAGTAATATGAAAAGAGGTAGCTACCGATAGAACACAATGGTTCTATAACGGTGGAACATCATCATGATGACATAAATCGAAGGGAATTACTTGCCTAGTGTTTTGGAACTAAAAGTTCGCCTCTTACTAAGCCCTCCCCATAGCCCCAAATGTTACTCTATTAGGTAAAACATTACTCTTCTCTAGGAAAATTGTTCCTAAAATTCTAAGTAATCTATGTTTATAGCAGCCCACAAATTTGCACCTTTGAGATATAATAGCCTTAATAGCACGGACATTAATAAATAACAACAACAAATTTACTTAACTCTTAATTATTAGGGGCTCAGGTTAGCCATGTGAGTTAAAGTGTTAGCCTTAACCTCAGATAGTAAACTTACAAGTGGTGAGTTCAATTCTTACATGGGCAATAGGAATTTATTAAATAAAATCCTTAGTCCCACCCTGGCTAGAAAAGAGTGGTAGCCTGTAGATAACCCGCCCCATTAGCTTTAGTTGCAAAAAGTGGATGTTAATGTAAATATATAATAATATTAACTTTGATTAAATTATATGGACGTGACTTTAATGGTAAAGATAATTCACGGCTGCCATTAAAATATAAAAGCATAACTAGTGAAGAATACTAAGTTGTAAGTCTTACAGCATTTAAAATGATGTTGGTTTAATTACAAATTGTTTATTTATTTATTAACGTACACTTTATGCTGCTATGGCTAATTGGGATGGGCTATCTAGAGGTTACCACCCTTTTCTAGCCAGGGTGGAACTGAAGATTTTATTTAGTGAGTTCGTCACTAAATAAATTCCTTTGGCCAGGCGGGAATCGAACTCGCCACTCTAGGTTTACCATGTGAGATTAAAGGCAACACTTCAACTCACACGGCTAACCTGAGGGCTGCCATTAAAATATAAAAGTGTAACGAGTGAAAAATACTAAGTTGAAAGTCGTACAACACTTAAAATGATGTTGGTTTAATTACACATCTATTATAAAATAGTCTATAATACTGTTGCTTGATTGAAGATTGATTGTGTTGTCAAACTTTTAATATAAACTGATTGAATTGATTTGGTTAACTAAAAATTACACTGAAATGTCATTTCATGCTCATTTGAGTGTAAAATTTCTTAGCTGCTGAAAAATTATTTTTCATATTTTTTTTAACTGTGCTTAAGATATTCTACTATTAAATTTATAAAGGGGCTCATGATAGTTAAAACGATGACTTTAATCTCACATGGTAAACCTATAGTGGTGAGTTCGATTCCCGCCTGGCCAATAGGAATTTAATTAGTGACAAACTCATTAAATAAAATCCTTAGTCCCACCCTGGCTAGGCCCGTAGATAACCCGTCCCTATTAGAAAGTGGATGTTAATATAAATAAATAATAATTAACTTTGATTAAATTATATGGATGTGACTTTAATGGCAAAGATAATTCATGGCTGCCATTAAAATAAAAAAGCGTAACTAGTGAAGAATACTAAGTCTTTTAACATTTAAAATGACTGTTTAATTACAAATTGTTTATAAAATAGTCTATAATGCTGTTGCTTGTTTCAAGATTGATTGTGTTGTCAAACTGTTAATATAAACTGATTATTGGTTATAAACCTTAACTAACAAATTATGCTGAGGCTCGATTTCATGCTCCTACAAACTGTTATGCAGTCAATCAAATTAAAACTTCAAAAAGAAAAACTGAAAAATAATTTTTTTGAACTAGAAGATATTCTACTATCAAATTAAATTAAATTATTTATTAAGTCCACTTTTTGCAACTAAGGCTGATTGGAGCAGGTTATCTACAGACTACCGCCCTTTTCCCAGGGTGGGACTAAAGATTTTATTTAGTGAATCCCATCACTAAATAAACTCCTCTGTCCAGGCTTCTACTATTAAAACTTACAGAATGTCTAGAATCACAGGAACTCTATTCAGAATCTTGTTATGTAAAAAACAAAATATATGTATCAGTCTTTTCTCTCTCTCTCTAGTAAACTATGCAGAAATAGTCTTAGAAGGTAAACGAATTAGGAATTAGACGGACGATAAGGATGGGTTAACAAGTAAAGATTACAAAATATCTTATATCACCTGTAATAATTCGTCGAGGCTTTCCTGCAAAGTGTTTCCAAGCGTCGTGTTCCTGTATAACTGATAAGTCATAATTGGGATTATTAACTAATTTTTTTTAAAATATGAAAGGAAGAATTACTACGAGCAAGTCTTAACGATGTAAGGGAGTTAACCGCTTTGCCCAGCTCTTGTTTTGGTTTGCCTGCAACAGCTGATCTCTGCTAACTCGATTGATCGAAATAAAATGAAAAATCGAATTAAAATGTTTTTGAATTTAAAAAATAATTCGTAGTTATGGGTTAGTTATAGAATTTTTTTTTAGACAAATGTATGTGTTGTTTATTGGTATAATTTGATTTGCTACAAAAGTGATTAGTTTTGACAAGTGAGTTTTGACAAGTTTCGGAAAATACGCTTTGAGTCTTTATTCTTTTTAGACGAAATTTTGTTTAAAGTAATTTTTTTTCTGTTTATAATATAGTTATGGATTGGAGGAAATGGTTAGTGATAAAGCCGAGGATCTGATCTGGATAATGAAACCTTATACGAGTGGTTTTGACGAGTGGGATAGGTTACTGGAGCCTCTGTCCCTGATAAAATGTGAAGATGGTCAAGTACTATGAAAGTCAAACTGTTTTCCATTTTAGCTGGGACCAAGTGGTTCAGGGCTTCTGGAAGAGGTACCCAAACCCCGAGAGGTAAGTTGTAGTCTAGATAAATAGCTAAGGCACTCGCCAAATCATTTCAGCCTGAATGGTAATGGTCTTTGTTTGTTTTTGGGCTTTACTTTGTACAATATTTTTACATTTTCCTCTCTCAATGCTTAGAATTTACACTAGAGTCCGGCGTGCTATGTTGATAATAAAAGCATTTGCTTTGTACTTAACTCTACAGTATGCACAATATTTTTATATTACCCGTTCCCCGTGCATATATCTTTTGTTTTATATATATAACATAATCATTGATTATCATATTATAGACAAAAAGACGGAGTTTCTTCGATTTCGATTTAGTCTTTCGCGTCCTAGAACATTGTGAACTCCTTCTGTAGTTTTTCATATACACCTCATTCAAACTTCGTTTCCTTTTTAATAATTTATTTATGATAACTAAACAAACTCACATTTCTGAGAATAAGACTACATTGCTGAAAGTATAAGCATCAATTAAATGTAAACATAGACCAATACCATTGTTCAAATACTTTTCATGTGTTAATTAAATAAATTATTAAATACCCTTAGAGGTGTTTCTCATGAATTATTATTATTATTTATTAACGTCCACTTTTTGCAACTAAGGCTATTCGGGCGGGTTATCTACAGGTTACCACCCTTTTATAGCCAGGGTGGGATTTAGGATGTTATTTAATGAATTCCAACACTAAATAATTTCCTATTGCCCAGGAGGGAATGTAACTCGCCACTCTAGGTTTAGCATGTGAGATTAAGGTCAATGCTTTAACTCACATGGCTAACCTGAGCCCCGCCTCATGAATTAATGTTTGGGAAAAGAGAAGGAGGGGGGGGGGCTTTTCTTACTTTACTACTTAATTTTCTATACTTTTCTTAGTGCAATCTGTTATCTGCGTTAAAAAAATAACATAGATTTCAATTATTAAGGATACCTAGATTTGAATTTATTTAGCCATGTCAGATACACAGTAGTTCATATTGGAAAAAATTGTTGAGCATATCAATGTTTCTGTGCAAATTACTTGCTTTATAAATTGTTATAAGATTAAATATTTAAAACAAAAGTTATTTTTAATAACACAAAAAACGTTTTCTGTTAAGTTCAATTCAATCGTTAGTGCCCAATAAAATTGTCGGCTCCAGCTTTAGTTTTTAGTGTATATCTCGTTTATACTTTGTTATATGACAAAAGTGAATATAACAAACACTACTATAAATAATAAACTAAACAACTTTTGTCATGTGCATATTTACCGAACAACCAATAGGAAACTAAATATCATTATTTTTAATTTCAGGCCTCACTTACAACCCCCACTCCTGCTCGTCCCTAAAAACATTGGTACAGCTTATTATCATAGAGGAGTCAGTGTTAATACACACACCGAGTTTAGTTTAGTTCGGTTGAGTCTTTTGTGTCAAATAAAATTGTTGACCCCCCTCTATAATTTCTAGCGTATAACTCATTTATACTTACATATACGACAAAAGTGTATATAACAAAAGTTACTCTAAATAAGAAAATGGACAACTTTTATTATGTTCATATTTGCCAAAAAAACGAATAGCTGTTAGTATCGCTGTTTTTAATTTCAGGCTTTCCTTATAACCCTTACTCCTGTTCGTCTCAGAGAATATTAATGTAGCCTAAAGTCTAATTTGGGTTAGTAGTAATATACATACCAAGTTTCATAAAATTCGGTTCAGCCGTTTATATATATATATATATATATATATATATATATATATATATATATATATATATATATATGTAATGTCATATTTCTTATCATGTGTCTATTTGTTTTGACAGCTCGCACGTTCTGTCGGAGGATACAATCGCTCGGGAAGTGAAGGAGAAGAAGCTGTTCTCGAAGAGACTCCTCACCAAGACTAACAGAGTTCCTAAATGGGGCGAGAGGTTTGTAGGCAGTCCTGTAGTGCGGATAGTCGAGGAATCTATTGTAGACCCTCAGTCCAAAACATTGGTCACTTACACCAGGAATCTAGGCTACACCAAAGTAATGGTAAGTCATATATTCAGTAAGAGGTAATACTAACCCACATACAGAGTTTCATTAAGTTCCCTTTTGTTGTTTGTTCTCAATAAAATGATTGTTGACTGACTAATAATCAGAGTTGGGCAGTAAATGAATACTTTTGTAATTAATTACTTTTTCAACTTATAAATACTAGTTATGTAATTGCAACTGCAGTTACAAAAATGTAGTTGCATTTTCTTGGTTTTACAATTACTGTAATTGTAGTTGGTATTCATAAATCCAACTACTAATTGAAATAAAAAGTAGTTATAAAAATAATTACAATTAATAGTTATAATTGTAACTGTAGTTATTGAGTAATAACTACAACTACATTCAGATAATCATTTTACGTTCTAAAGAGTGAACATATTTTGATCACCACTATATTAATATTTACACTCATGGTGGTGATGAATGGCTCATCTGAGACGACCCATGTTCAATTGGTTCAGAATATGTGAGAAGAACTGAAGGTGGCCACTCCTATCAGCAGACTCTCTGGTTGCGGGGATCGCCTCTTGCTCTGGTGCAGGCCACTCCAGTCTGTCTTCTATATCCGTCACCAGTCCTCGGAGACCAAATGATTTTTGGAACAAATTACAATGAGTGGCAGTGAAAGTGATAGTCAGGACGAGAACTCCTTATTTTTTGGAGCAGTATTGAAATTATTTTCTTTTGCCTCGATGGCAAATGCCCAAAAATCAAATAGCCTGTCTGACAAAAATTCTGAGTTAAGAGTAATTTTAATGGCTAATTTGTTTAAACTTTAAAATTTTATTTAATTTCATTCAACGGGAAAATATAAAAAGGAATTTACGTATTCTTTTTCGTTAGTTTTCATTTATTTGCATTAAAATTATTTTGAGTTTTATAATAATGTAGTATATGTAATATAATAAAATTTTGAATATAAAGACATTTGATGTAGTTATTTGTTAACAGCCTCAACTACTTCAGTCAGTGTTTCACTCAATTTTTTAAAGTAACTACCCAAGTAACTGTAGTTGTGAAATTGCAATTACAATTACTTTATTTGAAAAATGTGGTTACCCATTATCATTATCAATAACTAATTACATTAGTAGTTGTAGTTGTAACAATATTTCAATTAATGTAGTTATAACTTGTAATTGTAGTTACAATTTTGCACAACTCTGTTATAAAAAATAAAAATAGTTATTACACAATATTATTATTTATTTTATAAATAAATAAATAGAACGAAATAATCTGGGTAGAAATCTACCAGGTTTTATTGGAAATATGTCATGGTTTTATGGGATGATTTCTAACTAAATTATTTCATTCTATTTATTACATTAGATTTATTAGTTCGCTGACACCGACAACTAGGTAGAAAATTAAGGAAGAGATGCCAGGAGCATTTATCTATGTTGGATTCAACTTTCATCCAGCACCATGCGTAAACTGACAAACATATTTCCCACATGAAGATTAATAATAGATAAACCTACATACTGCTAACACAACACCACCGAGAATATTAGGTGAATAAATACAAACGTTAATAACACCCCCCCCCCCCCCCAGGACCCCTGGAATAAGGTTCCCCTCCCAGCAGGACATTGTAAAAAACATTGTTTGTGCACAAAATTTATTGATGATTGACAATAAAGTTTCTGTAAAAACAATATTTTAGCAGATTTCCCTTAAAACCACCTCTAACCTCACCTTAAAGGAAGTCAGCTATTGAAGTCATACTCATGACGGGATTTTCAAAATTATTTTTTAAATGTCCATCAATCCTACCTAGATGACGAAAATGAGGTCCTTTCAAAATTGTATATATATTGCACATTGTTATTAGAGTGTAACAAATAGTGTTTGTGTTAATTCTACTCACCAAAACTAAAGATACTTATTATTATTATTTATTAACGTCCACTTTTTGCAACTCAGGCTAATTGGGACGGGTTATCTACAGGTTACCACCCTTCTCTAGCCAGGGTGGGACGTTATTTTTATGAATTTCGTCACTAAATAATTTCCTTTGTCCAGGCAAGAATCGAACTCGCCACTCTTGGATACTTTAGTTTTTAAAAATACTTAAAAACTATTGTACATTACTGTAGTACCTCTGTTTACATTAAGAGTGCCTCTGTTAAATTAAATATACTATAAATATTGTTATATACATTTATTCTTTATCTTGAATATTAACCGAGATATTTGCATTTTTCAGTTTTCAGCCTTCAGCAAACCCCCACTTCTACTCATGCTACATAAACAATACTCTGTTATACTCGTATAATAAACCGCTTTATTAGAAGCTTAAATACCAAATATTGTTTTCAAGAGACCTTTATTATATGAGATACATTCAAATATTCCTAGTGCCCCCCCCCCCTCCCGTCTAATGTTCTTGGACTACTTAAATTTGACTGATTGAGATAAAAATTATTCTGATTAATTATAAACCACAGTACTAGATATAGTAAATAGTTTTCAATAAAGTTATTGTGTTATATTCTGAAAGATTTCTCATTACCGTTTTTATTTATTCACTTTATATTTATAGTGGTGTTAAATGTTACCAGTATGTAGATTTATCTATTGCAAAACTTCACGAGGGAAATCTGCTTAGTTTACAAAGCCCTGTGTAACAGACGTTCTAACATTTCTAGCTGCCCAAAAACATACATATTACTCTAAAGAATTTCAAGTGTTCTTAAAGAGTATTGTTACGTTTATTACAAAAACAAGAAATGTTGTTTATTATCATTCTTTTGGATTGCAAAATTAAACACACAAGCTTTAGAGTTTTTACCACCACAATTTATTTGAATGTTATTCACTAGAAGAAAACTGAGAACAAACTGGCTCTCATGGCGAGCTGGGCCACTTTGATAGTTGGACAGTTAAGATCAAAGAGGAGGGCCTTTCATCTACTTCATACTTCTTAAATATGTGATTAACTTTGTTTAATTTTTTTAATGTGTAGTTTTTCAACAAAGTAATAATTTTGGACTCCCTCTTTATGTTTTAATACATTAATCAGAATTTCCTCTTTCAGAGCTTGATAGAGAAAGTGGTGTATCGGCCGTCGGACGAGAACCCAGAGTGGACAATTGCCGAGCGTTCTGCTTGGGTCGATTCTAAGGTGATGGGTTTCGGGCTAGCTATACAGGCGTTTGGAGTTGAGAGGTTCAAGAAGAATTGCAGCAAGACTGTGAAGGGGTTCAACTACGTCCTGTCCACCATGTTCCCAATGCCTCCTTCAGCTATGCCCCAGCTGACTGACCCAGTAACGCAGGCACAGGCTAAGCTGAAAGGAGCGGCAAAGAAAGCTTCAGAGCTGGCTAAAGCCAAGGCCAACAGTATCTATGTCACCTGCGAACCGTCTTAATTCGTCAGTAAAGTCGTTCATTTTAACATTTCTCGTTGTTCATAGCCATTAGTTTCGCGGATCGTTATTGTTCCTCTTTTGGCTATTTTATTTGAACATAATGAATGGAAACTCTCAACTTCAGAAAATCACTACATAAACGGATAGGAGTTAATGAAGAAGTTTTTTTGTTACATTCTGCAACTTTCATTCTAATTTTAATATAGTATCACCATTGAAATATTCTTTAGGTGTTAATTCCATATGTACACTTCATTATTTTGTTACACAAGCATTTTTCACTTTACTGTGCTTTGAGAGACACATTGTGCCAACTTTAAATCTAGTATTTTAACAATATACTTGCCCTTGAGGTGATGATCTCTTCTTGTCTGACTGGCTAAAGATGGATTACGAATCGTACACAGGTTGTTGTGGAAACGCCTCAAGGTTTTTGGACGAGTGTAGACAACCAATAAAACTATAAAGAATGCATTTTCCAGTATTCGCCTTGGTTTGATATGTCATCGCTTCATGGTACGTGCGATTGGTGGGGAATAATGTGGCACTTGTTTCATTGTCTTGTAAGTAAGCAAATTTCTCGATAAGCTGTGCTTTAATAACATCACTATTTACATAAAGGTGTTTTCAGCTAAATGCATTACAAAATGTAATAAAATAAGCGAATATTCTATAAATTACGGAATGGAAAAATAGTTTGGGAACTCTGTAGAACATACATATATTTATTGCCGATTATTTCAAGGTAAACATTTTATCTTTAATGTACAACATAATTAAACATGGTATAAATTCTAACAGAGGCATGTGTAGTTTATCAGAAGTCTGCTTGACTTGTGGATGGTCACACTAGATTTCGTGTAGCTATGCAACCTATGATCGTTTTGTTCCATTTCTTCCCATTCCCCAAAATCTACTCGGCATTATTAAGTAGGTGAGGAGCTACTCCAATGTTAAAATTGGCAAACTTTAGTTTAGAGTGTCACTTTGCACAGCAATGTGCGGCAAGGCTACATCCGGCTCAAAAACCTTGTTGAACAACTTTGCTATTTGTGTTCAGTCGAGCCAAAGTATTATTATAAACTATTTCGATTATATATAAGGCTAATCATACTCTGAATAAATATGTTAGGAAAGATAGCAGGTTTAACAAATGAAAATGTATAGCTGAAATAAAACTTGTAATCCATTCGTATTTAATAAATAAGCTCGTAGTAGATAAGTAAATGTTAACTAATTAATTTTTATTTCCATTAATCATTTTTCAAATCATGGAAAGCATGGTTCTACATCGTGTATGGAATAATGTCATTATATAATGAATCTATGGTGCAGTTTCGGTTGTATTAGACTTTCAAAAGTCAATTTAAGTGGTGCAACAAATTTCTTAGTCTTAGCTTAACAGATGGAAGTAATTAACTGTTTTCCTCCCTGCTAATCTTCAATAAATATTTCTATAATTTTAGAAAACAATTCAATTTTTCTTCTGCACCATTCACCTCCTGCAATCTGCATTTATGTTCGATGCATTGCATCTTATTCCTTCAATTGTGTTCTTTTCATCTTTTACAACACTGTGAATACTATGAGTTAGTCAATTATTTTTTAAAACTCACAGTGTTTAAATTAAATAAGTGGCACTGTTTATTGTCTTGAATATATTTAGACATTTTTTTAATTATAGCATCTTGAACGGATTTTTACGCCTTCATCCAACGATGCACTTATTTATTTCCTTTTAATGATCGTTACTAATGGTTGCGGTTGAAATAATTTTTAGCTTTAGGTTGTGTAACAGTTGGCCAGGCTGAAGGCTTCTAACATGCATAATTTCATCGTTGAAAAATGGGTGTTTTACGTTTAAATTAACGATTACTTCATTCTCTAGCTTTGTCGAAATTAAATTTATCTAGTTCCGGTTTGAATAAAAAGACGTTTTTTCTTCTTTCTTTTTTACTTGTTTGGGGTGTGTAACAGTTGTTGACTTCAGTGTGTGTACTAATTCAGCTGTAATTTGTGTAAAGTAGTAAAGACAAATTTTTATTAATGTAATTATAATAATAATTACCCGCTCTTTATTGAACAAAATTATCATTCCCTAACCTATTTTAGCCTGTGTTATATAAGACTTATACATTCATGCCGCTATACTGAGGCAATTAAAATGTAGCTTTTCAACATATTTGTAATGTATATATTTGAAATAAATTGTATAACTTGTTATGGATATAAATTGGCGGGATTGATTGATTCCGTTGTAGCTGTTAACTGTAAATTTTACGAATAAAATGTTAGTCTGCGGTTGCTCTCATTTCTGATGTTACGTAGGAATTAGAGTGTTTATGTGTTATATAAAATATGTTCCTTGCTGGCATCATTCCATCCATATGGCTTATGACGAATGTTTCAAGAGATGTTTATACACCACTTCTGGTTCCAGTAAGGGTGATATTAGTGTTAAGCTGACTGGCAACTTAATCACCATTGTTAAGTTCTCATTTTGTTATCATTCAAATGTAGTATTTTGATAATAAAAGTATTAAAGTGGTATATGAGATTTTTTTTTTCAACATTTTATTTCCTTGACTTGCTGGAGTTTTAGCTGATTTCCCTTGCAGCTATTGACGTGTGTGTGTGCTTCATTAGGCCTAGCTTGATATGCAGGGGTGATAAGATGGTTTTCTTCCTATCAACTAAAGACTCAGAAATAATGTTTTTTTTTTGCCCTAATATTGAAAGTACAGTTGTTCCTCGATAATCCGACACTTTTTAATCCGACGTACTCGGTAGTCCGACGCGCTACAGGCAGCAACATGCATCTCCCTCCCACCGCTCCGGCAGGAAGCAAAACAAACCTGCAGTGAAAAATGGCAAGCACAAGTGTGAAACGTAAACATAAAACATTAAGTTTATCTGAAAAATGGGAAATTATTAAACGAATAGACCGTGGTGAAACTCCCAGTGCAATATCTAAAGAGTATGACATTGGACGACCTACTGTCTACGATATTGTGAAAAATAGGGAAAAAATTGAAAAATTCATAAAGTCTGTTGATGATGAGCCTGTACATGTATCCTGGTATTAATAAATTACATGTACCTTTACTGTTTCTTCCTTTTTTTTAACTTCATTGTGTTCAAACGCATTAAGAATAAAACATCTTTGATAATATGACATTTTTGGTAATCCGACACTCTCTCGGTCCCTTAACTGTCGGATTATCGAGGGACAACTGTATATTGAAGATGTAAGGGTTTTAGTTGTATTTTTTTTTTTTTTCAGTTTATTATTAGGTGGATGCTGAATGGGACTAAAAGTATTAAATACCTTATTTTAAAAGTTTTAAACATATGAAGGAAATGACGAGATAGTCAGGAAGTAGTTTATTTGATAATTTATATCACTGTGAATAATCCATTCCTCTGTATATGAAATATTAAAAGAACTAATTTTGGGATGTGATATATTGATAAAAGTAGAGCTTATACCTAAAAACGGATTTTATATTTGGATTTAGCGACAGAATTATAGTAAAAGTCCGTCACGCAGGGGTTGCATAAACTAAGCAGATTTCCCGTGTGTGCCACGTATTTGTATTTATCTCAAAAAGTAAAAGTTCAAAGAGAACAATATTTGTTATTTATGCTTCAAATAATGTGCTTTATAATATAACAGGTTATTGTTAATAAGAGATGAGTAGGAGTGGGGCTTTACTGAAGGCCTAAAACTAAAATAAGTGCAAATATCTCTGTAAATATTAAAGAAAATGAACATAACATATATAGAACATTACATTTGATTAGTTCTATACAATTTTTCTATCTGATGCATAAGAGAAATATTAAGAATTTTTAAAATTACTCCCCTCTCAGTACAATTTCAGCCGTTAACAAACTTTTTCTTTTTACATAAAACACTTATATATCGAGTTTGATAAGGATTAAACAAAAATTGTGACCACTAGAGTGGTAACAGACATATATATATATATATATATATATATATATATATATATATATATATATATAAAACCTCTGTCTGTACTTTGATTTTTTTCTCGAAATTTCACGATAACTTTTCGTTTCACATATCAGACACCATAACTGCATTTTTTTTCTTTGGTGTCTGTTTGTTTGTTTGTTTCCTTTTCACGCATAAACAGCTGAACCGAATTTTATGAAACTTGGTATGTATATTACTACTAACCCAACTTAGACTTTAGGCTATATTAATATCCTATGAGACGAACAGGAGTGGGGGTTATAAGAGAGGACTGAAATTAAAAATAGCGATATTTCGTTTCCTATTGGTTTTTCGGCAAATATGCCCATAACAAAAATTGTTTATTTTGTAATTTAGAGTAACTTGTGTTATATGCTCTTTTGCCGTATACGGAAGTATAAATGAGTTATACACTAAAAACTATAGAGGGAGTCTACAATTTTATTTGGCAGAAAAGACTCAACCGAACTAAACCAAACTCGGTATGTGAATTAGTACTAACGCCTTCCTTATAATAAGCCATACTAACATTTCTAGGGACGGGCAGGAGTGGGGGTTATAAGGAAGGCCTGAAATTAATAATAGTGATATTTCGTTTCCTATTGCATTTTTCGGCAAATATGCACATAACAAAAGTTGTTTATTTTGGTATTTAGAGGAATTTTTTTTATATACACTATCGTCGTATACCGAAGTATAAAGGCGTTATACACTAAAAATTATAGCGGGAGTCAACAATTTTATTTGGCACAAAAGACTCAACCGAACTAAATAAAACACTCAGTATGTGTATTAGCACTAACGTCTTTCTTATAATAAGCCTATTTCTAGGGACGGGCAGGAGTGGGGGTTATAAGGGAGGCCTGAAATTAAAAAAAGTAATTTCCTATTGGGGGTTCGGCAAATATGCACATGATAATAGTAGGTAATTTTGTTATTTAGAGTAACTTTTGTAATATACACTTTTGCCGAATACGGAAGTATAAATGAGTTATATGTTAAAAACTACTGCGGAAGTCAACAATTTTATTTGGCACAAAAACTCAACCGAACTAAACCAAACTTGGAATGTGAATTAGCACTAAGGCCTTCCTTATTATAAGCCATACTAACATTTCTAGGGATGGGAAGGAGTGGGGGTTATAAGGAAGGCCTGAAATTAAATATAGTGATATTTCGTTTCCGATTGGGGTTTGGGCAAATGTGCACATAACAAAAGTTGTTTATTTTGTTATTTAGAGAAATTTGATCAACACTTCTTTTCAATATGAACTACCAGGTACGTCAAATGAAAAAATTGATTCAAATGTATGTCAATATTTTCTCATTAATAATTCAAATCTATGCATAATGCACAGGAAACGGGAAATATGACAATATGCAGGACAGTGAAGTCTTGCATAAAAAAATAATTTTATTATTAACAAATCCACAGAAACGACGGGTGTTAACCCTAAACACTGGGACGGGTAAATGTCAAAATATTGTGCAAAGTAAAGCCTTGCCAAAAATATACCATCACCATTCAGCCTCAAGTGAATTCCAGAACGAAGCCAGGTATCTGAGCTAGTATATATATATATATATATATATATATATATATATATGTATATATGAGAATCTGTTTAGTTTATGCACTCTCTAAATGGCAGTCAATTTGTGGTTTTTGCCCTGCCCATTCCCATATAAATACACTTTTAGAATAATGGTTATTTTTCTGGAAATAATTACCTCCTTCTGACTGTGACTTCCTTGTTCTTCTATCAAATTAAATTAATACAATTATTGACTGTATTAAATGATCTAATTAGCCTAAGTATGTTATTTATTAATATTCAATGTGTGCTGCTATGGCTAATTGGGACAGGTTCGCTACAGGTTACCACCCTTTTCTAGCCAGGGTGGGACTAAGGATTTTATTTAACCCTCCGTTAGTTGCGGCGTCCTGACAGGTGCATCCAATTGAGGTGTCTTTCCAAGAACTTCCGATTGAATGGACCCAACGACTTCGGCCTCCAGCAATGCTTCTAGCTTCCCTCCTCCACAAAACAGTATAGGTTTGACCTTCGAAGTTTGTACACAGTGCGTTCCTCGTGCTAAAATCACCCCACAGGTGCACCGCGACCAAAATTGTAAGTTTTTCAATTTATTTTATTTCTATATTTAATCTATTTACCTTAGATATATTTATCATTTGACGTTTGTAGTGCCTTGATTGTTTTTGAATAGTTAAAAAAACCTACAAAATAGGGAATTCACCTCTGAGGTGACCGCGACTAACAATGCATTTTTAAAACATTTTTCAGAAAAAATGGACCAGGAAATACATATTTTTTGACTTGTGTAATCAAAATGACATTGCTAGACTCCACCGCGCATTACTGGATCCTTTCGAAGAAGACGATAACATACAGAACGACACAGATTCGGAACTTGAAGACGGCTTGGAAGAACGGAGTATTGACTCAGAGACTGAACAAAGTGACGTGGAATCGGAAAGTGATGGGGAGGATGAGCAGTCACACGAAAAATATGTTGCATTGAGAAGTGTGAACAGAAAGATCGTTGACCGTTTTGAGTGGAGGAAACCCCCTTTTCCTTTGCGTAAAATAGGAAATCAAAATGTATTGACACATCTTCCAGGAGTGAAAGGGCGCGGCAAAGGAGGTTACTAATGAACTTGACTGCTGGTTCTGTCTCTTTGATGAGACGATTATTAGTAGTATTAGTAGTTAGTGTGCACCACACAACGAAAATCGTTGAGCCAGAATTTTCTAGGCTTAGGGATGCCAAACAGACGGATTTCACAGAAATAAAAGCCTATATAGGCCTTCTTTACTTAGCAGAGGACCGAGAATGAATTTAGAAGACATTATGTAAAACATGTTGGGCAAGAAACTCACCTGAGTTGAACTTGGAAGCACTAAAAGATTCGACGTGAAACGTTTTAATTTCCTTTTTTATCATAAATATTTTCTTGTATTTGCTATTCCTGCAAAAATCAAATGAATAAGTAGTTCTCAACTATTCTTATTGTACTTTTTTATATATTTTTTCTAGTCGCTAAGTAAGTAGTACCTAAAGAATTCATTGTTCATAAATTGCTTCATGTTACCTGAAATGAATTAATATTTTTGATAGTTGTAAGATATATTCATGTGTTACTTCGCTAACTTTTTAAATGAAATAGGTTTACTATTTGTTCAGATAAGTATTTATATTTGTTTAACTCTATTTTTGTCCAAAGAAGCAGTTTTATCAACATATTTCTCCATCACCTCATAGGTGACCCGTGCCTAGAGTCGTTTCGAAATGACCCACGCCTAATGGAGGGTTAATGAATTCCGTCACTAAATAAATTCCTATTGCCCAGGCGAGAACTCATGATTAACCATACTACCATAAAGTGGACTTAAATAATGACACAAATGTATTTATTAAAAATCGAAATATGTTTTACAATTGTTTAACAACCATTGTATATATATTTGTCTCAGATGACTAATCTAGCTGCTGCAGCTATGAGTGAAATTAACATCAAGTTTATCTTGAATGAATTTGCTGATGAGACTACATTCTTCTCAATGAGAGCCTTGAAGAAATGAGCAGACTTCTTCAGTGTCCTAGGTCTGTTGGAATCGGTGAAATCGACACGGATCAACCCAAATTTCTTCCTGAAAAATGACAAATGATTATTAGAAAATTGGTACATCAAGAAAATGTAATACATTTTTATAATTGGTAAAATGTTCTCATTAATTAAGGATCTCAAAAAATTATGGACTATGAAAGTAACAAGAAGAGCTTCACGAAGGAGAGGAGAAGGTAAAGGGGATTAACACAGTTGAAGTCTTCAGGAATTATTTTTAAGAGTTTTGTTCTTATTCAGGTATATATACATATATATATGGTCCAAGATGGAGGACAGTGTAGAGTTACTAGAAAATGTGATCAAACTTTTATTGCCTATTGGTGAATTTCCAGTACTGAAAAAGAATCTGAAAAGTGACTTATACAACGGAATAGAGATACTACAAGGATTACAGAGAAGTCTACGTGAAAAAAATGAAAATTGCATTGCTAATATTCAAGAAACAGTCACAAGACAGGTTAGTGAACAGAAAACAAATGCACATGTATTGAAGAACAAAATAAAACCAAACAACACCCACAAACTAATCATAAAAAATACAAATTTAAATGCTAATCCAGACGAAACTAAAAAGGACTAAGAAAATTATTAAACCAAATCAATTAAAAGTTGGCATTAAGCAACTTAAAACTACCCATAAAGGTTTCTTAATTGTAGAGACTGAATCAAAAACTGATGTTGATAAAATTCATGAAACCATTTTAACTTCAAACTCTAATTTACAGTCTGATTATATTAAGAAATTTAGACCAAGAATCATTATAAAAAATATTCCTGAAGAGATAAACGATGAAAATCTAATTGAAACAATTTTATTACAAAACGAAGAGCTTGGTCTAACTAACCAAGATATTGTCAGTTATTTTGTAATAAAATCGAAGTTTAAACAAGACAGGATACACTCAGTATTACAAGTATCACCAATTGCAAGAAATCTTTTTGTGAAACGAAATACTAAAATTAAATTATTCTACACAATTTGCTCAGCCGATGACTTCCTGTCTGTTCGCCGCTGTAGGAATTGCCAGCGTTTGAACCACTCGGGAAGATGCACCGGGAAACTTACCTGCCCCCATTGTTCAGAAGAACATGAAGCCAAGGACTGCCCGAAGAAAGAGAAGCCTGAAGATCATGCCTGTATTAACTGCATCAGCTTTAATAAGTATGTATTACAAACCCCATTTAAAGGTATCAACAGCCCATTCTGCATTAAGCAAATCTTGCCCTTCTTATATTAATGCCTTCAATAGATTAATTAATAATACAGACTATCAATGAATATATATACGAACAATGAATTAACAATCCTTTATTATATTATAGCATACATCATTATCACCTTTAATATATCACACATTTACAAAAACACAAGTCACTCTCACTGGTTGCTATGCACAGTACTCATTACTATGGAATCAACATAACCTATAGGATGATATATATTAACTGTTTACCAAATATTTGGAGAAAAACATGTGTTTTAACTAATTCATATAGAGTCATAACCTAAATATTATCATGTTTACGTTGCTATGGCAATGAATAGGAAAGTAACAGATGTTCACTCTAATATTAATTTTCTACAACTTAACCTCAAACATAAAATTAATTCTACGATTCTCTTATATGAATATTTACAAGAAAAAAATATCGATATTGCATTGATACAAGAACCCTATGTAGGTTCTAAAGTAAATTCCTCCAAATATAAAATTTATACCACTGACAAAAGTAAATCACGTTCACAAATAGTTATTAATAACAACCATATCGATGCTAATTTATTAATTAATTATAGTGATCCAGACACAACTGTTGTGGAAGTCATAACGAATGGACGAAAACTAATATTAATAAGTGCTTATTTTGATATAACTCATGACATTGAATCAAACACTGACAAACTGACTAAAATCTTAAAAGACTTAAAATCTCAAGATATTATCATTTCTTTAGACAGTAATTCCAGATCAAAATTTTGGTTTGATAACAGGACTAATCAAAGAGGACGCAAATTAGAAAATTTCATAATAATGAATGATTTAATCATTGTAAATGAAAATCAAAATTTACCAACTTTTGATGGTCCTAATGGAAGCAGTAACATTGATCTCACATTGACTTCCAGGAATCTTCAGAATCAATTAATCAACTGGAAAATTTCTACCATAGAAAATTTTTCTGATCATTTAACCATGAAATTCTCTTTATGTGTTATTCGCCCAATACAAAATACAAAAGGACTGGGATTAATACTAAAAATGCCAATTGGCAAAATTTTGAAAATAATTTAAATTTTGAAATATCAAAAGAATTCAACATAAATAAAAAAATTGACCTTTATTTAGCTCAAAATATAAAATCGGATACAATAGAAAACATTATGAACAAATTTTTCAAATATAACAAAACTAAATCTATTCATAACCCGAAGCCATGGTGGGACGATTCATTATCTAAACTTAGAAAAGACTCAAATAAATTAAGAAGAATATATCAAAAGACTACTAAAGATGAAAGCTTACGTGAAATTAGAAAAGAAGCATACTTACTGAAAAAACGTGAATTTGAGAAAACAATGAGAGCTAACAAATTAAAGACATGGAAAGAATATTGTAGTAGCATAACTCCTACAAATCTTTGGAGTTGGCCATACAAGTTTGCAAGTGGAAAGTTGCGTACCTCATTTACGCTCAATTCAATAAAAAAAGAAGACGGAACATACACGATTAATACAGAGGACACATACCAATATATACTAGACAAACTTGTACAAACTGACTGTATCTCAAATGACAAAGAAATACATACGACTATTCGTAACAACATACTAAATGATCTTAACACACTTGACGACCTACCACTAACAGACGATGAAATAGAATACATAATTAAAAACTTAAAACGAAATATTTCACCAGGCATCGATGGTATAACTGGTGACATTTACAAACAAATATACAGATGTTTTCCAAAATTCTTAAATACTTTGTATAAAACATGTTTTCAAAGTGGTATATTTCCTAAAATATGGAAACGGTCAAAATTAGTACCCTTAAATAAACCTGGTAGGAGTAAATGTGAAATCTCATCAATTAGACCAATTTCGTTGATCCCAACTGGTGGAAAAGTTTTAGAAAAAGTAATAAATTCAAGATTATCATATTATTTGTATTCAAAACAATTAATGCATGAAAATCAATTTGGATTCACACCTAAAAAATCTACGATTGAAGCATTGCAACATGTAATAGATTTTATTACCACCTCAAAACACAATAATTCACACACTATTCTAATTTCACTGGATATTAAAGGTGCTTTTGATAATGCTTGGTGGCCATCAATTTTACATGCACTTCAACAACTGAACTGTCCCAATAATATTTATAAATTAATCAATAACTATTTACATGACAAAACATCATACATCATCACACCAAACATTAAATTGCATAAATCACAAACAAAAGGTACACCGCAAGGGTCGGGAATCTCACCATTATTATGGAATCTCATAGTAAATGATTTACTAAATAATAGATTACCAAATAATGCTGAGATACTGGCTTTTGCAGATGACATCATTATTCTGATAACATCTAAACTATTTGAACAACTACAGGTGTATATAAACATTATTTCAGACATCGTAGAAAAATGGGCACATTTACATAAACTATATTTTAATATTCAAAAATCTTCATACATTATTTTTACTCATAAAAAATCACCTCCACCTTTTCATATACATATACAAGGACAAGACATAAAAAACATAAATTCAATTAAATATCTAGGTATATTCTTTGACAGTAAACTTAATTGGAATACTCATATAGACAAACTACAAGAACGATTATTGAAACTCATCAACACATTATCTATAGCAGCAAGAAACACCTGGGGACTGAAATCAGACGCATTACACATATTATATAAAGGTGCTATCCTTCCTTCCCTCACGTATGGAATAAACATTTGGCACACTGGACTTAACAAACAACATAACTTAAAGAAATTACAGAGAGTACAAAGGCTGATGGCAATCAAAATTATAAAGGGCTTTAAGACAGTTTCGTATGATGCAGCCTGCGTTCTAGCTAAAATGGTCCCCATCGATTTATTAGCACATACTTTTGTTGATCAATATAACCTTCTTAAAAAGTCTATTAATTCAAACGATATTCAAGCTGAATTTGTTGAATCAGAATTAGAATATAAAAGATGGTATCACCCCGGCAAATTTCCAAATATATTAATACATCAAGGAAATAAACCTTTTAAAACGGAAATATATACAGATGGGAGTAAAGATGGAAAAAATGTAGGCTGCTCATGTGTAATATTCATTGATCAGGAATTGACAGAGATACATAAATTTAAACTGGGACACTACTGCACAAATATTCAAGCAGAACAATACGCTGTACTGAAAACCTTACAAAAAATACAAACTGAACATACACAACATAATACACTTTGTATATACACGGACAGTAAAGTAACGATACAAAAACTACAGAACCGTACAACCTATGACCCGTTAACAACACAAATCAGAGAACTTATAGCAGAATTAAATCATATTAACATATACTTTTCATGGGTTAAAGCACATTCTGATAATTTTGGAAATGAATTGGCCGATAGAGCTGCTAAGTCTGCTTCAAAAGATTCCCAATTACCAGAATGTTACAATAAAATCTCCAAAGCCCACGTAAAATATATGTTAAAAGCTCATCTAACTGAAAAATGGCAACAACAATGGACTGTAACTAAAAAAGGACAACATTTAAAACTTTTCATCCCAAACATTAACACATATTTCAACAGCAAATACATACAGACAGACTTTTACATTACACAATTAGTAACAGGACATGGTACACTAAATTCTTACTACCAACGATTTAACATAAAAGACAACAATACTTGCCCATGTGATTACTCAACACCACAAACAAGTCAACACTTAATATACGATTGCAGACTACTGACTAACGAACGACAAAAACTAAAACAAGACATAGACCAAAAAAAAGGCAAATTTCCAATAAAAGAAGACAAGTTATTTTTAAAATATAATAATGCTTTTAAAATATTCGCAGAACATGCTTTTGATAAAATTAATCGGTTGAATACTTATTATAGCTGATACAACTACAATACTTAAAATATTTATAGATATTCATTATTTCTTTTCTCTTTTTCTTTTAAGACTAATAATCTTCTTTTTATATGTTTTTACTTTAATTTACCGTTGTTATTGTTAATTCCTTTTATATGTATATTTCATACTCTTGAAATAATCTATGTATATATATATATATATATATATATATATATATATATATATATATATATATATATATATATATATATATATATATATATATATATATAAAATTGTAACCTCTGTCTGAACATTAATTTTTTTCGCGAAATTTCACGATAACTTTTCGTTTCACATGTCCTAGACGCCATAACTGCAATTTGTTTCTTTGGTGTCTGTTTGTTTGTTTATTTGTTTGTTTGTTTGTTACCTTTTCACGCATAAACGGCTGAACCGAATTTTATGAAACTTAGTATGTATATTAGTACTAACCCAACTTAGACTTTAGGCTATATTAAAATTCTCTGAGATGAACAGGAGTGGGGGTTATAAGGGAGGCCTGAAATTAAAAATAGCTATATTTCGTTTCCTATTGGTTTTTCGGCAAATATGAACATAACAAAAGTTGTTTATTTTATTATTTAGAGTAACTTTTGTTATATACACTTTTTTCATATACCGATTTATAAACGAGATATACGCTAAAACCTACAGCGGAAGTGAACAATTTTATTTGGGACAAAAGACCCAACCGAAATAAATAAAACTCGGTATGTGTATTAGCACTAACGCTTTCATTATAACAAGCTACACCAACATTTCTAGGAACGGGCAGGAGTGGGGGTTGTAAGGGAGGCCTGAATTTAAAAATAGCGGTATTTCGATTTATATTCGTTTTTCGGCAAATATGAACATAACAAGAGTTGTTTATTTTGTTATTTAGAGTAACTTTTGTTATATAAACTTTTTTCGTATACCGAATTATAAACGAGATATACGCTAAAACATATAGCGGAAGTGAACAACTCTATTTGGGACAAAAGACCCAACCGATCTAAATAAAACTCGGTATGTGTATTAGCACTAACGCTTTCATTATAACAAGCTACACCAACATTTCTAGGAACGGGCAGGAGTGGGGGTTGTAAGGGAGGCCTGAATTTAAAAATAGCGGTATTTCGTTTCCTATTGGGGTTTCGGCAAATATGAACATAACAAGAGTTGTTTATTTTGTTATTTACAGTAACTTTTGTTATATAAACTTTTTTCGTATACCGAATTATAAACGAGATATACGGTAAAACATATAGCGGAAGTGAACAACTCTATTTGGAACAAAAGACCCAACCGATCTAAATAAAACTCGGTATGTGTATTAGCACTAACGTATTCATTATAATAAGCCATACCAACATTTCTAGGGACGGGCAGTAGTGGGGGTTGTAAGGAAGGCCTGAATTTAAAAATAGCGGTATTTCGTTTTCTATTGGTTTTTCTGCAAATATGCACATAACAAAAGATGTTTATTTTGTTATTTAAAGTAACTTTTGTTATATATACTTTTTTCGTATACCGAATAATAAACGAGATATACAGTAAAACTAAAGTAATTTGCGTAGAAATATTGATATGCTCAACAATTCATTCCAATTTGAACTACCAGGTACCTCACCTGGAAAAATTAATTCAAATCTATGTTAATATTTTGTCCTTAATAGCTGAAATCTATGCATAATGCACAGGAGACGGGAAATATGACAATTTGGAGGACAGTGAAGTCTTACAAAAAAAAAACGACGGGTATAAACCCTAAACACTGGGACGGGGAAATGTCAAAATATTATGCAAAGTAAAGCCTTGCCAAAAAAATACCATCACCATTCAGCCTCAAATGAATTCCCAGGCGAAGCCGGGTATCTGAGCTATGTATAAACTATCTATGCATAAACTAATTGTAACCTACTACAAATGCATGTGATATGCTATTATGCATGGGACATGCAGAAACAATAAACGGCCTTCTTATAGGGTTACTATAGGAAGGAAACAAATCTATCTATATATATATAAAATTGTAACCTCTGTCTGTACATTGATTTTTTTCGCGAAATTTCACGATAACTTTTCGTTTCACATGTCATAGATACCATAACTGCATTTTGTTTCTTTGGTGTCTGTTTGTTTGTTTGTTTGTTTATTTGTTTGTTTGTTTGTTTGTTACCTTTTCACGCATAAACGGCTTAACCGAATTTTATGAAACTTGGTATGTATATTACTATTAACCCAACTTAGACTTTAGGCTATATTAATATCCTCTGAGACGAACAGGAGTGGGGGTTATAAGGGAAGCCTGAAATTAAAAATAGCAATATTTCGTTTCCTATAGAATTTTAGGCAATTATGCACATAACAAAAGTTGTTTATTTTGTTATTTGGAGTAACTTTTATTATATTCACTTTTGTCGTATACCGAATTATAAACGAGATATACGCTAAAACCTATAGCGGAAGTGAACAATTTTATTTGGGACAAAAGACCCAACCGAATTATGACTGAACTACCAGGTACAGCACCTGGAAAAATTAAAAAACTTAATTTTAATGTATGTTAATATTTTGTCCTTAATAATTCAAATCTAAGCACAATGCACAGGAAACGGGAAATATGACAATATGGAGGACAGTGAAGTCTTACATAAAAAATTAATTTTATTATTAACAAATCCACAGAAACGACGGGTATTAACCCGTATAACACTGGGACGGGAAAATGTCAAAATATTGTGCAAAGTAAAGCCTTGCCAAAAAAATATCATCACCATTCAGCCTCATATGAATTTCCGGGCGAAGCCGGGTATCTGAGCTAGTATATATATAAAATTGTAACCTCTGTCTGTACATTGATTTTTTTCGCGAAATTTCACGATAACTTTTCGTTTCACATGTCATAGACACCATAACTGCATTTTGTTTCTTTGGTGTCTGTTTGTTTGTTTGTTTGTTTATTTGTTTGTTTGTTTATTTGTTTGTTTGTTTGTTTGTTACCTTTTCACGCATAAACGGCTGAACCGAATTTTATGAAACTTGGTATGTATATTACTACTAGCCCAACTTAGACTTTAGGCTATATTAATATTCTCTAAGACGAACAGGAGTGGGGGTTATAAGGGAGGCCTGAAATTAAAAATAGCGATATTTCGTTTTCTGTTGCTTTTTCAGCAAATATGCCCATAACAAAAGTTGTTTATTTTGTAATTTAGAGTAACTTTTGTTATATGCACTTTTGCCGTATACGGAAGTATAAATGAGTTATACGCTAAACACTATA
This sequence comes from Riptortus pedestris, assembly GCA_019009955.1. Taxonomy (NCBI): domain Eukaryota; kingdom Metazoa; phylum Arthropoda; class Insecta; order Hemiptera; family Alydidae; genus Riptortus; species Riptortus pedestris. The sequence goes on along the minus strand of CM032229.1, from coordinate 191,763,273 downwards.
GCGGGAGTCCACAATTTTATTTGGCATAAAAGACTCAACCGAACTAAAACAAACTCGCTATGTGAATTAATACTAACGATTTACTTATAATAAGCCATACTAACATTTCTAGGGACAGGCAGGAGTGGGGGTTATAAGGGAGGCCTGAAATTAAAAATATCGATATTTCGTTTCCTATTGCTTTTTCAGCAAATATGCACACAAAAGTTTTTTATTTTGTTATTTAGAGTAACTTTTGTAATATAGACTTTTGCCATATACGGAAGCATAAAATGAGTTATACGCTATAAACTATAGCGGGAGTCCACAATTTTATTTGGTACAAAAGACTCAACCGAACTAAACCAAACTCGGTATGTGAATTATCACTAACGCCTTCCTTATAATAAGCCATACTAACATTTCTAGGGACGGGCAGGAGTGGGGGTTATAAGGAAGGCCTGAATTTAAAAATAGCGGTATTTCGTTTCTTATTGCATTTTCGGCAAATATGAACATAACAAAAGTTGTTTATTTTGTTATTTAGAGTAACTTTTGTCATATTCATTTTAGTCTTTTAACAAAGTATAAACGAGATATACACTATAAACTAAAGCTGGTGTCAACGATTTCATTGAGCGCTAACGAGTAAACCGAACTTACAAAATCTCAGTATGTCTATTAGCATTAATTCTTCCATGATTATAAGCTATATTAACATTTTTAGGTTAGAACGGGAGTGGCGGTTATAAGGGAGGCCTGAAATAAAAATTCTCGATATTTCATTGTCTATTTGTCTACGGGAAATATGACAATTTGGAGGACAGTGAAGACTTACATAAAAAATTAATTTTATTATTAACAAATGCCAACAACGGGAATTAACCCTAAACACTGGGACGGGTAAATGTCAAAATATTGTGCAAATTAAAGCCTTGCCAAAAAAATAACATCACCATTCAGCCTCATTCAATTCCCAGGCGAAGCCGGGTATCTGAGCTAGTAAATATATATATATATATATATATATATATATATATATATATATATATATATATATATATATATATATATATAAAATTGTAACCTCTGTCTGTACATTGATTTTTTTCGCGAAATTTCACGATAACTTTTCGTTTCACATGTCATAGACACCATAACTGCATTTTGTTTCTTTCGTGTATGTTTGTTTGTTTGTTTGTTACCTTTTCACGCATAAACGGCTGAACCGAATTTTATGAAACTTGGTATGTATATTACTACTAACCCAACTTAGACTTTAGGCTATATTAAAATTCTCTGAGACGAACAGGAGTGGGGGTTATGAGGGAGGCCTAAAACTAAAAATAGCGATATTTCGTTTCCTATAGGGTTTTCGGCAAATATGAACATAACAAAAGTTGTTTATTTTGTTATTTAGAGTAACTTTTGTTATATGCACTTTTGCCGTATACGGAAGTATAAATAAGTTATACGCTAAAAACTATTGCGGGAGTCCACAATTTTATTTGGCACAAAAGACTCAACCGAACTAAACCAAACTCGGTATGTGAATTAGCACAAAAGCCTTCCTTATAATAAGCCATACTAACATTTCTAGGGACGGGCAGGAGTGGGGGTTATAAGGAAGGCCTGAAATTAATAATAGTGATATTTCGTTTCCTATTGCATTTTCAGCAAATATGCACATAACAAAAGTTGTTTATTTTGTTATTTAGAGAAACTTTTTTTATATACACTATCGTCGTATACCGATGTATAAAGGCGTTATACGCTAAAAATTATAGCGAGTCAACAATTTTATTTGGCACAAAAGACTCAACCGAACTAAACCAAACTCGGTATGTGTAATAAAACAAACGCCTTCTTTAGAATAAGCCATACCAACATTTCTAGCGACGGGCAGGAGTGGGGGTTGTAAGGGAGGCCTGAAATTAAAAATAGCGGGATTTCGTTTTCTATTGGTTTTTCTGCAAATATGCACATGACAAAAGTTGTTTAGTTTGTTATTTAGAGTAACTTTTGTCATATTCATTTTTGTCTTTTAACAAAGTATAAACGAGATATACACTATAAACTAAAGCGGGAGTCAACTATATCATTGGGCGCTAACGATTAAACCGAACTTAAAAAAACTCGGTATGTCAATTAGCATTAATTCTTCCATTATTATAAGCTATATTAAAATTTTTAGGTTAGAACGGGAGTGGGGGTTATAAGGGAGGCCTGAAATAAAAATTGGCGATATTTCATTGTCTATTTGTTTTTCGACAAACATGCACGTAATAAACGTTTTATACTTTGTTATTTAGATTAACTTTTGTTTTATACATTTCTCCAGGAACAATGTGTGGAGCAAGTAATGTGCGCAGAAATATGCTAAACAATTCATTCCAATTTGAACTATGAGGTACCTCACCTGGGAAAATTAATTCAAATCTATGTTAATATTTTGTCCTTAATAACTGAAATCTATGCTTAATGCACAGGTGACGGGAAATATGACAATTTGGAGGACAGTGAAGACTTACATGAAAAATTAATTTTATTATTAACAAATGCGAACAACGGGTATTAACTCTAAACACTGGGACGGGTAAACAAAATATTGTGCAAAATAATGCCTTGCCAAAAAAAGTACCATCACCATTCAGCCTCAAATCAATTCCCGGGCGAAGCCGGGTATCTGAGCAAGTATATATATATATATATATATATATATATATATATATATATATATATATATATATATATATATGACATTGTAACCTCTGTCTCTGTGCATACCAATAAATAACTTTTCGTTTCACATGTCATAGACACAATATCTGTAATTTGTATCTTTGATGTCTGTTTGTAAGTTTGTTACCTTTTCAAGCATAAACGGCTGAACCAAATTTTATGAAACTTGGTATGAATATTACTACTGACCCAACTTAGACTTTAGGCAATATTAATATTCTCTGAGACGAACAGGAGTGGGGTATATAAGGGAGGCTTAAAATTAAAAATACCGAACAGTGATGCTCTCAAACAAGGTTGAGAGTATTGATAGAGTATTATTTATAAATTGCTTACGTGAATCCATCTTTCCATTCAAAATTATCCATTATGCTCCAGACAGTGTATCCTATCACTTTGCAGCCATCTTCCTTCATTGCTAACAACAATTGCTTCATGTATTCCTGCAATTGAAGCAAATAATTAAAACGGTCTACAATTTCTGAGCAACAATACTTTTTAATGAGCCGTTCAAATTTCATGATTTCGTGACATTTAAATGAAATTTTATTACATTTTCCAGAAATAATTGTATTCTATCACCCTAACTATTATGGGCTGGTGGCCCCTTTTCCAAAATGAACTAATACCTCAGACCCTCATAGCCAAATTACTTTAAAAATCCTATATCTACAATAGTTTCTTTCCTATTCATACAAAATACCAATTGAAATGAGTAAACTTGACATTTTCTCAACAATATTTAACAAAATAAATAGATATAAAATTTAGTATATATCAAGTGTAATTAATAATTATTAATACAAATTACGTTAAAATACTTAAGCTGGTAACTATTTTTTGAAGAAAAAAACAACAACATTGTAATCTTAAAGTAAAGATAAAAAAATGATAGATGAACCTGGTGACTTTCTATCAATCTTCTCTCCATCCCCAAATCCAGTATTCAGCTTGAATGATAATATTTTAAATTTTCTTGAAGAAGCAAAATTTTTAGGTGTGACATTAGACAAAAAGCCGCCTTCAATGAAATATGGAGTATAACTACAGTAATATCATGAAATATGGAGTATATCATAGTATTATCATGAAATGTGGAGTATATTACTGTAACATCATGAACTATGGAGCATAATTACAGTAATATTATGAAGGAGTATATCATAGCAATATCATAAAATATGGAGTATAATTACAGTAATACCATGAAATATGGAGAATATTATAGAAATATCATGATATATGGAGTATATTATAGTAATATCATGAAATATGGAATATAATTAAAGTAATATCATGAAATATTGTGTATATTATAGTAATATCATGAAATATGGAGTATCATTACAGTAATATCAAAATATGGAGTATAATATAGTAATATCATGAAATATGGAGTATAATTACAGTGTAATAATGTATTCTCTCGTTGTCCTCTATTTGATCTTTGTCGCAGTATCCATTCTCTGTGATGAAGATTTCAGGATCGTTGTATTCCTTCTTCAGCCAGTTTAATAATTTTCGAAATCCTTCAGGAGTTACCTGTTCAAAAAAATTCTTCCTCTGTTATATCGATAGAAATATAATATAATATATATATATAATTTTTTTTTGCTTATTTGGATGGAAGTAAAAATAAAAAATCCGTCTCGCCCCTGTGTGAATGACTTTCAAAATGTTAATATTATTAAATTCCATTTCTATGAACAAACAAACGGTCTGCCATTAGGATGAGTTTAAGAAATTTAGGTATATTTTCCTTAAGGTACATCCTAATACTCATAAAGTGATTTTGAATGTAAAATTTCCTCAAAGGTCCGTCCAAACCTCACCAGGAGCTGTGTAAACTAAACAGATTGCCCATGTGAAGTTTTACAATAGAGAAATGTGCATACTGGCAACAATTAACACCACAGTGAGTAAATAAATAAGGAAGGGGGGTAATGAGGAATCTTTCAGTTAATTTTAATAAGCTCCCAAAGGAAATGGCTCTGACTTGTAAAAAAAACAGGCCTGCCAGCCTCTCAGAGCTGAACACATAGACAGACATATTCTTCACCGGAAAGATTTCCCGAGCGAAGCTGGGTACCTTAGCTAGTATATATATATATATATATATATATATATATATATATATATATATATATATATATATATATATTTGTCTGTTAACGCTCTAGCGGTCGCAATTTTTGTTTAATCGTTACGAAACTCGATATTTAACCGTTTTATGTAAAAAGACAGATCAAGTTCGTTAATGGCTGAAATCGGACCAGAGGGAGGGGGGGATTTTCGAAATATCTCCGTTATTATGCATCGGATCGAAAAATTGTATAGAACCAATCTTATTGCAAATTAAATTTACTATAAATATTGTTATATACATTTATTCTCTATCTTGAATATTAACCGAGATATTTGCATTTTTATGAAGTCTCTGGGACATGTGGTCGGGTATGCTTCGGATTAGCTTCTTCTAACCTTACCTGTCGTCTCTTACCTTACCTTACCTTCGTTACTTTGTGAGATTTATGCAAATACGTTCTGTTCATCCGCCCCCTCCCTTCTTTAGTTCTTGGACTACTAAAATTTGAGTTATTAAACTATAAATTATTCTTACAATTCAGAAGCTGTTTCAGTTGGGAATTTATTTTAATGAACTGAAAGATTTCTCATTACCGTTTGTATTTACTCACGGTGGTGTTAAGTGTTACCAGTATGCAGATTTCTCTATTGTAAAACTTCACATGGGAAATCTGCTTAGTTTACGCAGCCCCTGCGTGACGGACTTTTGTTTTTTGCCTGAAATACTTTTATTAGTAATGAATAGGTGGAAATATACTTTATAAATATTACCTGTAGCCAGGTGCACTCAGATTGGAGTGCATTGCTATCATGGGTGACAGTCGTGCCCTGGTCCCTTGCAGCTGACGGGTTGGGAGTATTCTCATCTACTCCAGGTTCGGCTAAGTATGTACTGTAATGGTTCAGGGCCAGGTAGTCGTATGTACCTGCAATGCAACAAGTTGGTGCAGTTAGTCATTTAGGTTGCCTTTTCTCAATGAACGGTGGCAAATGGGAGTTTGTTTGCTGAAGGTTTATACATAGTTTATATGCTCTTATGTATGCTTACACAGACTATCCATGTACAAGGACGGATCCAAAACTGAAAAAAAGCTTATTGTTAATATGACATGAGAAGGATAGAGAGTTTACTAAAGACCAAAAACTATAAAAAGCAAATATATATATATATATATATATATATATATATATATATATATAAAAAACAAACAAAATAAGCTGCCCTCTTTCTGAGGGTACCGGTATGGTCAGCCTCCTAATCTGCCAATTTCTGGTAATAATGTTTTTTTTTTTTTTTATTTATTTATTTTTAATTTTGTTTAAATTGTATACGAAAAATTCAAATACATTGAATATTACAAATTAGGGGGGTATCTCAGGTGAGAGTGCAGCTTATTATTTTTATCTTTATTTTTTATATAAATGATGATTTATGATCCTTATGATGATTTTAGAACATGTGTGGATAAGTTCTTCAGTTCATCGTTTGTTAGCCCTTGTTCTATTAGTATCTTCACTGTTTTCTGTTGGAGGACTCCTCTTGAGCCGAACAGTAGCCCCATAACTGTCCAGTCTTGGATTTCGTATCTCTTGATGAAATAGGGACAACAAGGTTCATATATGCTTTCCTTCTCCTGGTCCACCTCGTCTGCTTGCGTTTTGTTAATCTCAAATCGGACAGTAGGATCCAAAATTAAGCCCCTTTTTTCATTTTTCTTGATGGCTACAATATCCGCTCTTCTTGGACTGCCGTCTGAGGAATTGCAAGCCACCTCTTCAAATATATCCCAATCTGCGTGCTTCTTTTTCAAGAGGTGTGCAATTTGAGTCCAGACCTTATGATGTCGAGAAATGCGCATTGTCTCGCCCTGTTGGCAGGATCCTAGAACATGTGGTAGTGTTTTGGTCTCGCTGCAATGACGGCAGTGGGTTGTTCCCAAGTTCCTTCCTGGGACAGAGCGTCTGCACAAGGTTGGTATTCATTTTTATTGCTGTAGTCCATTCTGAAGAGGAAAGGCCTTGTTTCTCACATATCCAAGAATTTGATGTTTTCCATTCATCAAACGTTTCCACGCCTTTCCCTTTAACAGGTAGGCCACACCACTGAAGGAACTTTGGCGCAATTCTTGTCGAAAACTTTTGACTGAGTAATTATTATTTTCATCAGCTCGTAACTTGAGTACAGACGAACAGTCTGTAATTTCTGAGCTGATGTTTCGGGTTAAAAGAACATATGGATTTCCGTCTCGCTTGAGTGCAGAACATACATTTAAATGCTGTAGAAAGGCTTCCCAATAAGCATTGAACATTCCTAAACCTCTAACATTGCGCGAAGAATAAAACATGCTGTCAGGAGTGTCCGATGGGATATTTAATATTTCTTTGGCGCAACTTCTGACTACTTTGTCTATTTTCTTCAAAAAGGAAGGCTGGAGATCTTTCAAGGGTGCGCATTGCAGGGGATATATTAGGATAGGCCATACATATTGGTTCAAGATATTTAGCTTCTGGTCTGGTTTTAATAAGAATGATGACGCTAATTTATTCAATTTTTCCACCAGGGTGTTGATAAGCTTGTCTTTATCCAGCCAGATTTCTTCCTTGAGACTCCCAGTATATATATATATATATATATATATATATATATATATATATATATATATATAATAATATATATATATATATATATTAATAATCAAGATAGTGAAAATACGCAAATAACGACACTTATAGAAACTTACATTTGCAATAAGATCAAGACAAGATTGTTATTCCAGCAGGTGGGAATCTGCGTAGTTTAAGCAGCCCCTACATCATGGACTTTTAGCAGATTTCCCTTAAGGGAAATCACCTAATGAGGTCGTACACATGACGCGATTTTCGAAACATTTCTTCAAATGTCCATCGATCCTACCCAGGAGATGACGAAAATGAGGTCCGTTCAAAATTATATATATATATATATATTGTTACGTTTTATTACCAAAACCAGTAATAAACGTTTTTAATAAGAGTTCTTTTTGGGATTGCAAAATTAAATACTCGCAAGTTTCACAGTCTTTATCACTGCACAATTTATTTCACAATGCACAATACAATTTATTATTCTTAATTACTACTCACAGTATATACTGATAGCGTCACTGTTCTTCAGGTTATACAGTCTAACAATTCACTCACGGTCACTGAAATTCACAACAAAGACGGCACTGCACTGTCCTTGACTTCGCGGCACTTCACTGTCCTTTACATCGCGGCACTGCACTGTCCTTGCCTCCGCGGCTTTGCACTGTCCTTTACTTCGCAGCACTGCACTGTCCTTTACTTCGCGGCACTGCACTGTCTTAAACACGAAACTAAACTGTTACTTACAGTCACGGCACAACACTGTTCTTCTTATAAAAACACTTTACCGCACTACACTAAGTCGCACTGAAGCACTGTGACAATAAAACTGACTGTCGCGGCAGGCTCTCCTTTATATAGCTTGTCGGTATACATCAAAGGGGAATTGTCTGGACCCCTCGACGTCTGGCTGGAAGGTACTAGTAGAGGCTAGAACTTTCTGTCGGCTGTTTTGATCTACGTCACACTTTCCAAATACGCGACTCTCTGAAGGATTATTCATGTATTTAATTTTCGCAACACTATATTACTTTATTAAGAGTATATTATTGTCATTCTATTAACATTTAATGGTTGTTGCTTTTTGTTGATTTTTGGGAACTATTATATATAGCTTATGTATTACTTATATTATAAGAGTAGTCATGTATTTATGCCAAAATAGTATATATATATTCAAATAAAATTATATCATAGCAAAATAAATGGCTATTAAATAGATGGTTACCCTTTATCTGTTCTATTTCTTGAGGAGTGAAGTACGAGTGTATATAAAAGAAAGTGTATAGAACAAATCTTATTGTAAATCAAGTGTACTATAAATGATGTCGTGTATGTCCATATCCTTGATGCGGATATAGGCAGTCCTGGGAAAATAAGTGATAAGAAACTATGTTACCATGTTCACAGGAATAATAGTTGGTAATTATTCACTGACTATTCATTAGCATATTCGAATTAATTATGTATATCATAGCAAAATAAATGGCTAGTGAATATACTGTTACCCTTTATCTGTTCTATTTCTTGAGGAGTGAAGTATGGCAACCTGGATGGTCCTGGTTGGCTGGCTTTATCTACATACTCCCTCATCACCTTAGGATAATCACCTTCCTTGCTCAGCACTGGATGACCGAACCAACCGTACTGCAACAATACATACACCATTTTATACCAAAATCAACATCAAATAAGGATATCCCATATACTTCGGACGAAATACAATATTTTCATTATTATTTATTAGCAGATTTCCTTTAAGGGAAATGAGCTATTGAGGTCTTACTCATGGTGCGATTTTCAAAACGTTTCTTTAAATGTCCATCGACCCTACCCAGGAGATGACGAAAATGAGGTCCGTTCAAAATTATATATGTGTGTGTAAATATATATATTTGTCTGTTAACGCTCTAGCGGTCGCAATTTTTGTTTGATCGTTACCAAACTCGATATTCAAACGGGGATTCAAATCACCCTGTTTAGAGGGGAGGATTTTCGAAAATTCGACATATCTCCTTTACTATACGTCGTATCGAAAAATTGTATAGATTCAATATTATTGAAAATTAAATTTACTACAAATAGTGTTATATACATTTATTCTCTAAATTGAAATATTAACCGAGATATTAGCATTTTTACTAAGTTTGTGCGGATAACGGACTAGATGAGATCTGCTAATATCGGTTCTAGTCGTGAGTTTCCGCCAAAAGCTAGTTCGGCCTTTTTCGTAATTGCTTGGCTATATATATAATTCTACTGTACGTGAAGTGAGTATGTCACAGAACTCCTCATAACGGCTGGACCGATTTGAATTATTTTTTTTCTACGCGTTTTGGTGACGCCCTGGTTTAGGGTCACAAATCAGCCCGGAACAGGAGTGGGTGTTGTAAGGGAGGCCTAGAATTCAAAATAGCGATATGTACTTCGTTTCCTATGGGTTTTTCGGCAAATATGCACAGGTTAAATGTTGTTATTTAGAGTAAATTTTGTTATATTCACTTTTGTAATATAACAAAGTATAAACGTAAATAAACTCCTTAGTCCCACCCTGGCTAGAAAAGGATGGTAACCTGTAGATAACCCGTCCCGATTAGCCTAGTTGCATAAAGTGGACGTAAAAAAAATAAAAAAAAAATAAAAGTATAAACGAGATATACTCTAAAACATTAAAGTGGGAGCCAACAATTTTATTGGGCACTAACGATTGAACCGAAATTAACAAAACTCTATACGTAAATTAGTATTAATTCTTCCATGATTATAAGCTATATTAATTTTTTTAGGTTCGAACGGGAGTGGGTGTTATAAGGGAGTCCTGAAATTAAAAATAGTGATATTTCGTTTCCTATTGGGGTTTCGGCAAATATGCACATTACAAAAGTTGTTTATTTTGTTACTTAGAGAAACTTTTGTTATATACACTACCGTCGTATACCGAAGTATAAAGGCGTTATACGCTAAAAATTATAGCGGGAGTCAACAATTTTATTTGGCACAAAAGACTCAACCGAACTAAATAAAACACTCGGTATGTGTATTAGCACTTACTCCTTCCTTATAATAAGCCATACTAACATTTCTAGGACGATAATTCTAAATTCGCGATATTTCATTTTTTATTGGTTTTTAGGCAAACGTGTACATAACAAATGCTTTTTTGTGTTTTATTATTGGGTTGATGCAAAATTAATGCAGGTTTCCTCTATTGCGATATCTTAATTCCAATTGTGTAAACAAAGCAAATCCTAACATTGATCATTATTATACCTAAACAAACCTTATCTAATACCCTCTCTTTCACCATGAATTTGATCAGTAAAATCGTTTTGTTCAGTGTGTTCAAAGGTCTTAAATCGAAAATGTCGAAGTGCGATTTTCGTCAAATTTATTTTTACGAATTTAAATTAGGGCGCAGCGCTGCGCAAACGGCTCGTAATATTAACGAAGTGTGGGGTCCGGGGGCTATTAACGAGTGCACGGTGCAGCGTTGGTTCCAGAAGTTTCGCAGTGGAGATTTCGACCTCGAAGACAAGGAAGGTCGGGGCCGTCATTTTGCTCTTGACCACGACCAGCTGAGGTCAATAGTGGAAGAAGACCCAACCAAAACCACCCGAGAAATAGCGGTAGAACTCGGCGTGAACCAATCCACAGTTGTACGCCACTTGGAAGCAATTGGTAAGGTAAAAAAGTTGTCCAAGTGGGTGCCACACCAATTAAAGGACCACCAAAAAAATCGCCGCTTTGAAATCTGTTCCATGCTTGTGACACGCAATAAAAATGATCCATTTCTCGATCGCATTGTGACGTGCGATGAAAAATGGATCTTATACGACAACAGAAGGCGTTGTAGCCAATGGCTGGGCAAAGATGAACAACCAAAACCTTTCCCGAAGCCCAACCTGCACCCAATAAAACTTATGGTCACAGTTTTGTGGTATACTGCTGGTGTTATCCACTACAGCTTTCTCAATCGAGGTGAGACTATAACTGCTGACAAGTACTGTCAAGAAATTGACAACATGATTAAAAATTACAATGTCTTTGCCCAGCATTGATGAATCGGAAGGGACCTATCCTTCTCCATGATAACGCCAGACCACACGTCGCACAACCAACGCTACGACGACTGCACGAGTTGGGCTACGAAGTTCTCCCACACCCACCTTATTCACCTGACCTCTCTCCTACAGACTTCCACTTTTTCAGGCATCTGGATAACTTTTTGAGGGAGAAAAATTTTCAAAACCACGATGAAATTGAAAATTCGTTTCGTGACTTCATTGAGTCCAGGGATTCAGATTTTTTTTCTGGTGGAATAAGAAAACTTGTTGAATGTTGGCAAAAGTGCATTGATTCAGATGGAAATTATTTTGATTAAATATATATAGTTAAAGTAAAGATATGGCCTATTTTCAATGAATATTAAAAACCTGCATTAATTTTGCATCAACCCAATAAAAGTAGCTTTGGTTTTAAACATAATATTATTAATTTTAATATACTAATCGCTTGAAATATCGTGCAGGGTAAAGTCTGTCGGGTCCGCTAGTATATATATATATATATATATATATATATATATATATATATATAAAACTTTGAACGGACCTCATTTTCATTATCTGCGACATCTGAGATGCAAATTTGTGAACATTTTTGAAAATCGTGCCATTAGCCTTCATAGATGATTTCCGTTAAGTAAAATCTGTTAATTATAGTTGCTGGCTGCTGATGACGTCATAATATGACTTACGAGGAATTGGTTTGCTGTTTCAGCAGCTGCTACGTGCGCAGCGTCACTCGGGTTCTTGGGGATCTTGAATTCTCCGCTCAAGTTGATGCCCACCTTGCCTGAAACACAATCACATCAACGTTTGAATCGGCTGCAACACAGTCCTATAATGATATAAGTCCGTCACGCAGGGGCTGCGTAAACTAGCAGATTTCCCTCCTGAAGTTTTACAATAGAGACATTTCACAAGAGCCGAACAGATACGGAAACGGCCGAACTAGCTTTTGGTGGAAACTGACTTCTAGAACCGAAATTAGCCTATCTCATCTCGTCCGTTATCCACCCACAAATAATAAAAATGCAAATATCTCGGTTAATATTCATGATAGAGAATAAATGTATATACCAATAATTATAGTAAATGTAATTGGCACATTTTTGTAAATTGATTTTATACAATTTTTAGATCCGACGTATAGTAACGGAGATATTTCGAATTTTCGAAAATCATCCCCACTAAACCGCCCCTCACATTGGTCCGTTTTCAGCCGTTAACGAGCTAGATCTATATATTTACATAAAACGACTTTGGCAACGATCAAACAATAATTGCAACCTCTAGAGCGGTAACAGGCATATATATATATATATATATATATATATATATATATATACTGAGCTAGGTCATTTTCGTCATCTCCAGAGTAGGACCGATGGATATTTGAGGTAAATTTTTGAAAATCGCGTCATGAGTACGATCTCAATAGCTGATTTACTTTAAGGGAAATCTGCTAACAACTAATATCGTGCACAATTTCTCAACGACTCACAGTGTTTCTATTAATACAGGCTTGCTGGACAAAGGTCATGCATGCTAATTCTAAAATATTAAAAACGGAAACTAAGTACATGAAAATGTACACAGATTTAATCAAGTATTTAGGAAGTACGATGTAGATCAGGGGTCTCCAAACTTATATATTATACATGTCTTTACTCATTACAATTCTGTGTTTCTTTATCCAACTTATCACAAAAACAATAACAATAAGCCTACAACAATGTTATCAGTAGTTAGCCCATGACCATATCAATGTAGATGTCATATTAATAATTAGTCAACATAAAATTAGAATACTTCAGTAAACTAAATTTAATTTGCTATAAAAAAATATGTTCTCTAAAAGGAGTTTTCAAGTATGCTAGTTCTCCGCGGGCCGGACAAAATCTGTCCGCGGGCCGGATGTGGCCCTCGGGCCGTAGTTTGGAGACCCCTGATGTAGATAAAAGGAACCAACCGATGGAAGGAGTAGGACCGTTGGCGCTAAAGAATGTTCTAGGCGATACCCGTCTGGGATCTAGGCAGGTCAGGGCACTTTTCTTTTGATTTCTCCGCCCGTCTATAAAAGCGGCCCAGCTCGCTCGACATTTAGTGTTCTCAGCTCTCTTCAAGTGAATAACAGTTCGCTCAGTGCAGCTTTAGTGAACAGTGCATTTTAGCTGCAGTGCGGTAATGTGTTTTATGTTAAGATCAGTGCAGTGCCGTGCTTTTGAAGACTTCAGTAATCGTGAGTTATTGTACTGTGCAATAAGAATTGAAGCTATCAGTGCATACTGTGAGTAATAGTTAAGAATAGTTTTCACAGTATGTTGTGCATTGTCAAATATATTGTGCAGTGATATAAACTCAAATGCTTGTGTGTGTTTAATTTTAACAACGTTTATTATTTGTGTAATTGTTGAATATGGAATTCATTTGTTCTGTACGTGTTAATTTTTTCCATTTAAATAAATCTTCTGATAATCTATTTATATTAAAAAAGGTTTTAGCAGATTTCCCTCAAGGGAAATCAGCTATTGAGGTCGTACTCATGACGCGAGTTTCGAAAAATTTCTTCAAATGTCCATCGATCCTACCTAGTAGATGACGAAAATGAGGTCCGTTCAAAACTGTATATATATATATATATATATATATATATATATATATATATATATATATGTATGTATGTATATATATATATATATATATATATATATATATATATATATATATTTGTCTGTTAACGCTCTAGCGGTCGCAATTTTTGTTTTATCGTTACCATACTCGGAATTTGACCGTTTTATGTAAAAAGGAAGATCATGTTCGTTAGTAATGGCTGAAATCGGACAAATGGGAGGGGGGGGGGTTAGAGGGGGGATTCTTGAAAATTCAAAATATCTCCGTTATTATTCGTCAAATCGAAAAATTGTATAGAATCAATCTTATTGAAAATTAAATTTACTATAAATATTGTTCTATACATTTATTCTGTATCTTGAATATTAACCGAGATATTTGCATTTGTATTGTGTGTGTGGTCGGCAGGAGTCGGCTATGTTCGGGACTTTCCGCCGAGAGCTCTGGCGGCCGTTTCCGTAAACTATTCGTCCCTCGTGAATAGGTCTAGAGATCCCTTACACTACAGTTGTTATTGGGCAGATTTCTCGACTGTGAAACTTCACGTGGGAAATCTGCTTAGTTTACGCAGCCCCTGCGTGACGGACTTTTTTTATTATGAATGGAGTTTTCCTCATTTTGAGACTTTCAAGTGATGTTAATGACTTATACCCTCGCTGGTTGTTTATAATTAAAGTATCAGTAAGATTTGATGTATTGTGCATTGTATTCTAGTCTATTCTATTAACCTTTTTGCTCCTTCCTGAATTCCTTGTCGTACACCCTGTAGGCCCTGGCGTGTGCCCTGATGAGGTTGTGTCCTGCAATGTACTCCCCAGTTCCTGGCAGGTTCAATGCAGGTGCTTTATTTAGGCTATTATATCCATCAACAATGGTTTTGGGCTCGTTTATGGGCAGCCACCATTTCACCTGAAACATTAAAAAGACATTTGAGGACACGTTTTGAAAAAAATCATTTATTTATTGAACACCTCACTAAATAAAATCCTTAGTCCCACCCTGGTTAGAATAGGGTGGTAACCTGTAGATAACCCGTCCCAATGAGCCTTAGTTGCATAAAGTGGACGTTATTTAATAAATAAATAATATCTGTGATCTTTTCTTTCTTTTCTTTTTCTTATGAACCTATTTTTACATTTAATTTGATAAAAATATTACGCGTATAATCATTAAACTGCATGTTATATGCTCAATTGCTTGGGACATGTAGATTAAATAAACTGTCTTCTTACTGTAAGGTGGAAACCAATACAATTATATATATATATATATATATATATATATATATATATATATATATATATATATATATATATACTAGCTCAGATACCCGGCTTCGCTCGGGAATTCATTTGAGGCCGAATGGTGATAGTATTTTTTTGGCAAGGCTTTACTTTGCACAATGTTTTGACATTTACCCGTCCCAGTGTTTAGAGTAAATACCCGTCGTTTCTGTGGATTTGTTTATAATACAATTATTTTTTTATGAAAGACTTCACTGTCCTCCATATTGTCATATTTCCTATTTCCTGTGCATTCTGCATAGATTTGAATTAGTAGTTTTTAACGTATAACTCTTTTATACTTTGTTATTCGACGAAAGTGTATATAACAAAAGATGCTCCAAATAACAAAATAAACAATTTTTGTTATGTGCATAATTGCCGAAACCTCAATAGGAAACGAAATATCACTATTTTGAATTTCAGGCCTCCCTTATAACCCCCACTCCTGCCCGTCCCTAGAAATGTTAGTATGGCATATTATAATGAAGGCGTTAGTACTTATTCACATAACGAGTTTGGTTTAATTTGGTTGAGTCTTTTGTGCCAAATAAAATTTTGGACTCCCGCTTTAGTTGATAGCGTATAACTCATTTATGCTTCCGTATACGGCAAAAGTGCACATAACAAAAGTTACTCTAAATTACAAAATAAACAACTTTTTTTATGTGCATCTTTGCTGAAAAAGCAATAGAAAACGAAATATCGCTATTTTTAATTTCAGGCCTCTCTTATAACCCCCACTCCTGTTCGTCTTAGAGAATATTAATATAGCCTAAAGTCTAAGTTGGGCTAGTAGTAATATACATACCAAGTTTCATAAAATTCGGTTCAGCCGTTTATGCGTGAAAAGGTAACAAACAAACAAACAAATAAACAAACAGACACCAAAGAAACAAAATGCAGTTATGGTGTCTATGACATGTGAAACGAAAAGTTATCGTGAAATTTCGCGAAAAAAATCAATGTACAGACAGAGGTTACAATTTTATATATATATATATATATATATATATATATATATATATATATATATATATATATATATATATTGCTAATAATAGAATTATTTTTTCGATAATTCTTCACAGTCTTCGCTATTTTTAAATTTCCCGTCTCTTATACATGTAAATATGGTGAATTTTTATTTCAGGCCTCCCTTATAACCCCCCTCCCGTTCGAACCTAAAACTTTTAATATAACTTATAATCATGGAAGAATTAATGCTAATTGACATACCGAGTTTTGTTAAGTTCGGTTCAGCCGTTAGTGCCCGCTAAAGTTTTAACGTATAACTCATTTATACTTAGGTATATGACAAAAGTGTATATAACAAAAGTCACTCCAAATAACAAAATAAACAACTTTTGTCATGTGCATATTGGCAGAAAAACCAATAGAAAACGAAATACCGCTATTTTTAAATCCAGTCTTCCTTTACAACCCCCACCCCTGTCCGTCTCAGAGAAAATTAATATAGCCAAAAGTCTAAGTTCGATTAGTAGTAATATACATACCAAGTTTCATATAATTCGGTTCAGCCGTTTATGCGTGAAAAGGTAACAAACAAACAAACAAACATACACGAAAGAAACAAAATGCAGATATGGTGTCTATGACATGTGAAACGAAAAGTTATCGTGAAATTTCGCGAAAAAAATCAATGTACAGACAGAGGTTACAATTTTATATATATATAGATATATATATATACTAAAGGAAATCTGCTAAAATACGATAAATTGTGACACATTAATGGGTTAAAGGAATTGATGAATTTTTGATTGAATGAAAAAATAAAGTTCTTTTGAGGTCTGAAATGATCCAATCCACCATTTTCTGGCAAATACCACCTAATTAGGTCATGATTGATGAGATGATTATGTGATTAATCATCAGTCATGCTTACCTTATCCCCGAATTGTTTGTAGACAGCCCTTGAATAGTCTTCGAACCAATCTGCTATTGTAGAGTTGAGCCAACCTCCCAACTCCTGCAGCGGCTGAGGCAAATCCCAGTGGAATATTGTCACCTATCAAGGCAAAAATAATAAATAAAGTTACGTTTTCTACCCATTCACACTACTTCTCTTTATCAGTAAATATTTGTGGTGTGGCATCATGATAATGTGTGGGAAATTGCTAAGGATTATACCATGATATGATAACGGATGAGTTGAAATGATTACGTTACTTTTATGATAAAGTTAAAGGCCCTTAGTAAGTCGATAGCTGGAAGTGTTGGCGATAGTTGATATCTTTGATAGAGGCTTGAAAGAGCTATGGTTATATTATTATGCTAGTATAGCACATTGCAAATTGCCCTGTATATGATATAATAGAATATTTGTGCTCACCATTGGTTCTATTCCATTGTGTTTAAGTTCATCGATGAGATCGTTGTAGTAGCGAACTCCATCTTTGTTAGCTGGGCCTTTGACGAATCCTGAAGGGAACAGTCTGCTCCAGGACAGTGAGAACCTGTACATTTGGAACTGAAACACAGACAACACATCATCAGGCAATGGGAACACACTGGACAACTGTAATAGTTTATATACTTTACATATGTGTACTTGAAGTAAAGTCGAACTATAAAGTAAATCTGTAAGTAAAATTCATGCTTAGAAAATAGTTTTTTTTTAATAGGTAATACTTTATAGGCATATATACGTTGCCATGGGGTCTAGCCATTTGTAGTTAATTTGTTAGTCCTACAGTCTATCATAAAATTTAACTTCAGTAAAAAACTAAGATAAGTGTATAAAAAACAATATATAAAATAATTTTATGAAAGTATTTAACATCAAGAAACAACGGACAAAAATTATATTAAATGATATTAATTTATTACTTTTCAAAAATAATACATTATTTAACTTTTCAATGCCCTGAGTATTTACAATTCTATTCTAAAATAAAATGAAAAGAATTGAAAAAGTACGTCACGCAGGGGCTGCGTAAACTAAGCAGATTTCCCACGTTAAGTTTTACAATAGATAAATCGGCCTAATACCAGCTGTAGGAGTAAGTAACCTCTAAAACTATTCACGAGAGGGACGAATAATTACAAAAACGGCCGCCAAAGCTCACGGCGGAAAGTCCGAACATAGCCACTGCTGCCGAGCACATGCAGAATACAAATGCAAATATCTCAGTTAATATTCAAGATAGAGAATAAATGTATATAACAAGATTTATAGTAAATTCAATTTGCAATAAGATTGATTCTATAATATTTTTCGATCCGACGTATAGTAACGGAGATATTTTGAATTTTCAAAAATCCCCCCCTCTAAACCGACCTCCCAAAGGTCCGATTTCAGTCATTAACGAACTTTATCTGTCTTTTTGCATAAAACGTTTAAATATCGAGTTTAGTAACGATCAAACACAAATTGCGACCGCTAGAGCGTTAACAGACAGCGTTATATATATATATATATATATATATATATATATATATATATATATATATATATAATTTTGAACGGACCTCATTTTCGTCATCTCCTGGGTAGGATCGATGGACATTTGAGGAAATTTTTCAAAACTCGCGTCATGAGTACGACCTCAATAGCTGATTTCCCTTAAGGGAAATCTGCTAAAAGTTCATCCTTGTTTCCAATATGCTTGCACATACGTGTATTGTTGTTCGTGAGTTTGAAAAATAACAATAGATCAATGTGAAATTCTGAGTTGGTTAGAAAATAGTTTATAAAACTTAAAATGAATCAGGGAGTTTTCACGAAGGCCTAAATATAAAAAAACGTCCGCCGTTCGGGCTGCGTAAACTAAGGACTTCCCTCACGTGCTGGAATATGGCACACTTGTCATATCATCTCATAATCTATTATCAATTTCTCCCTTAGTGAGCACAAAAGAATTTCAAATGCACTAAGTTGTTTATAGTAAAAGTCTGAAGACTACTCGTGGGGCTCTCCTAAAAAAACATAACAATACGCGTAACTCCATTAATATCCCAGAAAACAATTAAAAAGTATTGAACAATAATTGTCGAAAATTAAAATAACATTGGTCGTCACGCACAGCAGAATTCAATGAATAAAATATTTGGTATTTAAGATTCGAATAAAGTGAGATATTATATAACAGATTATTATTCATACAACGTGAGTAGAAGTAGAGGTTTACTCAAGCCTGAAAACTAAAATGTACAAATATTTTTGTTAATATTCATGATAGAGAATATATGTAATTAACAACATTTATCAGAAATTAAATTTGCAATAAGACTGGATAATGCAGTTGTTCGATAACGAAAATAATACGAATTTATTTAATCCCGCTCCCCACCGTCAGAAGAGAAGAGAATTTCTACCATAAGAAGAGGTGTAATGCAAGGAGATCCACTTTCCCCGTTGTTGTTCAAATTAGATCTGGAAATACTCTTCTATAATCTACAGTGGACCTATGGTATAAAGATTAATGGAAGGTTGCTGAACTGCATTAGCTTTGCAGACGATAGTGTCTTATGTGCCGAAATAGCTGAAGATATATATCAAATGTTAATAGAATTGTTTCAGGTTTGTGCTGAAGTTGAACTAAAGCCAAATTACAAAAAGACCAAGATCATGAGCAATGCTAAGAATGTTTATATTCATATTAATAGCAGTGAAATATATGCGGTAGTATGCGGAAGAATTGAATACTTGGGATAAATTATTTCCATCTCAAAGAGGACAAAGAGAAAGCTAGATAGAAAGACAACCCAGCGATGGAAGTTCTGGATCTTGAAGGATGTCATCAAAGGAAACTTAACTGTGGAAACTAAGAAGAAAGTTTTTGACAGCTGTATACTGCCAGTGGTATCCTATGGAGTCCGGACATGGTCCTTGAGAACAAACTGTCAGTTTGGCAGGAATACATCGAATGGAGCATTTGGTATACAAGGATGAATTTTTTCAGTTTTCAGTAAACCCCTACTTCTACTCATGTTACATAAACAATACTCTGTTATATAATAAACCACTTCATCCGTAGCTTAAATACCAGATATTATTTTCAAGAGACCTTTATTAAACTAGATACATGCAAATATATTCTGGTGCCCCCCCGTCTTAAGTTTTCGGACTACTAAAATTTGATTGACTGAGATAAAAAATATTCTGGTTTATTGTAAATTACAGCACTAGATTTAGTATATAGTTTTCAATAAATTTAATATCTTATGTCCTGATATATTTCAATAAGTGCTTTTCTTTCCGGTGTGAGGTTGGCAGACCTATTTGTTTAAATTTCAGACGCTTCCCGGCGGCAGGTTCCTTTTTATAGCTTGTATTTATTCGCTTAATATTGACGGTGGTGTTCTGTTACCAATATGTAGATTTATCTATTGTTAAACTTCACGAGGAAAATCGGCTGCACGACGGACTTTTTTTCATAGAAATAGGGAAAATGTGGCGAGATGAGTTCAAAGGTGTATTATAGCAGCAGATGAGAAATCTGTATAGTTTACGCAGCCCCTGCGTGAGGTAGTTCCCTACGATCTGTGGTGCTTTCCAAGAATGCATAATTGTACTATCAGGTATAAATACAAGCTTATAATATATAATAGGCATATTTACCCCAATTTGTTTAATGTTGGCTACATCCTCCTTATACTTGTTGTACGAGTCACAAGCTATATCTCCATTGTTGTGATCTGCTGTGTAGTTTGGGTTATGGTGTGTGATATAGTCCCAGATATTCTCTCCTTTTCCTGAAAAATATAGAGTCAAAAACCATTTTGCTATTCAGTTTTGTAAATGGACTAACAAGGGAAGTGGACGGCCTTCCCCACACCGATTTGAACGAAAATGTTTTTGTGTTTAGTGCTTAATGAAAACCAAATTCTGTTAAAGCGAGAGAACGCACTTCTCACGCGTTCGTCTAAAAAAAATTTTAATGTTTGCCTGAAAATCTTGAATTATTTCTAAAACATTTATCTGACGAAGTCTCCATGGCTCGGTTCATAGGGCTTTCCTTTCGTAACCGGAAATCTCGAGATCGAATCTCGCCGGGAGCGATTTTTTTTTGTTTTCTGGAATTTTTTCATTTTTTGCTTCTAGTGCGTTTATTTAATTTTTATAAATAAAAAGGTTTTTTTATTATTGGCATTTAAATTTTAGCTCGTTCCATATATTTAAGGAAAATTCGAATGCTTTCTGAAATAAGTATACTTGGTATAAGGAAATATTTAATATTATACAAGAAATACATTATTAATTGAATAAATAAGTAGATAACAATTATCAGTAATAACGCAGATATTTTAAACGGTTTTATTTAACTTTACCAGTTTATTTGATATTATTTTATTTTCCAATTAATAAAGATATTTAAAATTTCTAAAATATTTCCTTATAACTATTATATTTTTGCCAGTAAATATAATAGGTATAAGAAAATGTTTAATATTATACAAGAAATATATTTCTATTAATTGAATACATAAATGTATAATAATTATCCTCTCTAGATGATATTTTCCAATTCTGTTCAATCAAATGAGAGCAGTTTTGGAGATTGGAGTTATCATCGAGTTAAACAGTTTATGAAGGGTCTCCTAAACTGCACGTATTTGAGAATCACAAAATAACATCTAGAGAGGGTTGTATTAAAATTCATTCTATTCTTCAACACCTTTGTCATCCAACAAAAAAATTGTTAACTTGATGATAGAAATATACGTTAGTGGTACAAAGCCAAGCATAATGAAAATATAGCTCTAAAGTATAAATAAAGTCCGTTACGCAGGGGCTGCGTAAACTTAGCAGATTTCGCCCCTGAAGTTTAACAATAGATGAATCTACATAATGCTAACACAACACCACCGTGAATATTAGGTGGATAAATACAAGCTGTGATAAGAAATCTTTCATAAAATTTTAATAATTTCTGGACGGGAACAAATGTAAACGAACAGGTCTAGCAACTTCTCACTGGAAAGAAACAAAATTACTGAAATATATCGGAATATAACATATTAATTTTATTGGAAACTATTTACTATATACAAGAAGCACTGTAATAATGAATTAGAATATTTTTATCTCAATCAATCAAATTTTAGTAGACCAAGGACTTAAGACAAGGGAGGGGTCACCAGAACATATTTGCATAAATCACGGATGAAAACTGTCTCTTGAAAACAATATCTGTTATTTAAGCTTCGAATAATGTGGTTTATTATATAACAGAGTACTGTTTATGTAACATGAGTAGAAGTGGGGGGTTTGCTGAAGGCTGAAAACTGAAAGATGAAAATATTTCGATTATTATTCAAGATAGACAATAAATGTATATAAAAATATTTATAGTAAATTTAATTTGCAATAAGATTGGTTCTATAATATGTTTCGATCCGACTCATAACAACGGAGATATTTCGAATTGTCGATCCGATTTCAAGCATGAACGAACTTGATCTTTCTTTTTACTCAAAACGATTAAATTTCAAGTTTGGTAACGATAAAAAAAAAGCTAGAACATTAAAAGGCATGTATATATATATAATTTTGAACGGACCTCATTTTCGTCATCTCCTGGGTTGGATCGATGGACATTTGAGGAAAAATTTCAAATTTCGCGTTATGAGCACGGCCTCAATAGCTGATTTCCCTTAAGAGAAGTCTTCTAAAATGTTAAAGAATATTTTTATGTCCAGAGCTAGAAAAGTTTAAATATCTTCATTAGTTGTAAAATAAAATAATATCAAATAAACGGGTAAAGCTAAAGAAAACCGTTATTGAAAAAAATAAAATATTATTGAAATATCTGCGTTATAACTGTTATATACAATGCGTTCTAATTGTTATATTCAATTAATAATATATTTCTTGCATAATATTAAATATTTCCTTATAGGTACCAATTATATTTATGACAGAAAGCATTCGAATTTTCTTTAAATACATGGAACAGGCTGAAAACGCGTCATGAGTAAGACCTCAGCTAAAACATACATTCCAAAGTCCAAAATGAATTATTGCATCTTCAGTAAAAAATAATCCCGTGATAATGAGTTGAAGTGATCGTTATCTTATCACACGTCTCGATTTTCCTGTTGACTTGTTGTTGTAGTACTTGAGATTCTTTGTTTAAAATTAGTGATAACAAGGGGGGGGAGCTCCCTAATTACAAGCGATGTCAACTTTCTGTTCCTTGAAATGTAATATAAATGTCGCTAATCCTTTATGGTTTAAAATTAAAATGAAGGGACCTTATGCACTTTTTGGTAGGAAACTGTAAGCAGATTTCTCTTAAAGCAAATTAGCAATTTAGGTTGAACTCCTGATTGGCTATTCAAATAACCATCGATCATACATCCAAGCTGAATAAAATTAGATCCAATATTTTACGCACACATGCACACATATATACATTATATAATAAGTTACAAGTTCAATGACACCAATGGTATTTAGGCATCAAATAATGTGCTTCATAACATAACAGCTCATAGTTAATATGACATGAGTAGAAGTGGGCCTTTACTGAAGGCCGAAAACTGCAAAAATGCGAATATCCCTTTTTGTAATCTTCTTAGTGAAAAAACATTTATAGAAAATAACATTTACAATGAGATTGGTTCTATACAATTTTTCGATCCGACGCATAATAACGGAGATATAAAGAATTTTCGAAATTCCCACTCTAAACCCCTGGGGGTTTCCAGCCATTCGTGGGGGGGTTCCAGCTAACTTGATCGTTCATTTCTTATACATTTAAATATCAAGTATGCTATTGATCAAACGCAAATTTGCTAGCGCGTGCATGTATATATATATATATATATATATATATATATATATATATATATATATATATATACAAAATTGTAAGGTCTGTACATTGATTTTTAGGAGATTTCCCTTAAGGGAAATCAGCTATTGAGGTCGCACTCATGACGTGATTTTCGAAACATTTCTTCAAATGTCCATCGATCCAGGAGGTAGTTGATGCTTAATAATTGAAATTAATGGTGATGTTTGCTTTAAACTAAAGCTAAACATTAAATGGCATGTTTAATCCAGTAGAACTTGTGTACTCATTAAATTTAACAAGACCTATGCATTTACTATTTGCTCTTTATGTTATGTTCTCCCCCAGAAATATTTCTTTAAATATCATAAATTATTTAACAAAACAATGTTAAAGGGGATTGAAAGTGCTTTTTACGTCTGTTAATTACTATCATTGATCCGTTAATATGTTACACAACTGAGCTTAAGTAAGTACTACTATGAATACAAAGTTTTCTTCAGTTGTACATTAGAATATTTTTAATGATAGTAATTAATTCATGAGATAGTTGTGATGTTCCCAAGTTACTCGTTTGTCTAATGTGAGTCCTAGATACTTAATTTGTCATGTTTGTGGAATTAGTGCGCTATTGAGTGTAACTGGAGGGCAAATGGAACGTCGGAGAGTAAATGTTACATGGCTTGATTTGCTGCTGTTGACCTTGATCCTCCACTGAGTCAGCCAGGATTCTAGCAGAGCTAAGTGCTCTTTAAAGATGCGGATGCCATATTTGGTTCTGAGTTGGAAGTCAAGATTGCAGTATCATCTTCATACGTGAGAAGGGAAGTTTCGGGGCGTGGTGGGATGTCGGCAGTATAGGTAAGGAATGAGAAAGGACTTAGGATGCCCCCCTGCGGTACACCTGCCTGTTGGGGAAATAAGAGAGAAACTGAGGAACCAAATGAAACTTGAAAGTGTTTGTCAGAATGGTATGATTTAAGGATGGGGTAGTACTTGAAAGGGAGTGCATTTTTTAGTTTGAACAGTAATCCTTGGTGCCACACCTTATCAAAAGCTTGGGATATGTCAAGGAAGACTCCACTGCAGTAATTCTTGTTTTCGAACGAGGAGGCGATAAAATCAACCATTCTGTAGCATTGCTGGACTGTGGAGCGGGATTGTTGCAAACCAAATTGATGGGGAGGGATTATAGGGTCAAGGGGGGATATAGGCGTTTAAGGATGAGCTTTTCAAGGCCATTTTTCCCATTATAGGAAGAAGCACAATGGGCCGATAAGAAGAAGGAAGCTGTGATGCTTTTCTAGCTTTAGGGATCATATGGATGACAGAGAATTTCCTGAGTAGAGGGAAGTAGGTTGTTCTGAGGACAGCATTATAGATATAAGTGAGAAAGAGGATGGATAGATAGGATTTTTCCGGGAGATTTTTAAGGATGCGAAAGGTAATTAGGACAAAACCTGGTCCCTTGTTGGGAGGGAGTTTGTTAATGACATTAATAACTTCAGAGGGATTGAATGCAGGAGGAGGAATCGATAAGGGAAGAGGAATGTCCAGTTGATTGGCGACAAAGGAAGAATGGCGATGGTCTTGGATATCGTCGTGAGGAGTAAACACCTTGGCCAAGTGTTGACCAAACGTTGTAGCTACATCGTAGTCAGACTTGGCCAGTCAGATCGGATTGCAAATTAAATGCACTATAAATATTGTTATATACATTTATTCTCTATCTTGAATATTAACCGAGATATTTGCATTTTTCAGTTTTCGGCCTTCAGTAAACCCCCACTCCTGCTCATGTTAAATAAACAATACTCTGTTACTTAATAAACCACATTATTCGAAGCTTAAATACCAAATATTGTTTTCCAGAGACCTTCATTATACGAGATAGATGCAAATCAATTCTTATACCCCCCCCCCCGTCTTAAAGTCTTGGACTACTAAAATTTTATTGATTGAGATAAAGATTATTCTGTTTCATTATAAATTACAGTATAAAATATAATACATATTTTTCAATAAAATTAATATGTTATATCCTGATATGTTTCAGTTATTGTTTTACTTTCCGGTGTGCCGTTGGCACACCTGTTTGTTTACATTTCAGACGCTTCCCGTCTGGAGGTTTCTTATTACAGTGTATATTTATTCACTTGATATTGACTGTTCTATTGTATTACCATTATATAGAGTTAGCTGTTGTTAAACATCACTAGGGAAACCTGCTGAGTTTACGCAGCCCCTGCGAGACGGACGTTTGTTTTTTGAAGTAACTTCTGTTATTTAGAGTGACTTTTGTTATTTAGAATAACTTTTGTCGTAGAACGAAGTTTTAACAAGATATAAGCTAAAAAGTATTGCCGGAGTCAAAAATTTTATAGGGCACTTATGACTAAACCGAAATAAACAAAACTTGGTATGTGAATTAGCATCAACTGTTCCTTGATTATAAGCTATATCAACATTTTTAGGGACAAACAGGAGTGGCAGTTGGCCCACTGTTGTTGATTTACACCAGGTAAATAAATTACAGGGAAATTTGAATTTTTTAAAGATTTCTATAAATAATTTAAGTGAACCAATACTGATAACACTAAAACGGGAGCGGAAGATATTGGGTAGGCTATCACAGGTTAACTTATTTCCCGTGAAATGTAGTAATTGGCTTTCAACTCACATTTACTATTATGTAATTTTAACAAATGCTATCCATGATTATGATTTAAAATGTCGACAGAGGAGAGGGATTTTTATTTCTTCAAAACTAAAATTTCTCATCTATAAGTCCCCAAACATTGAAGCCTTGAAAAAATCAAAAACAAAAAAAAAAGAAAGAAAAAAAAAAAAACCTTAGCTAGTATATATATATATATATATATATATATATATATATATATATATATTAATATATATACACACACACACACACACAAACACATATATATAATTTTGAACGACGTTCGTCATTTTCGTTATCTCCTAGGCAGAATTGATGGAAAATTGAAGAAATTCTTCCAAAATTGAGTTATATGTACAACCTCAATAAGTGTTTTCTCTTAAAGGAAATCACGAGTTTCTTTTAAAATATAGAAATAAAGAATATATGGTGAGACAAGATGACCTCTTGATAACAGGTAGGAGATTGCTTAGTTTTCGCTGGCCCTGATTGACGAGCGTTTGTAATATTTTGGGCGTTATTTCTTGTAACTTTATGCTTTCTTTCGTAAACTATAAGGTGAAATAGCCAATAGTAAATACTGACCGCTGACATTCCAGGCCCCTTCTACTTGATAAGAAGCTGTGGCAGTGCTGAATATGAATCCTTTGGGGAATCCTGTCAGACCGGTCAAGTTGAAGCTGTCTGTAGCTGGCTGGAGCTGACTGCAACTAGCCGTCACTATCTGGACAACTATGATTCCAGCCACGATATCCTTACTCCTCATCATACTATCAGCTGGACAGATATACTCCTATCACTGAGTATCGTCTAATGAGCATCGGTCAGCTGCTACAAGATATTAAAAGTGTTTGCAGATTACGGATTGCCAGTCAAAGTAAACATGATAACATTCTTATCACTTAAATTATTTCTGCAGTGGAATAGTTTAATTAATTTCGTATTAATTAATTTGTTGCCTTGCCAAAAGTCAGGGCCGCTCCACCGCAGGGGAGTGTTGAATGAGTTACAAATATTTAGAGTTTCAATATATTAAAGAATTGGCAATCAATATTTACAAATGATAAAGCTCTTATCTCTTGTAATAAAGTCATCATCTCTTATCAGTTTATTAATTATCCTTTGAAACTTTTGAAAAGCACTGATGCTGGTCTGAATTGGTTTTTGCAAAGATTACAAGCTCTTGACAATTGTAATAAAGCTTTCTTTATTAACAGATTTCCCAAATTCAAACTCATTGATAGTACCATGTTGTGCTTATTTTTTTTCATTTCATTTTGTTATTTCAATAAATTGTATTATAATTACATTATCGTATAATTTCATGTCTGATATCTATCGTTAAAAATTATGAACACTACTTTAATATACGTTCAGGGATCTCTAGCCCTATTCACGAGGTGCGAACAGTTACAGAAACGGCCAAACTAGCTCTCGGCGGACAGTCCCCGCACACACAATAAAAATGCAAATATCTCGGTTAATATTCAAGATACAGAATAAATATATAGAACAATATTTATAGTAAATTTAATCTGCTTAGTTGACGTAACAACAGCTCCCTGGATTTTCATGTACTATCGACTATAAGGTGAAATATGCAATAGTAAATACTGACCGCTGACATTCCAGGCCCCTTCTACTTGATAAGAAGCTGTGGCAGTGCTGAATATGAATCCTTTGGGGAATCCTGTCAGACCGGTCAAGTTGAAGCTGTCTGTAGCAGCCTGGAGCTGACTGCAACTAGCCGTCACTATCTGGACAACTATGATTCCAGCCACGATATCCTTACTCCTCATCATACTATCAGCTGGATAGATATACTCCTATCACTGAGTATCGTCTAATGAGCATCGGTCAGCTGCTACAAGATATTAAAAGTGTTACGGATTGCCAATCAAAGTAAACATGATAACGTTCTTATCACTTAAAGTATTTCTGCGGTGTAATAGTTTAATTAATTTCGTATTAATTAATTTGTTGTAATTCAAATTCTTCGTATAACGGTGAATAGACACAGTTGTGTACCCTTTAAAATCGAAATAAGCTAAAAATTTCACTAAGATCCTCAAGGCGAATGCAATAACATTTTTACTTTCTGTATGAACAGTTCTGAAGGCCATCAGTCCAGGGACTGATTAAACTAAACTGATTTCCCTCGTCCTGATGTAGCACACTTGTGATCTCATTTCGCCAAATATTATGTATTTCTATGCAAACCCCATGTTTCGGGTGAGTCAACTAGGCCAACTAAGGATGCCCCTGTAGAGTGCTGTACTCTATAGGCTACTTGTGTAAACACTACCTGAGAGGACATCCTTGGGTCCAAAGGGCAAAGATAAGGAACAGGATCAGAACAGTAGAGTGATTAGGACAACAGGAGAGAGTAAAGCCTCTCATTAGTGGCAGCAATATTAGTTTCTTTCTCAGACCTCTTTTAACCCTTAATTGGCCAGAAACTCAAAAAATGTCTTGAAATGATGAAAATTTTTCTTAAAAACTCATTTTTTGCGTCCCTAATAACTAGAATATATAAGGTTTTACTTAATTTTTTTTCTGAACAAAAATATTACATTAAGTACACTTTGGCCAGTTACCCTAAAACCTTAGCGGTGTCTTTAAGTACACTCTGGCCAATCACCACCGTAAATCAATGGGGGTGTCTGTAAAATATGTTCATAAACTGACATAGTTTCTGGAAATGTAATTAAATAATTTATTATGTAATAAAAGAAACGTGATGCAAATAAAAAAAAAGTACATTGTAAACAAAATATATATCCGACAAAAATATCATGAATCCTTCCATTCATTCAAGAAAACTGGGCCTTCACGGGTGTTACAAAGTTTCACATTACATTTTCGGCATAAAACAACCCTTTGATTTTGGTGACACAGTCTACACTTTCCTTTTGTAGTGAATACTTGCCAATGGTGCATCCCAACAAGTCTTGCTGCATCGGCTATGAGAGCTGCAGCAGTTCTTGACTGCAATTGGTGGTCCTGGTTCCACTAGCCCTTTTAGCTCGCCGGTCCAGCAGAATATCCTCTGCGATGTGTATTCAAAATTGTTTTAAAGTCAATTTTTTTAGGGTGTTCTTTTTGTACAATAGCAAGGCGTTATTAACCACCAAATCCAATTATTAGCTGAAAATGTTCATGTAATACTTGTGGGAGCGGTAACCTGTTCTATAAAGTGCAACGAACATGTCACTAAGGTCAACACTTTGTTGTCATACCATTTAATCATGCTGATACACTTTTTGTTATCAACGTATTCTTCATAACATCCTCTTCCCTCTTTCACCCTCAATATTGAAATGTTCCAATACTTCATTCATTTCAATTTGAAAATTTCCTTCATCCATTTTGGGGCATCCGTGTGCATTTTCTCCTTCATTGTCACTTTCTTCTTCATCAGAAGTGATACTAAATTTTGGTAGCAAAGAGAAAAATCTTTTCACCTCGACTTTTATACGTATCTGTTAATTAAAATGGTAAAAGTAAGAAATAATATAAAATCATGCCCCTTGGGCAAATTTGTTGGTATTTGGCCAGGGTGAACTTAAGTACACCATCATTAAAATCCATGCTATAACTCTATTTCTCTCCTGAATGGAAAATGAAACACATAGGAACTTAAATACAATCCTTTACAACTAATTCACCCATTTTGGTTCATATTTAAATCGAATAGCGTATATTTTAATGAATTAGAAACTTCGCTGGCAACTAGTGTGAAGTAGGGTGGTAAACAATGATGATTTTCTTCAGTATATTGCTAGTAATTAGCTCCAATAACAATAAATGGACTTTTGTCGCATATGCTCATGCTTGGGAGGTTACAGGGGTGTGGACTGTGGCCCAAAAGGGGTAAGAATAGAAGCAGTTGCTCTCTGGGAGAGTTAAATATGAACGGTGTCTTTAAAGACACCTTGGCCAGTTAAGGGTTAACAACATGAGTAAGTAAAGGAAGGAGCATTCAGAGGGGAGACCAGGATGGAAGGAGAGCAGCAGAGCAACATCGAGAACATCATCACCATATCATCAGCATCCCTTGAAGTAATCATTAATCTACTAACATACTAACACATATCAGCCCTGCAATAGTCCATCCACCAATATCATGTAATTATCCAATATAATATTAATAGTAATAACCGTCTTATACATCAACATGGTCCTCCGGTATCAAATCATATACAACATCTATGAACCAGCACTTCTCTTAAAATATTGCAAGCCGTTACGGGTAAGGCCGAAGGGCTTGTAAATCCATGATAAAGAAAAATATATACAGCAACATTTATATAAAGTTAAATTTTCGATATGGGGCTCAGGTTAGCCATGCGAGTTAAAGCGTTGGTTGACCTTTATCTCACATGGTAAACCTAGAGTGGAATGAAATTTTTAGTGACGAAATTCATTAAATAGCGTCCTAAAATCCCACCCTGGCTAGAAAAGGTTGGTAACATGTAGATAACCCGTCTCGATTAGCCTAAGTTGCAAAAAGTGGACGTTAATAAATGATAATAATAATAATAAATTTTCAATAAAATTAGTATGTACATAATATATATACTAATATGCACTTTTTCCATTTGAATTATAATAACATATATGTTTCAAAAATAAGTTTCCCCTTCTTGACTCCCCCCCACTGGTCCGATTTAATCCATTTTCTGCCTTTTGTTTTACATGAAACTCTTATAAATCGAGTCAAGCAAGGATCAAACAAAAATTGCGGTAACATATATATATATATATATATATATATATATTTAAAATTTTCAGTGATGTCATCACACTACATATTTACAATTATCTCACTCAGTAAAAATTCTATTAAAACAGTATTTGGTATTTAAGCTTTCATCAATGAGATTCATGATATAACGGCTTATTTTTAAAGTGACATAAGTTGGAGTGGGGGTTTACTGAATACTGAAAACAGGGGCTGCGGAAACTAAGCGGATTTCCCGCGTGAAGTTTTACAATAGAGAAATCTGCATAATGGTAACACAATACCACCGTGATTAAATACAATCGGTAGTGAGAAATCTATCAGTTAATTTTAATAAGCTCCGAACGGAAAGCGTCTGAATTGTAAACAAACAGGTCTGCCAACCGTTCTGAACTATATCCGAATATAACATATTAATTTTATTGAAAACTACTTATTATATCTAGTACTGTAATTTATAATGAATCAGAATAATTTTGATTTCAATCACTCAAATTTTAATAGTCCATGAACTAAAGAAGGTGAGGTGGCAATAGATTGTATTTGCATCTATCTCTCAAACAAGAAACTTACACCAGTCTCTACACAAATTTCACGAGAGCCGAAGAGTTGCGGAAACGGCCGAACTTACTTTCAGCGGAATCGCAAGAACAGAAACGACAATAGTCGAATATGAAAAATGCAAATATCTCGGTTAATATTCAAGATATAGAATAAATGTATATTGCAATATTTATAATGCATTTAATTTGCAACAAGACTGTTTCTATACGAGTTCTCTATCCGTAGTATAGTAACAGAGATGTTTCGAATTTTCAAGATGCTTCCCTCTCTCGATATAATATATTATATAAAATCCCAAAAGAAAGCAGCACATGGGGAAATCTGCTTAGTTTGGGCAGCACCTGCGTGCCGAACGCTTCTAACTTTCTGGGAGCTGCCTTTACAGAGACAAAACTGATCTTTTCAAGTTACTAAATGGCTACAGCAATTGGTGTCATTCTTGATCCACTATCTTAAGCATCTTTCATTTATGATCACTGTCATCAGGTGACTCAAGCTCTCAGTATACGGTGAACTATTTTTGTAAAGGAACAAATAAATTAAAGATTCGAATACAAATAATTATATATATTTGTCTCAGATGACTAATCTAGCTGCTGCAGCTATGAGTGAAATTAATATGAAGTTTATCTTGAATGAATTTGCTGATGAGACTACATTCTTCTCAATGAGAGCCTTGAAGAAATGAGCAGACTTCTTCAATGTCCTAGTTCTGTTGGGATCGGTGAAATCGACGCGGATCAATCCAAATTTCTTCCTGAAAAATACAAGAAATAAATAAATAATAGTTATGACTATGCTGTTCGCGGAAGAATCAAGTCCGCGAAGAGTGAAGCAGGCGCGCGACATCAATGGCGTCATCCACCGCCACTCATCCTCGCCCTGGACTGGGACCTCGCTGCCTGCGTATCCAGCCACGAGGGGGACCGGCAGGAAAGGGCAAGGAGACGGGAGAAGATGGGAGCCTAGTGCGGCTAGTGAAAGGAGCTCTCTATTATCATCGAGGTGAAAAACCCCCTCAAAATGCAGGAGTAGGCCTAAAAGGGCCCGTCGGGCGATGAAGTGGGGAAGAAACAAGGACAATAAAATAAAGTGAGTACTCACATTTACATCAAAATTCGTCACACATCGAAGCCATCTGGCATAAACCCAATAATGGGCATCACCAATGCAACCAGCTCCACCACCAGTTCAAACCAACCCACAGCAGCTCACCAATTGGAACATCATTAGATTTTAAAAGATCAACAATTTCATTTCATTATTTGTTCTCATTATTATTGATATCACTTAATTATATTTTATTATATCCATCCATGCTTTATAATTTGCACCACCATACATACCCTTTCACCATACAGTCCACTGTCTCAAACACACAAATGGGGCGAAGGGGCATCTCCCTATAAATCTTTTTATGGGAAGCCTAGGCCCAAACATGGTACCAGGGGGAGGGGCGGTTGAACAGAACGTATTTGCATAAATCTCACAAAGTAACGAAGGTAAGGTGAGGTTAGAAACGACAGGTAAGGTTAGAAGCTTCCACCAGAGCTGAAAAGTTACGAAAACGGCCGAACTAATCCGAACGATGCCCGACCACGTCCCCCAGACGATAAAAATGCAAATATCTCGGTTAATATTCAAGATAGAGAAGAAATGTATGTAACAATATTAAGAGTAAATTTAATTTTCTGGTAAATATTAGTTCTATACAGTTTTTCGATCAGATGCATAATAACGGAGATATTTCGAATTTTCGAAAATCCCCCCTCTAAACCCCCCCCCCTCCCTCTGGTTCGATTTCAGCCATTAACGAACTTGATCTGTCTTTTTACATAAAACGGTTAAATATCGAGTTTTGTAACGATCAAACAAAAATTGCGACCGCTAGAGCGTTAACAGACAAATATATATATAATTTTGAAAGGACCTCATTTTCGTCATCTCCTGGGTAGGATTGATGGACATTTGAGAAAAAATGTTTCGAAAATCACGTCATGAGTACGACCTCAATAGCTGATATAGATGTTCTACTTACGTGTATCCTGATGTCCATTCGAAATTATCCATTATGCTCCAGGTAGTGTAGCCTATTACCTTGCAGCCATCTTCCTTCATTGCTAGAAGCATCTGTTTCATATATTCCTGAAAATTAAATTGGTATAAGTACATACCAAGTTTTATAAAATTCGGAAAAAATCAATGTGCAGACAGAGGTTACAAATTTATATATATAATGGAGTATACTTACAGTATAAAAATGTATTCTCTCATTGTCCTCTATTTGATCTTTGTCGCAGTATCCATTCTCAGTGATGAAGATTTCAGGATCGTTGAATTCCTTTTTGACCCAGTTAATTGCCTTCCTAAATCCTTCTGGAGTTACCTGTGCACAAAAATATGTATCATTTATCAGAATACAGGTAAGAGTGAGTAACGTATAATACTATATTTTTGTGATTAACCTTTGTACAAATAATGAAGGTTGTACCATTGATAGAGAAGAGTGATTAAAAAGTCTGAAGTCATCACTTTATATTTTAATCGAATGTGTGTGTGTGTGTGTGTGAAACAAAGAAAAAAAGATATAGATTAAGTTCTTACAATTAGCATTATAGAAATGTGTTTTTATTTATCCATTAACTTCTTAAGCTTTGGAAACTATTTTAAGTTTTATTACTGTGTAATTTCATATTTTTGCAATACTCTTTTATCATTAGTTAAGCATATGAGATAGATATGCCTATAGTGTAATTATGCATAAGAATTAGTTAGGTATATGAGGTAGATATGGATGTGCTACAGTTATGCTTATGATTTAGTTAGGCATATGAATTAGTTAAGCATTTGATGTATTGTAGATATGCCTATGGAGTAGTTATGCATATTAGTTAGTTAGGTATATGAGGTAGATATGCATGTGCTCCAGTTATGCTTATGCTTTAGTTAGCCATTTGATGTAGATATGCCTATGGAGTAGTTATGCATATTAGTTAGTTAGGTATATGAGGTAGATAAGCGTATGCTGTAGTTATGGTTAAGATTTAGTTAGGCATTTCATGTAGATATGCCTATGGAGAAATTATGCATATGAATTAGTTAGGTATATGAGGTAGATAACCGTATGCTGCAGTTATGGTTAAGATTTAGTTAGCCATTTCATGTAGATATGCCTATGGAGAAATAATGCATATGAATTAGTTAGGTATATGACTTAGTTAAGCGGTTGAGGTAGATATTCCTAACAGGTAATTGTGCTAACTAATTAGTTAAGGATTTGAGGAAGATACGCCTATGATGTAGTTCTGTTTATGGTTTAGTTTAGCATTTGATGTAGATACGCCTATGAGGTAGTTATGCTTAGTAATTAGTTGAGCATTTGACGTAGTATGCCTATGCTGCATTTATGCTTAGTAATTAGTTGAGCATTTGACGTAGTATGCCTATGCTGCATTTATGCTTAGTAATTAGTTGAGCATTTGACGTAGTATGCCTATGCTGCATTTATGCTTAGTAATTAGTTGAGCATTTGACGTAGTATGCCTATGCTGCATTTATGCTTAGTAATTAGTTGAGCATTTGATGTAGTATGCCTATGCTGCATTTATGCTTAGTAATTAGTTGAGCATTTGACGTAGTATGCCTATGCTGCATTTATGCTTAGTAATTAGTTGAGCATTTGACGTAGTATGCCTATGCTGCATTTATGCTTAGTAATTAGTTGAGCATTTGACGTAGTATGCCTATGCTGCATTTATGCTTAGTAATTAGTTGAGCATTTGATGTAGTATGCCGAAGCTGCATATAAGCTTAGTAATTAGTTGACCATTTGACGTAGTATGCCTATGCTGCATTTATGCTTAGTAATTAGTTGAGCATTTGACGTAGTATGCCTATGCTGCATTTATGCTTAGTAATTAGTTGAGCATTTGACGTAGTATGCCTATGCTGCATTTATGCTTAGTAATTAGTTGAGCATTTGACGTAGTATGCCTATGCTGCATTTATGCTTAGTAATTAGTTGAGCATTTGATGTAGATACGCCTATGATGTAGTAAAGCTTATGAACTAGTAAAGCATTTGTGATAGATATGCTATGAGGTTGTTTGCATACGAATTAGTAAGGCATTTGAAGTAGATATGCCTATG
The DNA here is from genome assembly GCA_019009955.1 of Riptortus pedestris. Taxonomy (NCBI): domain Eukaryota; kingdom Metazoa; phylum Arthropoda; class Insecta; order Hemiptera; family Alydidae; genus Riptortus; species Riptortus pedestris. The sequence goes on along the minus strand of CM032229.1, from coordinate 191,726,962 downwards.
ATGTAGTAATGCTTATGAACTAGTAAAGCATTTGTGTTAGATATGCTACGAGGTAGTTTGCATACGAATTAGTAAAGCATTTGAGGTAGATATGCCTATGATGTAGCTATGCTTATGAACTAGTTAAGCATTTGTGATAGACATACCAATGAGGTAGTTTGCATATGAATTAGTTAGGCATTTGAGGTAGATATGCCTATGATGTAGCTATGCTTATGAACTAGTTAAGCATTTGTGATAGATATGCTACGAGGTAGTTTGCATACGAATTAGTAAAGCATTTGAAGTAGATATGCCTATGATGTAGTTATGCTTATGAACTAGTAAAGCATTTGTGTTAGATATGCTACGAGGTAGTTTGCATATGAATTAGTTAGGCATTTGAGGTAGATATGCCTATGATGTAGCTATGCTTAGAAACTAGTTAAGCATTTGTGATAGACATACCAATGAGGTAGTTTGCATATGAATTAGTTAGGCATTTGAGGTAGATATGCCTATGATGTAGCTATGCTTAGAAACTAGTTAAGCATTTGTGATAGACATACCAATGAGGTAGTTTGCATATGAATTAGTTAGGCATTTGAGGTAGATATGCCTATGATGTAGCTATGCTTAGAAACTAGTTAAGCATTTGTGATAGACATACCAATGAGGTAGTTTGCATATGAATTAGTTAGGCATTTGAGGTAGATATGCCTATGATGTAGCTATGCTTATGAACTACTTAAGCATTTGTGATAGACATACCAATGAGGTAGTTTGCATATGAATTAGTTAGGTATTTGAGGTAGATATGCCTATGATGTAGCTATGCTTATGAACTAGTTAAGCATTTGTGATAGATATGCTTTGAGGTAGTTTGCATACGAATTACTAGTGAGGCATTTCAAGTAGATATGCCTATGATGTAGTTATGCTTATGAACTAGTAAAGCATTTGTGATAGATATGCTTTGAGGTAGTTTGCATACGAATTACTAGTGAGGCATTTCAAGTAGATATGCCTATGATGTAGTTATGCTTATGAACTAGTTAAGCATTTGTGATAGATATGCTTTGAGGTAGTTTGCATACGAATTACTAGTTAGGCATTTGAGGTAGATATGCCTATGATGTAGCTATGCTTATGAACTAGTTAAGCATTTGTGATAGACATACCAATGAGGTAGTTTGCATATGAATTAGTTAGGCATTTGAGGTAGATATGCTTATGATGTAGCTATGCTTAGAAACTAGTTAAGCATTTGTGATAGACATACCAATGAGGTAGTTTGCATATGAATTAGTTAGGCATTTGAGGTAGATATGCTTATGATGTAGTTATGCTTGTGAATTAGTTAAGCATTTGTGATAGACATACCAATGAGGTAGTTTGCATATGAATTAGTTAGGCATTTGAGGTAGATATGATCATGAATTATTTAAGCATTTTTAATGGATTTGCAAATGAGGTAGTTTTGCTCATGAGGTAATAGAAATATAATTACTTGTGACCACGAACACTCTGTAGGCTCTGCATTTGGATCAAAAGAGTCAATAGTTTCCTGGTCTCTGTCAGATGAAGGGTTCGGTTTGCTTGGATCTACTCCTGGTTCGGTGAAGTACGTACTGTAATGGTTCAAGGCGAGGTAGTCGGATGTACCTGCAATCATGTATCATTAGTCATTATTATGTCAAAATAAGAAACAACCACAATCATAAATCCGTTCCGATATTAGTCTATCGACAAACGAACATATCAGTTCCGTAGACATCTCTGGTAAGGGAAATCTGCTACTGTGATTGTACAATTAAATGACTTTTGAAACATTCCCAAAAATGTTCATCGACCCTACTGAGCAGATGACGAAAATGATGTCTATTCAAAATTATTCACACACAGAATACACACACACACACACACACATATATATATATATATATATATATATATATATACTTTTTTGTTACATTTGTTAGCGTCAGCAATTAGTTACCAACCTCCATAAATAAGCGTTACATGAAAAATTAAAGATGAAAGTGGAAACAGGTGGAGGGGGATTATAATCTCTCTTATCGAAATATTTTATTGAACAAATGTTATACTAAATTTAATTACCAATAACTATTCTTATATACATTTTCTCTAACTTGAATATTAACTGATGTATATGGATTTCTTAGTTTTCAGTCTCTGATAAATTTCAACGAAGACTAATTTAATATTAACAAAAAGCCGATCTGACATTACAGACCTAAGTCTTGTCTTAAATACCAAATATTGATTTCATTTAACTTCTACTGTGTGAGGTACATGCAAATGCTTAGTGTGATGTGGTCGGGGGGGGGGAGAGGGAAGAGATTTCCAAGATTCGAAATATCTCTGTTATTATACACTGGGTCGAAAAAGTGTATAGAACAAATCTTATTGTAAATCAAGTGTACTATAAATGATGTCGTGTACGTCCATATCCTTGATGCGGATATAGGCAGTCCTGGGAAAATAAGTGATAAGAAACTATGATTACCATGTTCACAGGAATAATAGTTGGGAATTATTCACTGACTATTCATTAGCATATTCGAATTAATTATGTATATCATAGCAAAATAAATGGCTATTAAATAGATGGTTACCCTTTATCTGTTGTATTTCTTGAGGAGTGAAGTATGGCAACCTGGATGGTCCTGGTTTGCTGGCTTTATCTACATAGTCCCTCATCACCTTAGGATAATCACCTTCCTTGCTCAGCACTGGATGACCGAACCAACCGTACTGCAACAACACAGATACAATTATAACAAAATCACTAAAATTATAACAAAATGCCTAAATTTTGGATAAAATACCCAACATTATGTCCAGCGATTCTGGCTAGGAGATGACGAAAATGTGGTCTTTTCAAAATTATATATATGTATGTTCAAAATTCCTCCTACTCATTTATTTTTAAATAGAAATAGAGAATATGTTGTGATGTGAGATCACAAGTCTGTTGTACCCGCACGTATCTGGTTAGATTACGCAGCTCCTGCGGGACGGATAATACTATAAAGCCCATTGTACATTATATTTAGGTTATAATAAACAGCTATACTTTTTATTAAGGTTAAACTAAACACAATGCATTCTATTAAGGTTATCATACACAGCTGCATTTTCTATTAAGGCAACAGCAGCTGTAATTAATATTAAGGTTATAATATTCATTGTGCGTTATATAAATGCTATAATAAGCAGCTATATTTTTATTGAGTTTATAATAATACAGTTGTATTTTCCTATTAAGATAATACGGCTGGGATTTATATTATAGTGATGATATCCTCTGTACAGTCTACTAATGTTGTAATGCAAAGTTGTATTTTCTATTATGGTAACACAGATTTAATTTATATTATGGTTATAATACCCACTGAACATTCTATTAAGGCTATAACACCCAGCTGTATTTTATATTAAGGTTATTATACGCAGCTGTATATTCTATTAAGATAATACAGCTTGGATTTATTTTAAGGTGATAATATCCTATGTACAGTCGACTAATGTTGTAATATACTGCTGTATTTTCAATTATGGTAACACAGATATAATTGATATTATGGTTATAATACCCACTGAACATTCTATTAAGGCTATAACATCCAGCTGTATTTTATATTTAAGTTTTTATACCCAGCTGTATATTCTATTAAGATAATACGGCTGGGATTTATTTTAAGGTGATAATATCCTATGTACAGACTACTAATGTTGTAATATACAGCTGTATTTTCTATTATGGTAACACAGATATAATTGATATTATGGTTATAATACCCACTGAACATTCTATTAAGGCTATAACACCCAGCTGTATTTTATATTAACATTATTATACGCAGCTGTATATTCTATTAATGTAACACAGCTTAAATTCATATTAACATTATAATACGCACTGTGCATTCAATTAGGTTTATACTACACAGCTGAATTTTCCATTAACGTTATAATACTCAGCTGTCTTTAATATTATGGCAACAGCAGCTGTAATTCATATCAAGGTTACAATAACCATCATACGTTCTACTAAGGTTAAAATACACAGCTGTAGTATCTATTAAAGTTATAACACCTAGCTGTAGCTTCTATTAAGGTAACACAGCTGTAGTATCTATTTAAGTTATAACACCTAGCTGTATTGTCTATTAAGGTAACACAGCTGTAGTATCTATTTAAGTTATAACACCTAGCTGTATTTTCTATTAAGGTAACACAGCTGTAGTATCTATTAAAGTTATAACACCTAGCTGTATTTTCTATTAAGGTAACACAGCTGTAGTATCTATTTAAGTTATAACACCTAGCTGTATTGTCTATTAAGGTAACACAGCTGTAGTATCTATTTAAGTTATAACACCTAGCTGTATTGTCTATTAAGGTAACACAGCTGTAGTATCTATTAAAGTTATAACACCTAGCTGTATTTTCTATTAAGGTAACACAGCTGTAGTATCTATTTAAGTTATAACACCTAGCTGTATTGTCTATTAAGGTAACACAGCTGTAGTATCTATTTAAGTTATAACACCTAGCTGTATTGTCTATTAAGGTAACACAGCTGTAGTATCTATTTAAGTTATAACACCTAGCTGTATTGTCTATTAAGGTAACACAGCTGTAGTATCTATTTAAGTTATAACACCTAGCTGTATCGTCTATTAAGGTAACACAGCTGTAGTATCTATTAAAGTTATAGCACCTAGCTGTAGCTTCTATTAAAGCAACACAGCTGTAGTATCTATTAAAGTTATAACACCTAGCTGTATGTTCTATTAAGGTAACACAGCTGTAGTATGTATTAAAGTTATAACACCTAGCTGTATGTTCTATTAAGGTAACACAGCTGTAGTATCTATTTAAGTTATAACACCTAGCTGTATTGTCTATTAAGGTAACACAGCTGTAGTATCTATTAAAGTTATAACACCTAGCTGTATTTTCTATTAAGGTAACACAGCTGTAGTATCTATTTAAGTTATAACACCTAGCTGTATTGTCTATTAAGGTAACACAGCTGTAGTATCTATTAAAGTTATAACACCTAGCTGTATTGTCTATTAAGGTAACACAGCTGTAGTATCTATTAAAGTTATAACACCTAGCTGTATTGTCTATTAAGGTAACACAGCTGTAGTATCTATTTAAGTTATAACACCTAGCTGTATTGTCTATTAAGGTAACACAGCTGTAGTATCTATTAAAGTTATAACACCTAGCTGTATTTTCTATTAAGGTAACACAGCTGTAGTTTATATTAAGGCTATAATATCCGCTGTACATTCTGTATATGATCCAGCTTATTTTCTATTAGGTTTATATTACAGTTCCGAGTTTTCTATTATGTTATGGTAACTGGCTGTATAATGACTTAAGGAAATACGAAGCTGCTGTGTTTTCTATTAAGATTGTAGAGAATGAGGTCTGTTAAAAATTATATATATATATATATATATATATATATATATATATATATATATATATACGACTATATATATATATATATACTCGTATATATGTATGTATGTCGTAATTTTGGTTTAGTCGTTACCAAACTCAAAAAAATTAATATGTTATATTCTGATATATTTGGGTAATTGCTTCCGTTCGGAATTTAAGCAACTGCATCAAGACTTAGTAATTTCATTAAGCTGGCTAACTCCTCGTTCTGGGTCGATGACAGGATACAAGTAATTTTCTAAGCCAGCTTATAAGGTTCTTCATTGCCCTGTGTCTACAGTGGCTCTGTATCCAGATCAAAGTTACATTCTTTCTGTCTGAAATTCTTTTCTTTTCTTTATCTACGCTATTCCCGAATCTATTTCTTAAAATGCATTCTTAAAAACAATAAGATATGACTGTAGTTAGACTTAGGAAAGCATGACTTACTTGGAATTGGTTTGACCTTTCGGCGGCTTCGACGTGCGAAGAGTCGCTCTCGTTCTTGGGGATCTTGAACTGCCCACTCAAGTTGTAGCCTACTTTCCCTGAAACAATTAAAGGACATTGTGTATCTTGTATGTAACAAGATGGAACCGAATGTTAATCTGGAATTTAAGTTTTTTTTTTTTTTTTTATTATTTTGTTTTTCTCCCGCTTTCAACTTATAAGCGAAATAATTTATTTCTTCTTCATAGTTTCATGGCAACTGTCACCGATAAACATTTTTGGGTCTTTTTTACTTAACACATGCCAGTTAATTTTCTAAGTAAAAGGTGATCACGATAACATATCATTTGATATTAGATACGCCTACTACCATGTGATCATTTATCTTCAGTATACTTTCAGGTTAAAAGTTTAGGGAGTGTTTATTTTTTATTATGAATCTTTTAAAACTTAATAAGTTGATCTATTCCGAAGAAAAAGCTTTTCAATATTTCCGGACAGAACAGCTGAAACATTAACGGAGTGCATAAAAAATTCAATACGACCGGGTACAACAATATACTCAGATTTATGGAGGTCATATAATGGTTTGAAAAAAATTCCAGGAATGAGGTACAAACATTTTACTGTCAATCATAGTTAAAATTTTGTTGACCCAAAAACAGGTGCACACACTCAATGAATTGAGTCGCTATGGGCTCGTATAAAAAGAAGAAACAAAAACGAATGTGGAACTAGAAGAACTTTGTTTGATTCATATCTTTGTGAATTTATATATAGGAGAAGATATGAAAATAGGGACATTTTTGAATGTATATTGGAATCAATGAGAAACTATTGGCCTCCACAATGAAAAATGTTATTAATTTCATTTATGGTTATATTCATGTTTACTAGAAACCTTGGTTATATTTAAATAAACAATTGTTAACAAAAAATCTTCACTGTTATTGATATAATAATGAGTTAAATCACTGGCATGTGTTAGGTAAAAAAGACCCACATTTTTTTCCAAGCAAACGTTTATTCATACTACCCTACATGTTTCGTGACTTACATACCACTTCTTCACGTGCTATCCCTTTTCAAAAAAATAATAACGTAATAATTTTTAAAAATAATGACATTAATTTAACAAAACCCTATGATAATTCATTGCTAGATACAGTATTAATAAGTGCTTAGGTCTATGATATATTTATTAAATCTAATTGCTGATTGCTACTTTCATTTCATAAATGCTCGCCCACTCTTTCGTTCGTTGCGACTGTCCTCTCTGGGGAGATCGTTGATACTATGATTTTCGAAGTAGGTAAAATCAGCTGACTATAGATCGATTATTTACAAGTCAACATTGAACTCGATTATTTCACTCCATAATTTAAAATCGATTGTTTTAAGATAAAATGTTATTGAATATTTGATTGAGGTATTTAATTTCTGTTTTTTCCCCTATTTTTTATTATGTGAATATTCACTTTTATTTTTCGTTAAGTATTATTTATTTATTTATCATTTATTTTCAAAAGTGGAGATGCGTTTTTCTGCGTTCAAGGCAGTTTTTATTTTCATTATTGTCTATACTTTTGAGGTGTTGCTTAAACCTTTCATTCAGCAGCTGTGAGGATTCACCAATGTAAGTTGCATTGCTGTTGTTGTAGCTTATTTCGTGTATGTTTTAGTTGGATTTTGATCCTATTACTTTATCCTTAATTCTAATAAATTTTTTTTCTGATTTATTGTAATATTTCCAGGTTATATTGCATACCCCATTACAAATTAATTTCAGTTTTCTATGTTTTTGTGGATGATAGTTGAATGAATAGAATGCTTGAAATTTTATTTTATCCAAGTTTTCTTTTAATTGTTTTTTACTATTTTGCAATAAAATATGTGCATTAAGGTTATTATTTTTACTAAACCGTTTGTGATTTATATACTGTTATAGAGACTGTTATAGAGGTTTGTTGAAGCTTCTTTTTTGGGGGGATTTATCATCTGGTCGACCACATCTTCCTTCTTTATCTTATTATTTTTATTTGTTTCTAATTTTAATTCCCGACTTATTAGCTTTTGCTTTTTTATTAGCCTATTTTCTTCCACATTGTCTAAGGAAATTCGTATTTTTTTTCATATTACGCACATTTATATCTGAAAATAAATCGTCTGTAAATTTAAAAATATTTGGGTTAAATTCGAAATTTGTTTCCACGTTTTTTTATTTGCAATAAATGATATATTTTTCTAATACAATTCTCCATTATTTTTCTAGGGTAGCTATTTTTTCAAACAGTAATCTAAGTTTATTTTTTAGGTCATCAAAATATAGTGTGGATGTTCTCTTTAATGCTGTTAAAGATCTATTATAAAGCAAATTCTTTTTAAAGCTCAATGGGGGGTTAGAGTAAAAATGGTTCATTCTTGCTGAATGATGGATTTTGGTAAACCACTTAAAGTTAATGAAGTTGTCTTGGTGTTTTTTATTAATTCCATGTCTAAAAATCCTATTTACCATCCGCTTCAAACTCTTTAGTTAAATAATATTATTATGTTTACAATCAAACTTTGCTAGTAGTTTGTCAATATTTGTTTCGTCATAGATAAATTTAAATCAACAAAATATTTATATAATGGATATGTATTTCAATGTCTTCTATCAGTTCCAATAAAAAAATTGGTCCGTACAAATATTGCTATCCGCTACGGAAATAGCATTTCCTATTTGCATTCCGTATATTTGTTTGTACATTTTATTATTAAATTTGCAAAATCCGATTTGCAGACCTGGAATAGTGTGGGTTTGGGGGGGGGGGATTTGAAAATTCAAAATATCTCTGTTATTATAAGTCGGGTAGTAATATGTAATAGAACCAATCTTGTTAAACTATTGGTGTTCTACAATTGAAGGGTTTGCTGCAAAAAGGAGGTAGCTCCATCCCATAGTTGTTGGGAGTTATAAACACTTTCATGTGCCAAAATAAAAACTCGTTTATTTGGCCCCAAAAGGATGCAGCTTTCAATCGTTATGATATTATTTTCGTTATAATGATGTTATTTTCGTATTTTATAATGATGTTATTTTCTGTTTGTAAAACCAATAATTTTGCTGTACTTTATTTTCAGTTTTCTTTGAATAAAAAATACATAATAATAGTACATTCTATTTATTTTTACACCTTTTTCCAAGACATAACATATTCCTAAATTCCTCTTATTCCATTCTTTTGGGCAAAAAAGAGGTAGCTCCAAGGATTATCCACGTACCACCAACATTTGGATGATATTTTTTAAATGAAAATACTGTTCTAATATGTAAACACCATAATTGAAAGTAAGCAACAACAATATTTTTACATAACTTAAAATTTGAATTTTTTAAACGTTTTTTTGGTTTCCCAAAAACTGGAAAAATTGGAGCTACCTCCTTTTTGCAGCAAACCCTTCAATTGTTGTTCTGTAATTGAAATATTAAACCAGTTATTCTTACATTCTTGTTTCCTCCCCCCCCCCCCAATAACCTCCCCCACCCTTCATAATCATCGGTATTTAATATAAACAGTGAATATGTGGTCAGATTCACGTGGAAGATCTTCTTGGTAGTAGTAGACCTGGCTTGAAAGACGCTATATTATGCATTGCATAATATAGCGTTTTTGCTGCTATATTATGCATTGCATTGTAGTTTATTCTATTAACCTTTTTGCTCCTTCCTGAATTCCTTGTCGTACACCCTGTAGGCCCTGGCGTGTGCCCTGATGAGGTTGTGTCCTGCAATGTACTCCCCAGTTCCTGGCTGATCCACTGCAGGTGCTAACCCTTTGCTGCTGTAACCTCCCACGATCGATTTAGGCTCGTTTATAGGAAGCCACCATTTCACCTGAAATACAAAAAGGCAATGAGTTTATAACTAGCTGTCCATAAACTGCGTTGGTAGGGAGTTAATAAACTGTGTTGGTAAAGCTTTAGTGATTTTTCTAAAGAAAACCACAATTGAGGTTGGCCACATTAATAAATTAACAAATAACTCCTTCAAATATTTGCCAACATTGTAAATAATAGAAAACATGACTCGAATTTTAAAATTAGTAGATTTCCCTTAAGGGAAATCAGCTATTGAGGTTGTACTCATGACGGAATTTCCGAAATTTTTCTTCAAATGTCCATCGATCCCACCCGACGACGAAAATGATGTCCGTTCAAAACTGTATATATATATATTTGTCTGTTATCGCTCTAGCGATCGCAATTTTTGTTTGATCGTTGCCAAACTCGATATTTAGTCGTTTTATGTAAAAATAAAGATCAAGTTCGTTAACGGCTGAAATCGGACCAAAGGGAGGGGGGGTTTAGAGATGAGGATTTTCGAAAATTCGAAGTATCTCCGTTACTATACGTCGGATCGAAAAATTGTATTAAATCAATCTTATTGCAAATTAAATTTACTATAAATATTGTTCTATACATTTATTCTCTATCTTGAATATTAACCGAGATATTTGCATTTGTATTCTGCGTGTGGTCACCAGTAGGCTATGTTCGGATTTTCCGCCGAGAGCTCTGGCGGCCGTTTCGATAACTATTCGTCCCTCGTGAATAGGTTTAGAGGTTAGGTTAACTGTTTTTTGGGGCTAGAAACTACTGGGTTATTACGCCCTAAATAATGTTTTAGGTTTAGAGGTTTCTTACTACTACAGTTGTTATTAGGCAGATTTCTCTATTATAAAACTTCACGTGGGAAATCTGCTTAGTTTACGCAGCGCCTGCGTGACGGACTTTTTGATATCTATCTATATGATAAAATATCGACATAATTGGCCCATTGCAGAGTACGGTCTGCTTTTCGTTTTTTGTAATGAATTATTTATCTGATATAAATTATAAAATATGATGAGTGTAATGTATGTAAACAAACGTAAATAATGGACAAGTAACCTCTTGATTTGCATTACATTTTTCAATACACCATGTATTCAAATTTTATTTTATTTTCCTTTAATTTGTTTTTTCTTATTTGTCTATTTGCATTGTTTTTTTTATTAATATTTTCTTTTTATTATTAAAAATATTTTTTTTTAAATTGTAACCATTTGTTGTTAAGTAGTTCTTATACCTATGATCTGTAGAAAAATATATATATATATATATATATAATTCTCGTATGTATAAGACTGTCCAGTTTTGACACCAAATCCGCTGGCAATATTATCATGGACGGCCGACCGGTAAGCCAGTAGTAATTTTGGTATGTGCACATCCCAATCCCTTTGTTGTGTGCTAACCACTTTTCTGAGGTATTCCTCCAGTGTCCGATTAAATCATTCGACCATGCCATCAGATTGTGGATGAAGCGGTGTCGTCCTTGTCTTTTTGATGCCATACAATTCACACTTTTCCTTGAATATGGCCGATTCAAAATTTTGTAACTGGTCAGAATGGAGTTCTATTGGAACCCCGTATCGGCACACCCAATTATTTTCAAAGGCATCTACAACCGTTTTGGATTTCTGGTTTGGGATGGCATACACTTGGGCTATTTACTGAAATAGTCCATTACAACTAGGACATACCGGTTTCCAGCCTCACTGACAGGGAATGGACCAGCAACATCGATAGCTATCCACTCGAAAGGGGTACCTGCGTTGTACAGCTGAAGTTTGCCACGACTTCTTCTCGTTGGCCCCTTGGCTGCAATGCACTGCTCCCAATTGGCTATCCAATCGGTTACAGATTGCTGACATCCCACCCAGTAAAATCGTTGTTTTATCTTTTCCAGGGTTTTTGTAATGCCCAGATGGCCGCCGCTAGGACCATAGTGGAACTGCTTCAACACCTCATTTATCTTGGAAGTGCGCACGACAATAAGGTCGATTGTTGTTTTGCCATCTGCACTCTCCCAAGATCGATATAAGCAGCCCGCAACCAGTTTAAGGCTATTTCACTGGACCCAGTATGATTTCGCAAGTGGGCTTTCAGCTGATGTCTCATTACGGGTCGTTCTTCTGTTGCCCTCCTTAGCCGATATAATCTTCGCCAGAATCATGTCATCTTTCTGTGCCTTCGACCAGTCCTCGTCTGAGCCAATACGGGTAAGTCGCAGATCAATCACGCATTCCTCTTTCTCGGCTTTAGTAAAATGTTTGCATTCTAAGTTGCATGGATAAAGCATCAGCGTTATTGTGTTTCCCCCCTTTTCGATGCTCAAAACTGAATTCATAGCTCTGCAGACGTTCAATCCATCTCGCAAGCTGACATTCTGGGTTCTTGAACTGCAGCAGCCAACGTAGTGCGGATTGGTCTGTACTTAAGGTGAAGTGTTGACCATACAAGTATTTGTGGTAATGCTTCACGCACTCCAACACTGCCAGAAGCTCCACAATAATCTCCACTGCCAAGGTAACACAATAATTTCTTTCGGACTTGGAGAGTACCCAGCTGTAGTAGCCAATGAATTTTTGGCCAGCTATTGGATAGACGAGGACTGGTGCTGTGCACAAAAGTTACTCTTGCCTCTGGAACGCATCTTCCGCTGCCTCACTCCAGTGGTATGGTCGCGACTTATTTGGTTAGTTCATGTAAGCTGGCAGCTACCTGAGCAAAGTTTGGTACAAATCTCCGGTAATATGTGCAAAGCCCCAGGAACTACGCAGCTCATGAAGACTTCGTGGTCGAGGCCAGTCTTTTTGTCCTCATCAGTGGAGATGCCAACGTCTGTTACCCGATGCCCTAAGTACTTGACCACCTTCTGAAATAGAGCACATTTCTTTAAGCTTAATTTTCTAATTGAGACCCTTTAGCACACGTTCCATTAAACGCTCAAAAATAGTTGGGGCGTTGCAGAGCCCAAATGGCATCACCTTGAACTGGCATTGCTTACACTAAAGGCAGTTTTCTCTTTGTCCTGTCTTTGTGCTCTGCAAGTCCAAGGTAGAAAAACATTTCTTTCCAGCCAACGTGTCTAAGGTGTCGTCGATTCTGGGCAGCGGATAACTGTCTTTCTTGGTGACGTCATTGAGTTTTCTGTAGTCGACGCAAAATCTGGTGCTGCCGTTTTCAGCAGATTTCCCTTAAGGGAAATCAGCTATTGAGGGCGACCTCATGACGCGACTTTTGACTGGCCTCGCTTCGCTGGTATTTATTTCGTGTTTCACCACTACTGTTCTATCTTGACTTTTATTGTTTAGGGCGAAGACGAAGGCATATGTTCTTAGCAGCTGCTTCGCTTTGTTTCTTTCAGGTGATGTCAGTCCTTTTACCCATTTTTCCTCGCATGTATCTGCATCGTCGCTTGTGTGTGCATCCTCTCTTGTATCTGCATCTTTGCTTGTAACTGCATCCTCGCTTGTATATGCATCCTCTCTTGTATCTGCATCCTCGCTTGTATCTGCATCCTCGCTTGTATCTGGATTCTCGCTTGTATCTGCATCCTCGCTTGTATCTGCATCCTCGCTTGTATCTGCATCCTCGCTTGTCCCTGTGATCGCTTTTTGTCTCCCTCACTTGCCCAGCTCGGGACTCCCTTCTATCTTCTCCATCAAACGTCTTCGGCGACCATAGAAATCGCCCGTAACAGTAGTGATAGTTAATCATGATTGCATAATTAATCATCAGTCATACTTACCTTATCCCCGAATTGTTTGTAGACAGCCCTTGAATAGTCTTCGAACCAATCTGCTATTGTAGAGTTGAGCCAACCTCCCAACTCCTGCAGCGGCTGAGGCAAATCCCAGTGGAATATTGTCACCTATTAGGACAAAAAATATAATTAATAAAGTTAAGTTTTCTACCCATTCACACTACTTCTCTTTATCAGTAAATATTTGCGGTGTGGCATCATGATAATGTGTGGGAAATAGCTAAGAATTATACCATGAAATGATAACGGATGAGTTGAAATGTTTATGTTACTTTTATGAGTAAGTTAATCACCCTGAAGCAAGTCGATAGCTGAAAGTGTGGTGTTGGTAGATGAAATGTTATATTATTATGCTAGTATAGCACATTGAAAACTGTCCTGTATATGATATAATAGAATTTTTGTGCTCACCATTGGTTCTATTCCATTCCTGTGTAGTTCATCAATGAGATCCTTGTAGTAGCGAACTCCATCTTCGTTAGCTGGACCCTTGACGAATCCTGAAGGGAACAGTCTGCTCCAGGACAGTGAGAACCTGTACATTTGGAACTGAAACACAAATAACACATTTACAGACAATGGGAATACGCTGGACAACTGTAACAGTTTATCTCTGAGTAAAATATTCAATATTTCTGTGTATAAATTCCATGAGTAGAAGTGGGGGTTATAGATCAAGTAAACATTATCAAGTCAAGAACGTAAAATCTTAATTTTTTTTATTTATTAATGTCCACTTGCCACTAAGGCTAATTGGGACGGGCTATCTGCAGGTTACCACCCTTTCTAACCAGGGTTTCGTCACTCAAGAAACTCCCATTGACCAGGCGGGAATCGAACTCGCCACTCTGGTTTATCGTATGACATTTATGCCAACGCTTCAACTCACTATGAAAAATAATTTAACAAGTGCGAAAACAAAAGCAGTGATTGTAAAAAAAAAAAATTGTGCACTGATAAAAACGATAATGTTTCTGGAGTTAATTATACAATCAAAATAACCCTAATAATCAACTTGTATTATTTTTGCAATAAACATAACAAACGTTTCGTCATTAATTTGGATCATTCTTCCTCCGACCGATTTCTCTCTCTTTTAGCAGATTTCCCTTTCTAGCGAATATGTCAATATATTTTCGAGTGGGGATAAAGAAGAAGGTGGAAATATATTGATATTAATTACATATTTTATTTAACATTAGTGCATGTACATTCTTGTGGTGGGAGCCCTTTCTGGCAATAACTTGAATCACTTATAAATCTGTGGTCAGCTGGATAATCCTAAAAAACAAATTTAAAAAAGTCCGTCACGCAGGGGCTGCGTAAACTAAGAAGATTTCCCACGTGAAGTTATACATTGGAGAAATCTCTATACGAGAGACGAACAGTTGCGGCAAAGGGCCGAACTAGCTTTTGGCTGGAAATTCAAAAATCCGTTATCGCCCCAAATTTAATAAAAATGTATATATCTGGGTTAATATTCAAGATAGGGAATAAATGTATATAACAATATTTATAGTAAATTTAATTTGCAATAAGATTGATTCTGTACAATATTTCGATGCGACGTATAGTAACGGAGATATTTCGAATTTTCGAAAATCCTCCCCTCTAAACCCCCTCCCCTCCCACTGGTCCGATTTCAGCCGTTAACAAACTTGATCTTTCTTTTTACATAAAACGGCTAAATATCGAGTTTGGTAACGATCAAACAAAAATTACGACCGCTAGAGTGGTAACAGACAAATATATATATATATATATATATATATATATATATATATATATACACACAAACACACAGTTTTGAACCTCTTTTTCGTCATCTACTAGGTAGGATCGATGGATTTTTGACGAAAAAGTTCGAAAATTCCGTCATGAGTACAACCTCAATAGCTGATTTACCTTAAGGGAAATCTGCTAAAATCAACATATGTTTACTGCGGGAATCGAACTCACCACTCTAGGTAAAATCTTAATTCATGACAGCATCGCACTACGAATATGCATTTATCTCTAAAGGTCTTATGGAAAAAATATTTATTATTTCAGCTTAAACTAAAGAGGTTCATATTATAACAGCTTGACTTTAATGTGACATTAGTAGGACAGGCAGTTTACTGAAAGCTGAAAACTAAAAAAAAATAAAAAATCCAAATACCTCAATTAAAAGTCCGTCACGCAGGGGCTGCGTAAACTAAGCAGATTTCCCAAGTGAAGTTTTACAATAGGGAAATCTGCCTAATAACAACTGTAGTAGTAAGAAACCTCTAAACCTAAAACATTATTTAGGGCGTAATAACCCAGTAGTTTCTAGCCCCAAAAAACAGTTGACCTAACCTCTAAACCTACTCACGAGGGACGAATAGTTATAAAAACGGCCGTCAGAGCTCTCGCCGGAAAGTTCGAACATAGCCTACTGGTGACCATACGCAGAATACAAATGCAAATATCTCGGTTAATATTCAAGATACAGAATAAATGTATAGAACAATATTTATAGTAAATGTAATTTGCAATAAGATTTATTCTATACAATTTTTCGATCCGACGCATAATAACGGAGATATTTTGAATTTTCAAAAATCCCCCCCTCTAAACCCCCCCTCCCACTGGTCCGATTTCAGCCATTAACGAACTTGGTCTTCCTTTTTACATAAAACGATTAAATTCCGAGTTTGGTAAAGATCGGTAGAGTAAAGATTGGTAAAGTAACGCTAGAGCGTTAACAGACAAATATATATATACATATATATATATATATATATATATATATATATATATATATATATATATATATAATTTTGAACGGACCTCATTTTCGTCATCTCCTGGGTAGGATCGATGGACATTTGAAGAAATTTTTCGAAACTCGCATCATGAGTACGACCTCAATAGCTGATTTCCCTTAAGAGAAATCTGCTAATATTCATACTAGCAAAAATGTGAATATAACAACATTTGTAGGCAATTTACAGTGAGACTGATTCTATAACATTTACCCATCCTAAACATAATAACGGAAATATTTCAAGTTTTCGAAATTTGCAGCATCTAAATCCCACTTTTGGCCATTAAGGAACTTGATCTTTAGTTTTGCATGAAACATTTGGATATCGGGTTTCGTAACGAGAGGACAAAAATAACGACAGGTGGAGTGGTAACAAACAAATATATATAAAATTTTGAAGGGCCCTTTTTTGTCGTCACCTAGGCAGGATCTATAGACATTTGATGATTTGTTTTTAAAATTGTGTCGTGAGAGAAAAAAATTGAAATTGAAAATTGTTGCTATATATCCATATCTATAATTTTGATCAACTTTATGTGTTCTATATTATATTAATTAAATAATGCATGAGATAATTCTGGCCATCTCCGTCTAAAATTAAGCTCACTATTAAATTTGATCTATTTTGATTAAATGTTGAAATGTCATAGAGTATATGTAAAAACGTTTGTGTTGTCTGTGAGTCGCAAGTACATTTGTCATTGTCTTGAATTTTAAATCTTGTTAAATAATGTCCTGCCTGTCCATGTTCCGTTAGAAATTGTGTGCATTTGTGATGGTGACTCTTAATTGTGTTGTAGTTGTTGTGAGTTATATTTGGTATGTATTGATGTAAGCTGGAAGATTTGTTACATGTCGTCCATTCTCTATGTTGCCTAAATTACCTCTATATTAAATTACCTATGTTGATATATAATAATTGGTATATTTACCCCGATGTATTTAATGTTGGCAACATCTTCTTTATATTTGTGATAAGAGTCACAAGCTATATCTCCATTGTTGTGATCAGCTGTGTAGTTTGGATTTTGGTGTGTGATATAGTCCCAGATATTCTCCCCTTTTCCTGAAAACAATAGAAAAATAGACCTTAGTATGCTTTCTATATTATATATATTTCATTCTCTACAGAAAAAAGTCCGTCACGCAGGGGCTGCGTAAACTAAGCAGATTTCCCACGTGAAGTTATACAAAAGAGAAATCTCCATACGAGAGCCGAACAGTTGCGGCAAAGAGCCGCCAAGGTTTTGGAGGGAACCAGTCATCCGTTATCGGCCCAAATTTAATAAAAATGCAAATATCTCGGTTAATATTCAAGATAGAGAATAAATGTATAGATCAATATTTATAGTAAATTTAATTTTCAATAAGATTAGTTCTATACAATTGTTTGATCCAACGTATGGTAACGGAGACATTTCGAATTTTCGAAAATCCCCCCTCTAACCCTCCCCCTCCCACTGGTCCGATTTCACCCATAAACGAACATGATCTGTCTTTTTGCATAAAACGTTTAAATATCGTGTTTGGAAACGATCAAACAAAAATTGCGACCACTAGCGCGTTAACAGACATATATATAGGTATATATATATAAAATTGTAACCTCTGTCTGTACATTGATTTTTTTCGTGTTTCTTTCGTGTGTGTTTGTTTGTTTGTTACCTTTCCACGCATACACGACTGAACCAAATTTTATGAAACTTGGTATGTATATTACTACTAACCCAACTTAGACTTTAGGCTATGTTAATATTCTCTGAGAGTAAAAGGAGTTAACCCCCACTCCTGGGAGGCCTGAAATTAAAAATAGCGATATTTCGATTCCTAACGCATTTTCGGCAATTATAACGGCAGTTTTATTATTCACATAACTAAAATGTTTATTTTGTTATTTAGAGAAATTTGTTCAACAATTCTTTTCAATATGAACTACCAGGTACCTCACCTGGAAAAATTAATTCAAATGTATGCTAATATTTTGTCCTTAATAATTCAAATATATGCATAATGCACAGGAAACGGGAAATATGACAATATGAAGGACAGTGAAGTCTTACATAAAAAATTAATTTTATTATTAACAAATCCACGGAAACGACGGGTATTAAACCTAAACACTGGAACGGATAAATGTCAAAATATATTGCAAAGTAAAGCCTTGCCAAAAAAAAAAACCATCACCATTCAGCCTTAAATGAATTCCCGAGCGAAGCCGGGTATCTGAGCTAGTATATATATAATTTTGGACGGACCTCATTTTCGTCATCTCCTGGGTAGGATCGATGGACTTTTGAAGAAAACTTTCAAATATCGCGTCATGAGTAGGACCTCAATAGCTGATTTTCCTCAAGGGAAATCTGCTAAAAAGTCCGTCACGCAGGCGCTGTGTAAACTAAGCAGATTACCCATGTAAACTATTACAATAGAGAAATCTGCATATTGCTAACACCACCTTGAATATTAAGTGAATAAGTACCGGTAACGGTAATCAGGAATGTTTCCCATCCCGACGGGAAGCGTCTCAAATGTAAACAAACAGCCAACGGCTCACCGGAAAGAAAAACAATAACTGAAACACGTCAGAATATAACATTAATTTTATTGAAAACTATGTACTATATCTATTACTAAATTTATAATGAAGTAGAATAAATATTATCTCAATTAATAAAATTTTTGTAGCCCAAACATTTATGACGGGGGTCACTAAAACATCTGCATCTATCTCGTATAATGAAGGTCTCTGGAAATCAATATTTGGTATTTAAGCTTAAAATAATGTGGTTTATTATATAAAAGAGTATGGCTTATGTAAAAAGAGAAGACGTGAGGGTGTACTTAAGGCTGAAAACTGAAAAAAGTAAATATCTCGGTAAATATTCAATATAGAGAATAATTTACAACAATATTTAGAGACATTTTCCTCTATACATTTTCTCTTAACGCAATTATTAAGCTGTTTGTCAAGAACTGAACGATAAAGTATCAAATTCAAGGTTTAGTTTGTTCTAAACTGTGTGCACTAAATTTAATTAATTTGACCACTTGAAATGAATGGAACAACACCAAAAGATATCACATAACTTGCTATATGTACTTGATAAATTACATCACTCAAATACTCAAAATGTAATGTTTTATATAATGACACTTGTTCTGTAATACAATAATAATCTTATCTCACCCTCGCATAGATCCTTAAAACTTTTTATATTTTATATTCCACATAATTAATATATTTCTCCGCTTGCTCTAGCTTGAAGAAATGTTTCACGCAGGGGCTGCGTAAACTAAGCAGATTTCCCACGCGAAGGTAAACCGTTGGGAGTAGATAAATATACATACAGGTAACACTACCGAGAATATAAAGTGAATAAAGACAAACGGGAAGGAGAAATCTTTCATTCAATTTATAATATATGTTTATAATCTCTACAACGGAAAGCGGCTGAATTGTAAACAAACAGCCCAGCCAACCTAGTAGCCTTTATAGATAGATAGACCGGAAAGACAAACAATTAATGAAATATATCTGAATATAACATGTTAATTTTATTGAAAACAATTTACTAAAGATAGTGCTGTAATTCGTAATGAATCAGAATCAGTTTTAAATCAATCACTTAAATTTAAGTAATCCAAGAACAATAGAAGGGGGGGGGTTCAACAGAACGTATTTGCATATATCTCACAAAGAAAACAATATTTGGTATTTAACCTTGTACTGAAGTGTTTCATGATATAACAGCTTATTGCTAATATGGCGAGAAGACATGGGGGTTTGTTGAAGGCTCAAAACTGGAAAATGCAAATATCTCGGTTGATATTCAAGATAGAGGATAAATGTATATAACAATACATAGTTATAGTTCATTTAATTTTAAATAATATTCGTTTTATACAATTTTTCGATCGGACGTACGGTAACTGAGATATTTCCGATTTTCGGAATTATCGGAAACGTTTTTTTATGTTTCTACGTTCTATGTTCGTATGTATATATATATATAATTTTGAACGGACCTCATTTTCGTCATCTCCTGGGTATGATCGATGGACATTTGAAGACATTTTTCGAAAACCGCGTCATGAGTACGACCTCAATAGCTGATTTCCCTCAAGGGAAATCTGCTAAAATGTTTTTTCCAATTTCAATAAAGTGCCGACAGGAAGCGTTTCATAATAGAACAGCTTATCGTTAATATGACATGAGTAGAAGTTGAGGTTTACTCAAAAACTAAAATATGCAAATACTTTCGTTAATAATCAAGATACTGAATAAACGTACAAAATAACATTTATAGAACACTACATTTTCAATAAGATTGGTTCTATAAACTTTTTATATTCGCCGAGTAATAACAGAGATATTTCAAGTTTTCGAAATTAACCTCCTTTAAACCTCCCTTCCCAGTAGTCCTATTTTAGTCTTTAACGAACTTGATCTTCATTTTTACATAAAACGTTTAAATATCGAGTTTGGTATTGATCAAACAAAAATTGCGACCTCTAGAGCGTTAACAGACAAATATATATACAATTTTGAACGGACCGCATTCGTCATCTCCTAGGTAGGATTGATGGAGTTTTTAAGAAATGTTTCGAAAATCCCACCTGGAGTACAACCTCAATAGCTGATTCCCCCAAAGGGAAACTTTCGTGTTCCTAAACCTCCCTTGTTTGAGTTTGGTGTTAGAGAAAAATCGTCTAGTCCGTTCCTAAATGAATGTATGTCGAAATGGGACCAGGAGTTAGTCATTCCTGCAAGTGGGAAATCTGCTTAGTTGACGCAACAACAGCTCCCTGGAGTTTCATGTACTATCGACTATAAGGTGAAATATGCAATAGTAAATACTGACCGCTGACATTCCAGGCCCCTTCTACTTGATAAGAAGCTGTGGCCGTGCTGAATATGAATCCTTTGGGGAATCCTGTCAGACCGGTCAAGTTGAAGCTGTCTGTAGCTGGCTGGAGCTGACTGCAACTAGCCGTCACTATCTGGACAACTATGATTCCAGCCACGATATCCTTACTCCTCATCATACTATCAGCTGGATAGATATACTCCTATCACTGAGTATCGTCTAATGAGCATCGGTCAGCTGCTACAAGATATTAGAAGTGTTTGCAGATTACGGATTGCCAATCAAAGTAAACATGATAACGTTCTTATCACTTAAAGTATTTCTGCAGTATAATAGCCATTTCGTATTAATTCATTTTTTTGTAATTAAAATTCTCCATATAACGGAAAATCGAAATAAGCTAAAAATTTAAACAAGATCCTCAATGCGAAAACCTTTTTTCTTTCTGTATGAACTGTTCTGAAGTCCATCAGTCAAACTAAACTGATTTCCCACGCCCTGGTATAACACACCTGTGATCTCATTTCACCACATATTATGTATTTCTATCCAAAACCCATCTTTCGGTTGAGTGGGGATCCTCAAGACTGAAAACAAGAAAGCACGAATAATTTGCTTAATAGTTGAGTTACGAAATAAAATGCATAGTTCAACAATTGCAGATCATCAATGGCTTAACAAGATTGGTTCTATAACAATTTATAATCCCACTTATAATAAATGGAAATTGGAGGAGCCCTAATTATGAAACTCACGAAATAGACTATATTCTTAACCCCAATAAAAATTCAGTGAAGGGTGTTGGCCATGTCAGGAATTTTAATTTTGATTCTGACCACAGACTGGTTGCCGGCTACATGATTATCCCGAAAAGACGTTTTTTTATTCGAAATCGAGCTAATAGATCTAAAGGACTATCGCCAAAGTTCGAAGAAAATCTCAGGAATTTGTTTGCCAAAATTGACTTAAAGGAAGGAAATGAGGTTGAAAGGATATACTCAAAAATTCTGGAAAACATCAAAACAGCCAAGGAGCTACAACAAGTTTCCAAAAAAGAAATAGATTTACCCAAAAGAAGTTGCAAACTGTCAGATGAGACCAAGGAAATTATTGAACATAGAGAACAGTTAAATAGAATCATAAACAAACTATTTAGTAGTAGTAATATACAAACCAAGTTTCATAAAATTCGGTTCAGCCGTTTATGCGTGAAAAGGTAACATTTATTTTATTAATTTAGTTTATTTAGGTTTGTCTCAATTTAAGCGATTCACACATTTTCTTGTTATGATTCTAAAATAGTAGAGGTAAAGCCACCTTATAAAAACCAATAAAAAAGGTTAAAAAACCTACAGAGGTAGGTAAAAATACGGTAATTTATTTTTTCTCCAGTGGATATTATTGCAGTCTATTTATTATTATTATATTATTTAATGTTATATCTGGTTGTAAATGTGTGTGTCTTTGAGGTGTTTCATGACTTTTGCAATGTATGGGCTGTCGTCGTGTAGTAGTTCAGATAGGTTGGTGGGTAAGTTCTTGTCAGTTATTAGTCTGCAGTCTGTAAGTAAGTGTTTGATAGTCAGTTGTGTATTGCAGAGTGTACATAATGGTGGTTCAGTCCTAGTCATGAGGTGTCCGTGTGTTATCCGTGAATGGCCGTGCCTCAAACGAGCAAGGACTACTTCTTCTCTTCTAGTATCCTGATTACTGGACAGCCATTCACGAATAGTGTTTTTTATTTCTCGTAGTTTTGTTTATGTCAGAAGCAATTCCGCTTCACATTTTTTGCTGACCTCTTTTTTAATGAGTTTAATGGCATCGTATCCTGTGATGTAATCAGTGTGTAACATGTCAAGTTGAGTTGCTAATTTTGCATGTTTGTCAACCAAAATATTTTCCGTGATGTCTGAATGTCCTGGTATCCAATGGATAGTTATTACTTTGCCCATCTGTGTTTGTAAGTTAGTTAGTAGTTCCTGAAGCTGTTTCGTGAGTGGGTGAGTTGAGTAAAGGTCAAGTATTGATTGTATAGAACTGTAGGAGTCAGTAAAAACATGAATGTTGTCTTGTTGTACGTTTGTAAGGTGTTGCAGTCCAAGAAGTAAGCCTTGTAATTCAGCAGTGAAGTTGCTTGATACGTCCGGTAGTCTACACGTCAGTACTTGATTCCCTACTATGGCAGCTGAGCCACATTTTCCTTCATATTTAGAACCATCTGTATATATGAAAAGCCCTGTCCTGTTTTCTGTAATTATGTTCCGGTACTCGTGTTTATAGTGTAAGGAAGAGAGTGGGTTTGATTTCTTGAATTTTGTAAGGGAGAAGTTAGTTTTTGGTATATGTGTTTGCCAGGGTGCTGTTTTGTGTTGTATGGGATAAATGTTCGGTAATGTAATGTTGTAAGTAAGAAGCGTTTGAAACAGTCTGAAGTGATAGGGTTTATGCGAATTGGGTTTTTCAATATAATCAGTCATGTTTGGATTTTGTCTGATGTACTCAATGTAAGGGCATGATTGGCTGGAAAGTGTTGTTATGCTGTATTTCATGATATTATATGAATGTCGATGATTTAATGGTAGTTCTCCAGTTTCTGCACTCAGGCTTATATTTGGAGTTGTTCGAAAGGCACCTGTTGCTAATCTTAAGCCTGTGTTTTGGATGACCTCAAGGATTTTTAAGATAGATGGTTTGGCTCCCGAGTAAACTATACTTCCATAATCTAAAATAGATCTCGTATATGAGCGATATACTAGCATCATAGTTTTTCGATCTGCTCCCCATTTTGTGTTTCCAATAACTCGCAGTATATTAAGCGATTTTTTGCATTTTTGGGATAGCATTTTAATATGAGGCACCCAGGTCATCTTTCTATCGAAGATTACTCCCAAGAATTTTATTGTGTCTGTTGAAGGTATTTTATTTTGGTACAGATATAAAGGTGGTGGTTTCAATCGTTTTTTAGTGAAGAGGGCAGTTTTTGTTTTTGTGGTGGAAAACCATAGACCGCTTTCCTCACTCCACTTTTCTAAATTATTTAAGGTGTATTTTATGCGTTCTGTTACCACATCAAAGTGAGCTGAGATTGAGTAGACGATCAGATGATCAACATACAGGCAGTAATGCACATCAGGTGGTATATATTCTGTGACATTATTGATTGCAACATTAAAAAGCGTGGTACTTAAAACACTACCCTGTGACACGCCATTGGTCTGTATGAACGGGTCTGAGAGAGATGCCCCTTGTTTAACTCTGAATGTTCTATTGCTAAGGAAGGACTTTATGAACATAAGTATTCTTCCCTGGATATTCCATTCAGCTAGCTGAGACAGGATTGATCTCCTCCATACTGTGTCATAAGCTTTTTCAATATCAAATGAAACGGCTAGTATGAGTTTCTTTTTTATAAATGCATTTAGTATGTCACTTTCTAATTTTACTATATGATCTATGGTGGAGTAATTAGGCCTAAAACCACATTGATAATTAGAAAGGAGTTCTTAGGAACCGTAAACGAAACCCCCAGCAGAAAATCCAACATGGGGAACTCAGAAAACTGGCCCGGAAAAAGATCAAGCATGATATTAAGATATACAAGGAGAAGGTTATAAATGAATGCTTGGATACAAATGGTTCAACTAAAGAAATTTTTAGAAAAATAGGAAATATAAATAAATCATATATAAGCAGCATTAAATTCTTCATCTGGAAGAGAAGTTACCACGAGAGAAGAAATTGTAGAAGCAGTGAGACAATATTATAAAAAACTTTACTGTGATAATGAGACAGAAAACAACACAGTGGCAGACCTTGACAGAGAAATAGAGGGAGAAAATCTTCAAACGAATGAAGTAGTCTGTAGTAGAGAACTACGCAGAGCAAAACATTGCAGGCTGGCCAGAAACGATGGGTCGGTCCTTCACAAATATCAGTACTGCCGGGAGTTTAATATATCAAAAGGGAATTTATATTATACCGGCAATGGAAACTAGCAATAAGGTTGCCAATATACAGGAATCTCCTTAGACTTCATTGGGAGAAAGAACCATACTGAAAAACAATTCGAAAAGAATGTTAAATCCAACACATATATATGACATGTCAGCGCAGCCTGGTTTTAGTACCATTGTCTGTCCCAGAGTGCGGGACCTGTGATGCGCAGTAGGCTCTCGCAGTGGTGGCAGGCGAAAGCATTACATTGCTTGGCTCGCGACATGACGTCGCCTTGTTGTGTTCTATATTTGACGCTAACAATTCTGACCATCTCTTATAACTCAAAATATGGATAAATATTGTATTTTGATTAAATTATGACTAGCATGTTTATTAGGTATTAGTTTGTTTTTATTAATTTATGATTTTTTCAAAAGAAAGGTATTTCAAATAATTTTTTGATACTTTTGTCTAATAAGCTTTCGCGGGCCGCACTAAATGGCATGGCGGGCCGCATGCGGCCCGCGGGCCGCGAGTTGGACATCGCTGTTCTATACTATAGTAGTATGGTACATGCAGTAAATAAACGCTCTTTGTGCATGGGTAATGTGCAAAGTAAAATATAATCTCTCTCTCTCTCTCTCTCTCTCTCTCTCTCTCTCTCTCTCTTTTATCCTTCTTTACCCCCGCTTTACCTTAAGGCTGCCCTTTATACAAGCGGTTCTTTCCAATTTCTTTTTTAAATTTTGAAACCCGAATTTGAAAAGGTCACAGTAGCTCGTCCTTACAACTCAGAAAATCAGCAGTGAGGTCAAGACTAAGATCAATAAAATGTGGAGTGGTGAGCAAATATTTAAAAATCGGCAAAGTCATAGGGCGCCCGCAATTGGAATGCCGCTGCCTCTGCACAGCGGGACTCCAATAAAATCTTAAACTATACTTAATTTGCTATTTATATTACATACTTTACATTATTTCTAACTTACATTTATAACGTAATTTACCTATTGTTTTACCTCTCTTAAAATATTGCAAGCCGTTAGCGGGAAAGGCCGAAGGGCTTGTAAACACGCTTGGTTAATATTCATGAAAAATATATACAACAACATTTATAGAAAGTTAAATATTCAATAACATTAGTATATATATACTAATATACTCTTTTTCCATTTGAATTATAATAACATATATGTTTCAAAAATAAGTTTCAATATTCCCCCTTCTTGATTCCCTCCCACTGGCCCGATTTCAGCTATTATGTGCCTTTTTAGCAGATTTCCCTTAGGGAAAAACAGCTGTTGAGGTTGTACTCGTGATGTGATTTTCGAAAATTTTCTTCTAATGTCCATCAATCCTACCAAGGAGATGGCAAAAATGATGTCTGTTCAAAACTGTATATATATATATAATTGTAACCTCTGTCTGTACATTGATTTTTTTCGCGAAATTTCAGGATAACTTTTCGTTTCACATGTCATAGACACCATAACTGCATTTTGTTTATTTGGTGTCTGTTTGTTTGTTACCTTTTCACGCATAAACGGCTGAACCGAATTTTATGAAACTTGGTATGTATATTACTACTAGCCCAACTTAGACTTTAGGATATGTTAATAATATCTGAGACGAACTGGAGTGGGGGTATTAAGGGAGGCCTGAAATTAAAAATAGCAATATTCCGTTTCCGAATGCATTTTCGGCAAATATGCACATAACAAAAGTTGTTTGTTTTGTTATTTAGAGAAACTTCTGTTATATACACTTTCGTCGTATACCGAAGTATAAAGGCGTTATACTCTAAAAATTATAGCGGAAGTGAACAATTTTATTTTTCACAAAAGACTCGGTATGTGTATTAGCACTAACGCCTTCCTTATAATAAGCCATATTAACATTTCTAGGGACGGGCAGGAGTGGGGGTTATAAGGGAAACCTGAAAATAAAAATAGTGATATTTCGTTTCCTATTGGGGTTTCGGCAAATATGCACTTAACAAAAGTTGTTTACTTTGTTATTTAGGGAAATTTGCTCAACAATTCTTTTCAATATGATCTACCAGGTACCTCACCTGGAAAAATTAATTCAAATTATAATATACTATTATAATATTTGTCCTTAATAATTTAAATCTATGCATAATGCACAGGAAACGGGAAAAATGAAGATATGGAGGACAGTGAAATCTTACATAAAAAATTAATTTTATTATTAACAAATCCACAGCAACGACGGGTATTAACCCTAAACACTGGTAAATGTCAAAATATTGTGCAAAGTAAAGCCTTGCCAAAAAAATACCATCACCATCCAGCCTAAAATGAATTCCCGGGCGAGGTATAATTTCTTAGCTAGTATAAATAAACTGCTCAAAAATGAATAGGGATATTGGCTGTTTTGTGGTATGTATGGGACCTATCATATTTTTTTTTATTATTATTATAAATATCATTAATATTTATTAGAAATTATTGTCTTTTAATTAAAATTGATAGGATAAGAAAAAATAACCAATATCCCTATTCATTTTTGAGCAGTATATATATATATATATATATATATATATATATATATATATAATTTTCAGTGATTCAATTACACTACATATTTACAATTATCTCACTCAGTAAAAATTCGATTAAAACATTATTTGGTATTTAAGCTTTCATCAAAGAGATTCATGATATAGCGGCTTATTTTTAAAGTGACATAAGTGGGAGTGGGGGTTTACTGAATGCTGAAAACAGGGCCTGCGTAAACTAAGCAGATTTCCCTCGTGAAGTTTTACAATAGAGAAATCTGCATAATGGTAACACAATACCACCGTGAATATATACAATCGGTAGGGAGAAATCTATCAGTTAATTTTAATAAGCTCCGAACGGAAAGCGTCTGAATTGTAAACAAACGGGTCTGCCAACCACTCAGAGCTGAACCGATAGCTAGACATATTCTTCACAGGAATGAAAAATAATTACTGAAAAATATCTGTGTATAACATATTAATTTCACTGAAAACTATTTATTATATATAGTAGTGAAATTT
Organism: Riptortus pedestris; assembly: GCA_019009955.1. Lineage (NCBI taxonomy): Eukaryota > Metazoa > Arthropoda > Insecta > Hemiptera > Alydidae > Riptortus > Riptortus pedestris. The sequence continues at coordinate 191,698,775 of CM032229.1, read as the reverse complement.
ATAATGAATCAGAATAATTTTTTATCTCAATCACTCAAATTTTAATAGTCCATGAACTGAGGGGCAATAGATCGTCTTTGAATAAACCTCCCAAAGAAGAAGCATACACCAGTCTGTATACAAATTTCACGAGACCCGAACATTTACGGAAACGGCCGAACTAACTTTCAGCGGAGTTGCAAGAGCAGAACCGACAATAGCCGAATATGAAAAATGTTAATATCTCGGTTAATGTTCAAAATAGAGAATAAATGTATATAACAATATGTGGTGTACATTTAATTTGCAACAAGATTCTTTCTTCTAAGTTTTCTATCCGAAGAATAGTAACAGAGATGTTTCGAATTTTCAAAAATCTCCCCTCTCTTGATATATATATATATATATATATATATATATATATATATATATATATATATATATATCCCACGCACATGGGTAATTGGGCAGCACCTGCGTGCCGAACGTTTTTAACTTTCTGGGAGCTGCCTTTACAGAGACACCAGTCCCCAAAAAGGGGCTACGTAAACTAAGCAGATTTCCGACGTAAAGATATACAATAGAGAAATCTCCATAGCCGAAATAGCTTTTGGCAGGAAACTCACTTCGTCCGTTATGCATTTAATAAAAATGCAAATATCTCGGTTAATATTCAAGGTAGAGAATAAATGTGTATAACATTATTTATAGTAAATTTAATTTGCAATATGATTGATTCTATACAATTTTTGGACCCGACGTATAGTAATATATATATATATATATATATATATATATATATATATATATATATATATATATATATATAATATAAAATTGTAATCTCTGTCTGTACATTGATTTTTTTCTCGAAATTTCACGATAACTTTTCGCTTCACATATCATAGACACCATAACTGCACCATAGCGCATAAACGGCTGAACCGAATTTTATGAAACTTGGTATGTATATTACTACTAACCCAACTTAGACTTTAGGCTATATTAATTTTCTCTGAGACGAACAGGAGTGGGGGTTGTAAGGGAGGCCTGAAATTAAAAATAGCGATATTTCGTTTCCTATTGGTTTTTCGGCAAATATGCACATAACAAAAGTTATTAATTTTATTATTTAGAGTAACTTTTGTTATATACACTTTCGTCGTATACCTAAGTATAAATGAGTTATAAGCTAAAAATTATAGCGGGAGTCAACAATTTTATTTGGCACAAAAGAATCAACCGAACTAAATAAAACTCGGTACGTGTATTAGGACAAACGCCTTCATTAGAACAAGCCATACCAACATTTCTAGGGACGGGCAGGAGTGGGGGTTGTAAGGGAGGCCTGAAATAAAAAATAGCGGTATTTCGTTTTCTATTGGGTTTTCTTCAAATATGCACATGACAAAAGTTGTTTATTTTGTTATTTAAAGTAACATTTATTATATTCACTTTTACCGTATAACAAAGTATAAACGAGATTTACATTAAAAACTAAAGCCGAAGCCAACAATTTTGCTGGGCACTAACGATTGAACGGAACTAAACAAAACTCCGTATGTGAATTAGCACTATCTCCTTCATGATAATAAGCTATATTAAAATTTTTAGGTTCGAACGGGAGTGGGAGTTATGCGGGAGGCCTGAAGTAAAAATTTGCGATATTTCATTTTCTATTTGTTTTTCGGCAAACGTGCACAAAACAAAAGTTGTTTACTTTTGTTATTTAGAGCAACTTTTGTTCCTTTACTTTTGTCGTAAACTGAAATAAATACGGGATATACGCTAAATCTATAGCGACGATTATATTAGTACTTATTGAAGTGGTTTTAATATAGGCATATTATGACAAATGATGTTATGTTTTAGTCTTATCTATTTCGATTATTTAGTTCTAAATATGATTCGGATTAGTGAGATTATAAACATCCCCCCCCCTCATTTCCATTATTTAATTTGTATAATGTATTATTTAAGCAAAATCATGCTGAATTTCCCCAAGGAGTGATATCGGAAGTAGTAGGGAATCAAACTCTTTGATTTTGGTAATATATTATCTTATTTCCGATACCTTCATGTTATTGAAACAAATATGTACTATCATAACAATTAAATATTAATGGTAATGCCATAATGACAAAAGACAATATGCGTTTAAACTCGATTTGATTGCTTAAAGTATTACTTAGGTTGCAGGGAGGGCTACGATCTCTTCCCCTCGACTAGCTTTTTGAATATAAATGAAATTATTTTTAGGGTAACACTATTATTTAATTCCATCAGGTAGATAAATTATTACAGTAATATTTTGTATCAATAATTTAAGGAGAAGAATGTTGATAACTCTAATGCGAGAGCGGAAACAGACGGGAAGCTAATAAAGTTAATTGAATTTACTTATTTCCTGTAAAATTACGGGAAGTAATTTCCACTGAGATCCACTATTACGAATATAACCTTACGTGCTAAACTATGCTTAAACTATATGTGCTCGGATTGGGTTTTGAAAGGAAATATGTTCATTGTAGAAGGTATTTAATTGTAATAAATGCTACCCATGATTATGGTTTGAATTTTGAAAAACGGCGAGTCAAAAAGTGTAGAGGGATAGCTTAGGAACACATTTTCATTTATCCTTCAAAAATAAAATTTCTATTCTATTAATCCCCAAAAGTTACCCTTCAGGGTTGGCTATTTCGTCGTGGAGGGAAGTGTGATTTTACACATTGAACTCTTGCTATAAGAATACCATCATTAGTCAGTCAAGAATGATTTCCCGGGCATCGCCGGGTCCCTTGGCTAGTATATATATATATATATATATATATATATATATATATATACACTTTTGAACGGATCTCATTTTCGTCATCTCCTAGGTAGGATCGATGAACATTTGAAGACATTTTTTTTTAAATCGCTTCATGAGTACGATCTCAATAGCAGATTTCCCCTGAGGGAAATTTGCTAAAAACTGAAGTTACTAAATGGCTGCAGCAGTTGGTGCCATTCTTGATCCAGAGTCTCATGCATCCTGATCACTGTCATCAGGTGACTCAATCTCTCAGTACATTCGATGGTGAACTATAGTTCAACTAGCTATTTTTGTAAAGGAACAAAATACGGTTCAGTCTGCCTCCGGCTGTCGTGGGGTGTGCCTCGTGCTTAGTTATTTCCAGCATTTCTGGCCTTTTTTTTTGGGGTAAGTCCTTGCTTTTTTTACACCTTTTTTGGCACTAGGCTGGATAAGCCCCTAACCTATCAGCTGTGGAATTTTGGATGTTAGTAGTACAGTAGTTGGGGTACTTTTATTTTATTTATTTTATCCTTTCATAATTTATTAGCCTGGGTAAGCAGTCCCTTTCAGTAATGTACAGGCAGAGAGGCTCTTAAGACTCCCCTCCTTTTGGTCACGTGACTGGCTGGCCACGCCCCCTTTTATAGCTTAGTTGGGATTTGGGACTAGGTGGAGTAGGTACGGTTTGGGAGGCAGCTGGGAGTTTTGGCCCCTATGTGCCCCCCCCCCATTCGGCCCGTTTGGGTTTCGCATATTGTTAGCGGTCTTTTTCTGGGTCGAATGATTTTTGTCCCAAAATTTTAGGTCCCCCGGTCGTGAGATATTGAGGTTTTCATCCTCGCTGCGAGGGTATACTGAACAGGAGAACAGGAGTTATTAGGAGCTTGGCTTCACGCTTTAGACTCAGTTTTTAACCGTTTTTTTTTTTGCAGTTATTTTTCTTTGGCCTTACATTGTCTATTTAAGGCTCTATTCATCCAAGGCGACTTTATTTGTTCTTGATCTTATTCTGGTGTGTGTGTTGGGAAGTAGAGTTCAGGATTTTTTTTATTTTTATTTTTATGTAGTCGTTTGGCAATTATGTTGTTTTTATTATTTGGGGTACACCCCACCCGGGAGGCATTTTTCGTATCGTGTTATATATATGTATATATTATTCATTTACTTCTTATTTTAGTTATCTATTTGTTTATTTATTTTTTTAAATTATATTTAATTTAATTTATTCCTTTACCCAAGGATGTCGGGGTCACAATGAGAAAAACTGAGGAGGGGAGCAACGCGCTCGAAGATGGGTGAAGAGGGAGTCGTTGTGTCGGAGAGTGGAGAGGCGTCGGCTGATGGGGAGGAAAGTGCGGAAGCACTACTCAACAGGCTGGGTCTGGGAGAGCTATCGGCGGATGAGGCGGAACTGGTGGTTCATCAGGTGGTTGAGGCGAACAAGGCCCAAGTGGCCTTCACGGGTCATTTCAAGGCGTGTACCAGTTGCCCAGGGAATGGTAGAGGCCTGGAAAGTCATGGTTAACGTCGTGCAGGAACTGGCTGAGACGGTTGATACGCAGATGAGAGTTAATAACTCATTGAGGTTAGTGGAGGGGGTTTGGGGGACTTGAAAATAGTATTTCGGCATTAGAACGGAAGCTAGACAGGCCTGACGCTATGGAGAAGAGCCTCACGGAGTGTACGCAGGTGGTTGTAAGCCGTGATCTGGGACCTAATGTTAGTGGAGGGGGCCTACTGTCTGCTCCGGCATCGGAGAGAGGAGTGCCCTATGCTGCGGTGGCTGGGGCAGCTCCGTCTCGAAAGCCTCGAGGGGAGGTTGTGGTGGTGGCTCCGGCATCTGAGGATAACACGAGGTTCGGGGATGCTGCTTCCATCAAAGAAGCGATCAGGAAAGCAGTCAAGCCTGCGGAAGAGAAGTGGCAGGTGGTGTTAATGCGGGGCAGGGGGAAGGCGGTAGAGTTGGCACTTGCCGGGGCCACACATGAGGGAGTGGTCAAGTCCGAAGCTCTTTTGAAGGCGAGATTAAAGGCATCTGTGGTGGGGCGCAAGAGCCCGAGAGTAATAGTCTATGATGTCCCGAGAGACACGTCCCTGCGTATGGTGCTGGGTTCCATAAGGGCCCAGAACTTTTCGGACGGTGGCGTGATCGCGGGGGATGAGTGGGCTACCCTGTCGCACAAATCGGGGAACAGGACTTCCCAGTAGTGAACATGGTGCTCAATGTTAGTGCTGCGGCTCGAAGGCTATTGAGAGGTCAGTGGACAGAGTTTACGTTGGGTTCGCCTGCTGTAGAGTCGATGACTTTGTGTGGGTGACCCGGTCGCTTGTACCAGGCTAAGTTCTCCAGCGGTGTGTCCGGCGTGTAGGGTGGCCGGGAGGCATAGTGACCACTCCGTGACTGACTATGCCAATTGCTCGTCATATCGCCTGGCATTTAGTCGGGAGGTCAGCAGAATAAATAATGGCTGATTCTGGGCCCTTTGAGTGTCGGCATTATGGTCGGGGGATTTGCTACTGCCACAGGCATGGGCATGCATTCTAAGCGTGCTCATCCGATGGAGCACAATGCTGCCATTCGAAGAGTACAGGTGAGGCGAAGATAGGACCCGGAGGAGCTGTGGTGTTTGGCATCCGAGGAACTGAGGCTAGTGGAGGCCGGTTTCGAAGGAGACTTAAATGCCCAGCTTTCCGGTATCATGGAGGGGCGTTCTGCTGACGCGATTAATAGAGCGAGGGTTAAGCCGGCGCACACACGGTAAAATCAGCAATTTAGATGGACAAAAGTCAAGTCAAAAGTTTTGTATTTCTGGATGCTTGACCTTTTTATTATTAGTTGGTAAGACGCTTAATACTATCATTTGCCGCCATACCGTGTTAATAAACAAATAATAAATGAGTGAATCATCCTGTTTACACAAGTGCCTAATAACCGGCAGTCGGATTATCTTTATTCGACGGTCATTTATTATGTTGTTCGACGGTCATTTAAGGTGTGTCTAGCGCAAAGTCTTTTTGCTTTTATTTAACAATGGACATTACTAAGACAGGTAAGATATTATTTTTCCACACTCGTTATTGAATATACATTGCAATATACCTGTAGAGTTAATATAGCAATTTGTAAATTTATGCCCCTTTTCAATAGCGAAGAACTACATAACCCCCAAGTTACCAAAAGGATTTGTTTGTAGGTTTTGTTTCATCAATCCTTAAGTCTTTAAATGTTGCAAATACTTTTTGCGATTTTTTGCGTTTTGGCTGATACATAATTTTTTTCAGACACAACACTCCGAATCTCGAGGAGGAAACTTTTTGAAGAGTGGCTTAAGTTTCCCAAAACAAAACCGCCAAGAACACTTGCTGAAATTTATTCTTACTTACGCTCAAATAAATAATAAAGAAGATGTGGAGATTGGGCCTTTGAAAATTAGAATTTCCCGTCTTTCCGACAAAATTTTGGAAAGGTGGGACAAATGTCACAGAAAACTGGAAGAGTTTTTCAATAAATACTCTAGTTGGCTGGATTCAGATGACTTGGATTTTATTATTTCAGTTACCCATCCCACTTGTCAACGTTCAGGACGCCCTGAAAAATGTTTCGAATGTTCTTGTGAGAAAACAAAAAAAAAAAAGAAAAGTCAGCGAGTTATTGAAGGTAGACAGTCAAAAATTGACTTTGGCTGCACAACACGTGCTTTATGTTTCTGGTAAGCGTGGTGCTTCTAAAGTTGTGAAAGAGGTATCTACCTCTCAATAGCCATCTTCTTCTACAAAAAAGTCGACTTCTACCAACATTCGACGTTTTTCCCCTGAAGAAGCTTTGGCTCTCTTTTTCGACTGCAATTTAACAAAGGCTTCATATTGCCATTCATATGATTTAAAATACATTTATTAGCAGGTTTACGCCACTCTGAGCCGATAAATAGATTTGTTGTATTATGTTTTCCGTACTCTGGGACTTCATAGGGTAAATGTAGGAAAGTTTTAGATTTTTGCATTAAATTTGACTTTTGACCACTGTGCGCTCGCCAATCGTGTCAAAAAATTAATTAGATTTTTTTTTATTATTTTTTCCGTAATCTGGGACCCCAAAGGTCCAATATGGACAAGCTTCAGAATTTAGTCCACCTAAATCGGTCATATTTTCCATTGTCCGGCGTATAGAGAGTTGATCCGTAGGACTGGGGTCGACAGGAGGACTGAGGGGAGCCCGCGGGGACCGGCTGCTGTTGAACCGGGGCGCGAATGTGGCGAGGCCCTTCGGTCGGCATTGCGGGGGTTGGTGGTTACCTCTCGGGATCACACACCACCTTGTGTACTGACCGGCTGTTGGAGGTTGCTGGCCGTGCTCTGGCAGGGGCGGACGTTAGTTCTTGTTTGGGGGAATGGATTTTGGTCCACCTTACGTCGGGCGCGCGGGTTGAGATTCCCCATGATTCAGACCGGCAACCGCGCCAGTGTCCCAGGATGGGGGATATACGTCCATCTAGGCGGGAGAGCTATCGCCGAGTCCAGCGGTTATGGAAGTCTGATCGGGCGGCAGCGGCAAGGGAAATTCTGGATGGTGGACCTGCTGTCCCCGGACTTTGCTTGCAGGAATTGGATGAGTTTTGGCGTCCCATTGTGGAGGAGCAATGTATGGACTCCTTTAAAAATGGCAGAGGTTACTACTATGTGCCCCTCAGTGGGCTCCGCGCCTGGGCTTGACAGGGTTTCTCCCGCCGGCTGGACTGGCCGGTCCGCTTGCTCATTTTGAACGTACTTCTGCTTGAGGGTCGGGTGCCGAAAGAGCAGTTGAGAGCCAGAGTGACAATGATACCAAAGTGTGAGAGGCCCTGGCGACTATAGGCCTATTTCTGTGGCATCAGTAATTGTAAGACACCTCCATCGTATATTGGCGACACGGTTGGGGTCCGTGGTTCCTCTGGTGCCCAGCAGTCTGGATTCAGGAGGGGATTTGACGGCGTGGCTGGCAATGTCTGCTGGACGTAGTCTTGAGAACCGCATGGAGGAAGAAGAGGAGTCTCTGTGCGGCTTTTCTTGACGTGAGAAAGGCGTTTGATAGTGTCAGTCATGCCGCCTTGTTTCGTATCCTGGAGGAGCGGGGAGTACAGGGGGAATTCATTGAGTACATCCGTGCAGTTTACGGGAATGCTACTTCGCGAATTTGTATGACTGGGGAGGAAGCTGCGGAGATGCACCCGACCAGAGGAGTCCGACAGGGTGATCCTTTGTCTCCAATTATGTTCAACATGGTTATGGATCACTTAGTGGCTGGCCTTCCAGGTGATGTGGGATTTCTTCTGGGCAGGGTTCGTTGTGGGGTGCTGGCGTATGCGGATGATTTGGTTTTGCTGGCGTCCTCTGTTCCTGGTCTGAGGTGTTTGTTGAGAGCCGTGGCTGAAGGATTGGGTGATTGTGGGTTGGAGCTTAATGTCACGCACCCTGACTGTTGCACTGGAGTCTGTTAAGAAGTGGTCTGGCTGGAAACAGAGATCCGTTAAATGATCGGTGACGCCGTCATCCAGTCCGTTAGTCTGGAGAATTCCTGGGATCATTTGGGGTTAGGTTATCTCACTCGGGTGTGGTGCATGACCATGTCAATGTAGGGCCTGGGCTTGAGTGGATATCTAGGGCTCCTCTCAAACCACAGCAGAAGATGGAGCTCCTGAGAACGTTTTTTCTTCCAGGGATGTTTCATAGGGGTACATTTGGTGTCACCTATCAGTACACATTGAAGGCCATCGATGTGGCGGTGAGATCTGGTGTTCGAAGATGGCTGAGGCTACCTCACGATACTTGCGGGATTGGGAGGAGGACGGATGGCTCAATCAAATGCAGACTGGGCTGTGGAAGAGATGAGACACAAGTGCATGCTGTCAATCATTGCCCGGCAATGCGACCTGCTGTCACGCTAAGGCATCATGCAGTAGTGAAGCTTCTTAGTGAGTCCTTGCGGAGGAGAGGATGGAGGGTCTTCGTGGAGAAGACACTCGTCAGGGAGCAAGAGGAGGTGTGCAGGCCGGACATTATTATTGCCAACGAGGAAGAGCTGGTCATCTTGGATGTCACGGTCGTGGCAGGGCTCATTAAGGACGAGACCTTCAGTCAGCTGAAAGTGGAGAAGTATGGCAAGGAGTGGGTGCTGAGCGCCGCCACAAGCAGTCTGGCGAGGAGGCGTAGGGTCATTCCAGTCACTGCTACATATAAAGGAACTTGGGCCAAGTGGACTGCGAAGGAGCTTAGAAGTATTGGCGTGGGAAGCCGAGTCCTGCACTGGATGACCCTGCGGATACTTCGGGGTGGTAATATGGATTTTGGAACTTTTAAGAAAATGGCCACCCTAGGATGCAGTCGTCGGCGTGGAGTGCTCCCAAGGACGTAGCCCGGGGTAAAACTGGACCACCGCTGAGTGACGACCTGGTTTGTGTAGTCAAATTAGGGTTCTTATTTTGACATTAGGTTTGGTTTTGTTCTTTGTACGGACTGGCATAGCTCTTATATTTACTTATTTTCTGTTACGGAGTTGTGTTTTATATTTTGTTATTTCTATTATTGTTTTTGCTTGTGTATTTTGAAGTAATATTATATTTATTTTATATTTTTATTATTATTTTTATATTTCTTGTTTAAGTCTAGGTTAGGGCCTGTCCTAGATGTGTTAGGCGATCTTAGGCGAGTCACCCTAGCAGGGGGTAGGCTCACAAATTTTGACCCGTGTGGTCAATCTTAAGGGTGTAGCAAGCCCAAATGTATAGACACTGTTTTATGTATTATTTTTTTTTATGGTTGTAATGTATTTGTTAATGAAGTATTTGATGAATTGTCACAAATAAAATTTTTATATAGGATCGATGGACATTTGACGAAATTTTTTTATATCGCTTCATGAGTGCGATCTCAATAGCTGATTTCCCCATTCTTGATCCAGAGTCTCAAGCATCCTGATCACTGTCATCAGGTGACTCAATCTCTCAGTACATTCGATGGTGAACTATTTTTGTAAAGGAACAAATAAATAAAAGGTTCGAATAAAAATAATTAAATATATTTGTCTCAGATGACTAATCTAGCTGCTGCAGCTATGAGTGAAATTAATATCAAGTTTATCTTGAATGAATTTGCTGATGAGACTACATTCTTCTCAATGAGAGCCTTGAAGAAATGAGCAGACTTCTTGAATGTCCTAGGTCTGTTGGGATCGGTGAAATCAACGCGGATCAACCCATATTTCTTCCTGAAAAATACAAGAAATAAATAAATAATAATTATGACTATGCGATAAAAAGTGAGTCGACAGAGTATTTATTAGCGGATTTCCCTTAAGAGAAATCTTTTAGTGAGGTTGTATTTATAAGATCCGTTCAAAATTATATATATTTGCCTGTTACAGCTCTGGCGGTTGCAATCTTTGTTTAATTTTTTCCCAAACTTGATACATAAGCCTTTTATGTAAAAAAAAAAAGATCAAGTTCGCTATCCGCTGAAATCGGACAGTGGGGAGGGGGCAGGGTTTAGAAGAGAGGAATTTTGAAATATCCACGTTATTATGCGGCGGGTCGAAAAATCATTTGGAATCAATGTAATTGCAAATTTAATTTTCTGTAAATGTTGTTATATTCATATTTCCTTCATCGTGAATAGTAACCGCGATATATGTATTTTTCACGTTTTATCATTCAGTAAACCCCCTCTCTTATTCATGTCATATTAACAAGCTGCTGTTGTATGAACCTCTTTTCAAAAGACCTTAATTATTCGAGATAAATGCAAAATCGTTGCGAGATGGCGTCATCAGTTAAGATTTTTCGCTCTTGTTTCGAAAATGTATACTTTATGTATACTATACTCGATATTTAACCGTTTCGGTTAACACTAAAGATCATATTTGTTATTATAATAATAACAATTAATAATAGTAATATTGGGTCAAGATGGGAGGAATTCCGAAATATCTCCATTATTATACATCAGATCGAAATATTTTATAGAACTTATCTTATTGCAAATGTAACTGCCTATTTTCCTCCAATGTCCACCGTTCCTACCCAGGAGATGATGAAAATGAGGTACGTACAAACATGTATGTCTTTATCTTTAGACATATAACTCTACTGTACATGTGTATGTCACTGAACTCCTCCTAAACCGCTAGACCGATTTGAATGAATTTTTTGTGCTCGTTTGGGTGACGCCCTGGATGGTTTAGCGTTACAAATCCCGGAAGATGATATTTCGTTTCCTATTGGTTTTCGCCAAAAATGCACAGGTTAAAAGTTTTTTATGTTTTTACTTAGAGTAACTTTTGTTATATTCAGTTTTGTCGTATAACAAAGTATAAATGAGGTATACACTAAAAAAATAAAAATAAAAAAGCTAACAATTTTATTGGGCACTAACGATTGAACCGAATTTAACAAAACTCTATACGTAAATTAGCATTAATTCTTCCATGATTATAAGCTATATTAAATTGTTTAGGGGAAAAAACTCCCACCACTCGAACGGGAGTGTGGTTATAAGGGAGTTCTGAATAAAAAAATTGCGATATTTTATTTTCTATTTGTTTTTAGGCAAACGTGCACATAACAAATGTTGTTTTTGTGTTATTAAGAGTAACTTTTGTGTTTAAACATAATATTATTAAATTTGATATCCTAATCGCTTGAAATATCATGCAGGACAACGTCTTTCGGGTCCGCTAGTATATATATAAATCTTTTACATTTAGGTATTATGTTAATAATAGTTATTATTAATTAAACTACCCGGCTCACATGGACTAGTCAGGGCCATTATACACGAGAAGCATTCAGAGTGTCCGACCGTCGCTATATTTGGCCCACTGTCTCCGGATACATATAATATATCATAAATTGTTCTGTTTACTCTCAGATCCATCTTTTATATATATTGCTATATTTTACACACTTTGCATATGTAGAAAAATAAAATGTAATATAAAATGTGCACTCACTTCTTGGCGTGTCGGCACCTACTCACCGCATCAGGTTGTACTCGGGACTGTCAGGGCTGCACTCTGTCGGCCCATTGCTGTATTAGCTGATACAGCTGTGTATTGGCAGCTGCTACAATCTCTTAATCTGATCTATTACTAATCTAATCCTGGCACATAGAGACTAGGACCAACTACTCTCTCAGGACTAGATGATATCACCTTACAATATATATATATATATATATATATATATATATATATATATATACAACTCGTTCAGGTATTTAATACCCAGGAGTCATGCATAGAGGTGGTCCCTCAATAAGCAAAAATTGCTTCAACTGCGTCTGTTTAGCCAATTTCCCACGTTTTGGCATGAAGGCTCTAATGGTTTTCGCAATTTTTGTTTGATCGTTACCAAACTCAATGTTTAAACGTTTCATATAGAACTAAAGATCAAGTTTGTAAACGACTGAAATCCGACCAGTGGGAGGGTAGGTTTAGAGGGGGAATTTAGAGAATTCTTAAGATTGTATAGAACCAATCATATTTGAAAATGAAACGTACTAAAAATATTCTAGTATACATTTATGCTCTATCTTTAATATTAGCGGAGATATTTGCATATTTTAGTTTTCGGCTCACTCCGATATGTATATACTTACGTGTATCCTGATTTCCATTCGAAATTATCCATTAAGGTCCAGGTAGTGTAGCCTATTACCTTGCAGCCATCTTCCTTCATTGCTAGCAGCATCTGTTTCATGTATTCCTGAAAATTAAATTGGTATAAGTACATACCAAGTTTTATAAAATTCGGGGGAAAAAAATCAATGTGCAGACAGAGGTTACAAATTTATATATAAAATGGAGTATGCTTACAGTATAAAAGTGTATTCTCTCATTGTCCTCTATTTGATCTTTGCCGCAGTATCCATTCTCAGTGATGAAGATTTCAGGATCGTTGTATTCCTTTTTGACCCAGTTAATTACCTTCCTAAATCCTTCAGGAGTTACCTGTGCACAAAAATATGTATCATTCATCAGAATACAGGTAAGAGTGAATAACGTATAATACTATATTTATGAATAACCTTTGTACAAATAATGACAATTGTACCATTGATAGCGAAGAGTTATTAAAAAGTCTGAAGTCATCAATTTATATTTTAATCGAATGTGAGTGTGTGTGTGAAACAAAGAAAAACAGGTATAGATTTGTTCTTACAATATGTATTATAGAAATGTATTTTTATTTTTCCATTGATTTCTTAAGCGTTGGAAACTATTTTAAGTTTTAATACTGTGTAATTTCATATTTTTGAAATACTCTTTTATCATCAGTTAAGCATATGAGATAGATATTCCTTTGATGTATCAAATGAGGTAGTTTTGCTCAAGAGGTACTAAAACCATAATTACTTGTATCCACGGACACTCTGTAGGCTCTGCATTTGGATCGAAAGAGAAAATAGTCTCCTGGTCTCGTTCTGCCGAAGGGTTTGGTGTGTTTGGATTTACTCCTGGTTCTGTGAAGTAGGAGCCGTAATGGTTCAAGGCGAGGTAGTCTGATGTACCTGCAATGATATACATTATTCGTTATTATACCAAAATAAGTAACAACCACAATCATAGATATATTATATTGAAATTTGCGTTCCGATATTAGTCTATTGACAAACGAACTTCAGCAGATTTCTCTGATAAGGGAAATCTGCTACTGAGGTTGCACAAGGAAAAGACTTTTGAAACATATCCGAAAATAAGCCACTGGGCAGATGACGAAACTGAGGGCTACTCATAATAGGGGTACTAGAAATGGAACAGGCTAAAACTGCCACGAAGTAAAATATCCAGTATTCAATAAAAACTATATAACTTATAATGTATACTTAAAACCTGTATAATTAATTCATTATAAAATACATTATATATTTATATTTAATTAATGATTTTTTTTATTTAATTGAACAAATATTACTTGATTTTTTATGGGGAAAGCTGAAAGTGCCATTGTATCTTATTTTGGGAAACGCTGTAAGTGCCGTGCCTTTTTAGTTGAAAGGCTTTAAGTGTAGCGGACACTACTAAAATAAGATGAATGTTCATAGTGCTGTTGCCATTTTAAGCGTAACATCTATTTTTTAGGTTTTGTTTTTTTAACCATAGTGAAAAAAAATCGGTTTAAACAGTAAAAAAATTATTTGTTAGGCTACATTATTTTTAAGAGGTATTATAAGTTGTAAATATATATGTACAGTATATTAAAATATATGTATTAAAATATTATCTCTCTCTTGTCCCCTATTCTCCACCGTCTTCTAGAAGTGGTCTTCTTCTTTCTCGTGCACGGCAGGGTGCTCCTCTACGGCAGGCTGATTAGCTCCATGAACGATAGCCCAGTAGAACGCCTTGTCTTCTTCTTGCTCGTCCACGGCAGGGTGCTCCTCTACGGCATGCTGAATAGCTCAATGAACGATAGCCCAGTAGAACGCCTTTTCATCTTCTTGCTCGTCCACGGCAGGGTGCTCCTCTACGTCTGGCTGATTAGCTCCATGAACGATAGCCCAGTAGAACGCCTTGTCTTCTTCTTGCTCGTCCACGGCAGGGTGCTCCTCTACGGCAGGCTGATTAGCTCCATGAACGATAGCCCTGTAGAACGCCTTGTCTTCTTCTTGCTCGTCCACGGCAGGGTGCTCCTCTACGGCAGGCTGATTAGCTCCATGAACGATAGCCCTGTAGAACGCCTTGTCTTCTTCTTGCTCGTCCACGGCAGGGTGCTCCTCTACGGCTGGCTGATTAGCTCCATGAACGATAGCCCTGTAGAACGCCTTGTCTTCTTCTTGCTCGTCCACGGCAGGGTGCTCCTCTACAGCAGGCTGATTAGCTCCACCAACGATAGCCCTGTAGAACGCCTTGTCTTCTTCTTTCTCGTCCACGGCAGGGTGCTCCTCTACAGCAGGCTGATTAGCTCCATGAACGATAGCCCTGTAGAACGCCTTGTCTTCTTCTTGCTCGTCCACGGCAGGGTGCTCCTCTACGGCAGGCTGATTAGCTCCATGAACGATAGCCCTGTAGAACGCCTTGTCTTCTTCTTGCTCGTCCACGGCAGGGTGCTCCTCTACAGCAGGCTGATTAGCTCCATGAACGATAGCCCTGTAGAACGCCTTGTCTTCTTCTTGCTCGTCCACGGCAGGGTGCTCCTCTACGGCAGGCTGATTAGCTCCATGAACGATAGCCCTGTAGAACGCCTTGTCTTCTTCTTGCTCGTCCACGGCAGGGTGCTCCTCTACAGCAGGCTGATTAGCTCCATGAACGATAGCCCTGTAGATCGCCTTGTCTTCTTCTTGCTCGTCCACGGCAGGGTGCTCCTCTACGGCAGGCTGATTAGCTCCATGAACGATAGCCCTGTAGAACGCCTTGTCTTCTTCTTGCTCGTCCACGGCAGGGTGCTCCTCTACGGCAGGCTGATTAGCTCCATGAACGATAGCCCTGTAGAATGCCTTGTCTTCTTCTTCTTGCTCGTCCACGGCAGGGTGCTCCTCTACGGCAGGCTGATTAGCTCCATGAACGATAACCCTGTAGAAAGCCTTGTCTTCTTCTAGCTCGTCCATGGCAGGGTGCTCCTCTACGGCAGGCTGATTAGCTCCATGAACGATAACCCTGTAGAACGCCTTGTCTTCTTCTTGCTCGTCCATGGCAGGGTGCTCCTCTACGGCAGGCTGATTAGCTCCATGAACGATAGCCCTGTAGAACGCCTTGTCTTCTTCTTGCTCGTCCACGGCAGGGTGCTCCTCTACGGCAGGCTGATTAGCTCCATGAACGATAGCCCTGTAGAACGCCTTGTCTTCTTCTTGCTCGTCCACGGCAGGGTGCTCCTCTACGGCAGGCTGATTAGCTCCATGAACGATAGCCCTGTAGAACGCCTTGTCTTCTTCTAGCTCGTCCACGGCAGGGTGCTCCTCTACGGCAGGCTGATTAGCTCCATGAACGATAGCCCTGTAGAACGCCTTGTCTTCTTCTTGCTCCACGGCAGGGTGCTCCTCTACGGCAGGCTGATTAGCTCCATGAACGATAGCCCTGTAGAAAGCCTTGTCTTCTTCTTGCTCGTCCACGGCAGGGTGCTCCTCTCCGGCAGGCTGATTAGCTCCATGAACGATAGCCCTGTAGAACGCCTTGTCTTCTTCTTGCTCGTCCACGGCAGGGTGCTCCTCTACGGCAGGCTGATTAGCTCCATGAACGATAGCCCTGTAGAATGCCTTGTCTTCTTCTTGCTCGTCCACGGCAGGGTGCTCCTCTACGGCAGGCTGATTAGCTCCATGAACGATAGCCCTGTAGAACGCCTTGTCTTCTTCTTGCTCGTCCACGGCAGGGTGCTCCTCTACGGCAGGCTGATTAGCTCCATGAACGATAGCCCTGTAGAACGCCTTGTCTTCTTCTTGCTCGTCCACGGCAGGGTGCTCCTCTACAGCAGGCTGATTAGCTCCATGAACGATAGCCCTGTAGAACGCCTTCTCTTCTTCTAGCTCGTCCACGGCAGGGTGCTCCTCTACAGCAGGCTGATTAGCTCCATGAACGATAGCCCTGTAGAACGCCTTGTCTTCTTCTTGCTCGTCCACGGCAGGGTGCTCCTCTACGGCAGGCTGATTAGCTCCATGAACGATACCCCTGTAGAACGCCTTGTCTTCTTCTAGCTCGTCCACGGCAGGGTGCTCCTCTACGGCAGGCTGATTAGCTCCATGAACGATAGCCCTGTAGAACGCCTTGTCTTCTTCTTGCTCGTCCACGGCAGGGTGCTCCTCTACAGCAGGCTGATTAGCTCCATGAACGATAGCCCTGTAGAACGCCTTGTCTTCTTCTTGCTCGTCCACGGCAGGGTGCTCCTCTACGGCAGGCTGATTAGCTCCATGAACGATAGCCCGGTAGAACGCCTTGTCTTCTTCGTGCTCGTCCACCGCAGGGTTCTCCTGTTCCGCTTGCTGAGTCGCTCGATGAACGTTAGCCCTGTAGAACGCCTTGTCTTCTTCTTGCTCGTCCACGGCAGGGTGCTCCTCTACAGCAGGCTGATTAGCTCCATGAACGATAGCCCTGTAGAACGCCTTGTCTTCTTCTTGCTCGTCCACGGCAGGGTGCTCCTCTACGGCAGGCTGATTAGCTCCATGAACGATAGCCCTGTAGAACGCCTTGTCTTCTTCTTGCTCGTCCACGGCAGGGTGCTCCTCTACAGCAGGCTGATTAGCTCCATGAACGATAGCCCTGTAGAACGCCTTGTCTTCTTCTTGCTCGTCCACGGCAGGGTGCTCCTCTACGGCAGGCTGATTAGCTCCATGAACGATAGCCCTGTAGAACGCGGTGTCTTCTTCGTGCTCGTCCACGGCAGGGTGCTCCTCTACGGCAGGCTGATTAGCTCCATGAACGATAGCCCTGTAGAACGCCTTGTCTTCTTCTTGCTCGTGCACGGCAGGGTGCTCCTCTACAGCAGGCTGATTAGCTCCATGAACGATAGCCCTGTAGAACGCCTTGTCTTCTTCTTGCTCGTGCACGGCAGGGTGCTCCTCTACAGCAGGCTGATTAGATCCACCAACGATAGCCCTGTAGAACGCCTTGTCTTCTTCTTTCTCGTGCACGGCAGGGTGCTCCTCTACGGCAGGCTGATTAGCTCCATGAACGATAGCCCTGTAGAACGCCTTGTCTTCTTCTTGGTCGTCCACGGGAGGGTGCTCCTCTACGGCAGGCTGATTAGCTCCATGAACGATAGCCCTGTAGAACGCCTTGTCTTCTTCTTGCTCGTCCACGGCAGGGTGCTCCTCTTCGGCAGGCTGATTCGCTCCATGAACGATAGCCCTGTAGAACGCCTTGTCTTCTTCTTGCTCGTCCACGGCAGGGTGCTCCTCTACGGCAGGCTGATTAGCTCCATGAACGATATCCCTGTAGAAAGCCTTTTCTTCTTCTTGCACGTGCCCGGCTGGGTGTTCCTCTACAGCAGGCTGATTAGCTCCACCAACGATAGCCCTGTAGAATGCCTTGTCTTCTTCTTGCTCGTCCACGGCAGGGTGCTCCTCTACAGCAGGCTGATTAGCTCCATGAACGATAGCCCTGTAGAACGCCTTGTCTTCTTCTTGCTCGTCCACGGCAGGGTGCTCCTCTACTGCAGGCTGATTAGCTCCATGAACGATAGCCCTGTAGAACGCCTTGTCTTCTTCTTGCTCGTCCACGGCAGGGTGCTCCTCTACAGCAGGCTGATTAGCTCCATGAACGATAGCCCTGTAGAACGCCTTGTCTTCTTCTTGCTCGTCCACGGCAGGGTGCTCCTCTACGGCAGGCTGATTAGCTCCATGAACGATAACCCTGTAGAACGCCTTGTCTTCTTCTTGCTCGTCCACGGCAGGGTGCTCCTCTACGGCAGGCTGATTAGCTCCATGAACGATAGCCCTGTAGAACGCCTTGTCTTCTTCTAGCTCGTCCACGGCAGGGTGCTCCTCTACAGCAGGCTGATTAGCTCCATGAACGATAGCCCTGTAGAACGCCTTGTCTTCTTCTTGCTCGTCCACGGCAGGGTGCTCCTCTACAGCAGGCTGATTAGCTCCATGAACGATAGCCCTGTAGAACGCCTTGTCTTCTTCTTGCTCGTCCACGGCAGGGTGCTCCTCTACGGCAGGCTGATTAGCTCCATGAACGATAGCCCTGTAGAACGCCTTGTCTTCTTCTTGCTCGTCCACGGCAGGGTGCTCCTCTACGGCAGGCTGATTAGCTCCATGAACGATAGCCCTGTAGAACGCCTTGTCTTCTTCTAGCTCGTCCACGGCAGGGTGCTCCTCTACGGCAGGCTGATTAGCTCCATGAACGATAGCCCTGTAGAACGCCTTGTCTTCTTCTTGCTCGTCCACGGCAGGGTGCTCCTCTACGGCAGGCTGATTAGCTCCATGAACGATAGCCCTGTAGAACGCCTTGTCTTCTTCTTGCTCGTCCACGGCAGGGTGCTCCTCTACGGCAGGCTGATTAGCTCCATGAACGATAGCCCTGTAGAACGCCTTGTCTTCTTCTTGCTCGTCCACGGCAGGGTGCTCCTCTACAGCAGGCTGATTAGCTCCATGAACGATAACCCTGTAGAACGCCTTGTCTTCTTCTAGCTCGTCCACGGCAGGGTGCTCCTCTACGGCAGGCTGATTAGCTCCATGAACGATAGCCCTGTAGAACGCCTTGTCTTCTTCTAGCTCGTCCACGGCAGGGTGCTCCTCTACAGCAGGCTGATTAGCTCCATGAACGATAGCCCTGTAGAACGCCTTGTCTTCTTCTTGCTCGTCCACGGCAGGGTGCTCCTCTACGGCAGGCTGATTAGCTCCATGAACGATAGCCCAGTAGAACGCCTTGTCTTCTTCTTGCTGGTCCACGGCAGGGTGCTACTCTACGGCAGGCTGATTATCCACCAACGATAGCCCTGTAGAACGCCTTGTCTTCTTCTTGCTCGTCCACGGCAGGGTGCTCCTCTACAGCAGGCTGATTAGCTCCACCAACGATAGCCCTGTAGAACGCCTTGTCTTCTTCTTTCTCGTCCACGGCAGGGTGCTCCTCTACAGCAGGCTGATTAGCTCCATCAACGATAGCCCTGTAGAACGCCTTGTCTTCTTCTAGCTCGTCCACGGCAGGGTGCTCCTCTACAGCAGGCTGATTAGCTCCACCAACGATAGCCCTGTAGAACGCCTTGTCTTCTTCTTTCTCGTCCACGGCAGGGTGCTCCTCTACAGCAGGCTGATTAGCTCCACCAACGATAGCCCTGTAGAACGCCTTGTCTTCTTCTTTCTCGTCCACGGCAGGGTGCTCCTCTACAGCAGGCTGATTAGCTCCACCAACGATAGCCCTGTAGAACGCCTTGTCTTCTTCTTGCTCGTCCACGGCAGGGTGCTCCTCTACAGCAGGCTGATTAGCTCCATCAACGATAGCCCTGTAGAACGCCTTGTCTTCTTCTTGCTCGTCCACGGCAGGGTGCTCCTCTACGGCAGGCTGATTAGCTCCATGAACGATAGCCCTGTAGAACGCCTTGTCTTCTTCTTGCTCGTCCACGGCAGGGTGCTCCTCTACAGCAGGCTGATTAGCTCCATCAACGATAGCCCTGTAGAACGCCTTGTCTTCTTCTTGCTCGTCCACGGCAGGGTGCTCCTCTACAGCAGGCTGATTAGCTCCATCAACGATAGCCCTGTAGAACGCCTTGTCTTCTTCTTTCTCCAAGTATTCAATCATTCCCTCTATATCTTTCTTCTTTTCTTGTGATATCTTGCACTTGAACTGAATTTTTGGTAACTTATCCACATCAGGGAGGTCATCAAGATTTTCATTCTTCTTTAGAACATTTACCTTTTCCCAAGTCTAGGAACTAGTAGGTGTTTCTCCGGCACTTACAACATTCTCTACGTTATTGGCGATGTCGTTTACATCACAATCCACGCAAAATCGGGAAAAAAATGTTTTTGGCACTTTCAGCCTTTTGCATTTCTAGTACACAGTTATTCAAACACATATTACACACACACACCCATAGACACACACGCACGCACGCACAAACACACACATACATTTGTATATGTATATGTGTATATATATATATATATATAAATATATATATAAAAAAAATTGTTACCTCTGTCTGTACATTGATTTTTTTCGTGATATATCCCGATAACATTTCGTTTCACATGTCAGAGACACTATATCTGCAGTTTGTGTATTTTGTGTGTGTTTGTTTGTTTTTATATATATATATATATATATATATATATATATATATATATATATATATATATATATATATATATATATATATATATATATTATATATATACGCTAAAACCTATAGCGGAAGTCGACAATTTTATTGGATGCAAAAAACAACCGAATTAAAAAAAACTCGGTATGTGAATTAGCATCCTCTCCTCCATGAATATAAGCTATGATAAATTTCTGTGGACGACACGGGGGGGGGGCTTATCCGGGAAGCGTATTATCTCATGCACATTCGTACAGAAGGTTTTTATTTGTTATTTAGAATAACTTTTGATGTATACACTTTTGTCGTTTAACAAAGTATAAAAAAGGTATTCGCTAAAACTGTATCGGTGGTAACCAATTGTATTAGTACTAATTAATGTTTATTTGTTATAGGCGTAATAATGTTGTTTTTCGACTTATATGGTAGTTCTATGTATAATTCGTATTAGTGAGGTTATAAATCTCAAGCGGAAGGGAAAGTCGCACGGAGGCCCGCCCACACAGTTAATTGTATTAACTTATTTCCTGTTAAATGCTGGCACTATTGGAATCTCTTTCTACTTATAACCGACTATTTCTAAACTATGTGGGTTTGACAGAAAAAATATAGATATATAGATACTATTTCATTATAATAAATGCTATCCATGATCATGATTTGAATTATTCACGGTGTGTCAAACAGTAGAGAGGGATTGATTGGGAACTCATTTTCATTTACTCTTTTTAATTAAATTTTCTATTCTATAAGTCCCCACAGTTACCCTTATGGAAAAATAATACGCCCAGACAGGAAGTATAATTGTACACATTGAAGCCTTGCTATATAAATACCCTCAATATTCGGCCTCAAATGATTTCCCGAGCGAAGCCGGGTACCTCAAGTAGTCTATATATATATAAAATTGTAACCTCTGTCTGTACATTGATTTTTTTCACGAAATTTCACGATAACTTTTCGTTTCACATGTCATAGACACCATAACTGCATTTTGTTTCTTTGGTGTCTGTTTGTTTGTTTGTTTGTTTGTTTATTTGTTTGTTTGTTTGTTACCTTTTCACGCATAAACGGCTGAACCGAATTTTATGAAACTTGGTATGTATATTACTACTAGCCCAACTTAGACTTTAGGCTATATTAATATTCTCTAAGACGAACAAGAGTGGGGGTTATAAGGAAGGCCTGAAATTAAAAATAGCGATATTTCGTTTCCTATTGCTTTTTCTGCAAATATGCACATAACAAAAGTTGTTTATTTTGTAATTTAGAGTAACTTTTGTTATATACACTTTTTTCGTATACTGAATTATAAACGAGATATACGCAAAAACCTATAACGAATGTGAACAATTTTATTTGAGACGAAAGACCCAACCGAAATGAATAAAACTCGGTATGTGTATTAGCACTAACGCTTTCATTATAATAAGCCATACTAACATTTCTAGGGACGGGCAGGAGTGGGGGTTATAAGGAAGGCCTGAATTTAAAAATAGCGGTATTTCGTTTCTTATTGCATTTTCGGCAAATATGAACATAACAAAAGTTGTTTATTTTATTATTTAGTGTAACTTTTGTAATATTCATTTTCGACTTTTAACGAAGTATAAACGAGATATATACTATAAACTTAAGCGGGAGTCAACTATTTTATTGGGCGCTAACGATTGAACCGAACTTAACAAAACTCGGTATGTCAATTAGCATTAATTCTCCCATGATTATAAGCTATATGAAAATTGTTAGGTTCGAACGGGAGTGGGAGTTATAAGGGAGGCCTGAAGTAAAAATTCACGATATTTCATTTTCTATTTGTTTTTCAGCAAAGGTGCACATAACAAAAGTTGTTTACTTTGTTATTTAGAGCAACTTTTGTTTCATTCACTTATGTCGTAAAATGAAGTAAATACGGGATATAAGCTAAATCTATAGCGGGAGTCGATGATTTTATTAGTACTTATCTAAGCGTTTTTAATATAGGCATATTATGACAAATGATGTTATGTTTTAGCCTTATCTATTTCGATTATTTAGTACTAAGTATGATTCGGATTAGTGAGATTATAAATCCCCCTCCCCCTTCGCCTCATTTATTTATTTTCCCTAGAAAATAACTTTGTTATTTATTTCCAATAGAAATTTAAACTATAAGAGCATTTCCATTATTTAATTTGTATTATGTATTATTTAAAAAAAAAAATCGTGCTGAATTTCCTCAAGGATGGATAGGGGATGTACTATGGAATCAAACTCTGATTTTGGTTATATACTATCTTATTTCCTATATCTTCATGTTATTGAAACAAATATGTACTATCATAACAATTAAACGTTAATGTCATTATGACAAAAGACAAAATGCTCTTTGTCGATATGATTGTTTAAAGTATTACTTAGGTTGCAGGGACGGCTACGATCTCTTCCCCTCGACTAGCTTTTTGAATATAATTGAAATTATTTTTAGGTTAACACTATTATTTAATTCCATCAGGTAGATAAATTATTACAATAATATTTTGAATTAATAATTTAAGGAGAAGAGTGTTGATAGCTCTAATGCGAGAGCGGAAATAGACGGAGGCTAATAGAGTTAATTGAGTTTACTAATTTCCTGTGAAATGCTGGGCATTACGGGAAGTGATTACCACTGAGATCTACTATTATGAATATAACCTTACGTGCTAAACTATGCTTAAACTATATCTGCTCGGATTGGTTTTTGACAGGAAATAAGTTTCATTATAGAGGATATTTAATTGTAATAAATACTATCCATGATTATGGTTTGAAGTATTCAAAAAGGTGAGTTAAAAAGTGGCAAGGGATAGATTAGGAACACATTTTTATTTATTCTTCAAATATAAAATTTCTCATTTATAAGTCGCCTGCCTGACCCTCACAGCAAAACAATGCGCGCCGACGGGAAGTGTAGTTGTAAACATTGAAGCCTTGCCCAAAAAAATACTATCATCATTCAGCCTTAAATGATTTCCCGAGCGAAGCCGGGTACCATATATATATATATATATATATATATATATATATATATAAAATTGTAACCTCTGTCTGTACATTGATTTTTTTCGCGAAATTTCACGATAACTTTTCGTTTCACATGTCATAGACACCATAACTGCATTTTGTTTCTTTGGTGTCTGTTTGTTTGTTTGTTTGTTTGTTTATTTGTTTGTTTGTTTGTTACCTTTTCACGCATAAACGGCTAAACCGAATTTTATGAAACTTGGTATGTATATTACTACTAGCCCAACTTAGACTTTAGGCTATATTATTATTCTCTAAGACAAACAGGAGTGGGGGTTATAAGGGAGGCCTGAAATTAAAAATAGCGATATTTCGTTTCCTATTGGTTTTTCGGCAAATATGCACATAACAAAAGTTATTTATTTTGTTATTTAGAGTAACATTTGGTATCACTTTCGCCGTATACCGAAGTATAAATGAGTTATACGCTAAAAATTATAACGGGAGTCAACAATTTTATTTGGCACAAAACACTCAACAGAACTATGTAAAACTCGGTATATTCATTAGCACTTTCGCTTTCTTTATAACGAGCCATACCAACATTTCTAGGGACGGGCAGGAGTGGGGGTTATAAGGGAAGCCAGAAATTAAAAATAGCGATATTTCGTTTCCTATTGGTTTTTCGGTAAATATGAACATAACAAAAGTTGTTTACTTTGTTATTTAGAGTAACATTTGTTATATACACTTTTTTCGTATACCGAATAATAAACGAGATATACGCTAAAATCTATAGCGGAAGTGAACAATTTTATTTGGGACAATAGACCCAACCGAAATAAATAAAACTCGGTATGTGTATTAGCACTAACGCTTTCATTATAACAAACCATACTAACATTTCAGGGGCGGGCAGGAGTGGGGGTTATAAGGGAGGCCTGAAATTAATAATGGTGATATTTCGTTTCACCACAATATTTTGTGCTTAATAACTGAGATCTATGCATAATGCACAGGAGACGGGAAATATGACAATTTGGAGGACAGTGAAGACTTACATAAAAAATTAATTTTATTATTAACAAATGCCAACAACGGGTGTTAATCCTAAAGGTGAAAATATTGTGCAAACTAAAGCCTTGCCAAAAAAATACCATCACCATTCAGCCTCAAATGAATTCCCGAGCGAAGCCGGGTATCTGAGCTAGTATATATATAAAATTGTAACCTCTGTCTGTACATTGATTTTTTTCGCGAAATTTCACGTTTGTTACCTTTTAACGCATAAACGGCTAAACCGAATTTTATGAAACTTGGTATGTATATTACTACTAGCCTAACTTAGACTTTAGGCTTTATTAATATTCTCTAAAACGAACAGGAGTGAGGCCTGGAATTAAAAATAGCGATATTTCGTTTTCTATTGGTTTATCGGCAAATATGCACATAACAAAAGTTGTTTACTTTGTTATTTAGAGTAACTTTTGTTATATGCACTTTTGCTGTATACGGAAGCATAAATGAGTTATACGCTATAAACTAAAGCGGGAGGCAACTATTTTATTGGGCACTAACGGTTGAACCAAATTTAACTTAAACTCGGTATGTGAATTAGCATTAATTCATCCATGATTATAAGCTATATTAAAATTTATAGGTTCAAACGGGAGTGGGGGTTATAAGGGAGGCCAGAAATAAAAATTGCGATATGTTATATTCAGGCATATTTCAGTAATTGTTTTTCTTTCAGGTGAAAAGTATTTATCAGTATCTGTTCAGGCCTGAGTGGTTGGCAGTCCTGTTTGTTTACAATTCAGAAGCTTTACGTTGGGAGGTTATTAAAAGTGACTGAATGATTTCTAATTATATGCACTTCATTAAATTATATTTCGTTTGTATTCACAATGGTGTTAACAGTTACCAATATGTAGATTCATCTATTCTAAAACATCACGTGGGAAATCTGCTTAGTTTACGCAGCCACTGCGTGAGGAACCTGCGCCTAGGAAATTCATTCATCTAAAATAAATTCGGGGAATTAGCTATCACTGTAGTCTACGTGACGCGATTAAGTATTAGTAGATTTCCCGTGTGGGAAATAGGCTATTGAGGTCGTAGTCATGAGGCGATTTTCGAAAAATGTCCATGGATTCTACTTAGGAGATGACGAGAATTTGGTGCGTCAAACATTGTGTGTGTGTGTGTGTGTGTGTGTGTATTTGTCTGTTGACACTCTAGCTGTTGTAATTTTGGTTTGATCGTTACTTATCTGGACATTTAAACGCTATTTTATAAAGAAAGATCAAGTTCGTTAACGGGTGATATCGGACGAACGGGAGGGGATTTCGAAAATGTTAAATATCTCCGTCATAATACCTTGGATTGAACAGGTGTTTTATGGGTATTTTCAGAATCTTGATTATCAAGTATTCCTCCTCATGTAATATTAACAATAGGCTATTATATTATTAATTTTCTTAGATATCCACTGATGTTGACAATTATTTTATGAAAATGATATATATCTTGTAACTCTAGGGAATCGGTGTTTTGGCACCGTTCTCGTTTCTGCTCTTCTTCGGCTCCATATCCTTGTTGGTTACTTATGTAATCCCTGGGAATTGGTGATAAGAAATTATGATAACCATGTTTATATGAATGACAGTTGGTAATTATTCACGGACAATTCATTTGCATATTCAAATTAATTAAGTATATCATAACAAATAAATGGCTATTAAATAGATGGTTACCCTTTATTTGTTCTATTTCTTGAGGAGTGAAGTATGGCAACCTGGATGGTCCTGGTTGGCTGGCTTTATCTACATAGTCCCTCATCACCTTAGGATAATCACCTTCCTTGCTCAGCACTGGATGACCGAACCAACCGAACTGCAACAATACATATGCAATTATAACAAAATCATTTTCAGATGCCTGAATTTTGTATAAAATACCCAGATTGGTGCCCTACCTAGGAGATGACGAAACTTTGGTCTGTTCAAAAATATATATATTCTAGCTAAGGTACCCTGCGATGGCCAGGAAATCATTATTGACTGACTAATGATGGGATTTTGATAGTAAGACTTTAATGTGTACAATTACACTTCCCTCCACGACATTGTTTTTCCGAAATAGCCAATCCTAATGAGTAACTTTTGGGGACTAATAGAATAGAAATTTTAGTTATGAAGAATTAATGAAAATGTGTTCCTAATCTATCCCTCTCCACTTTTTGACTCACCGTTTTTGAATAATTCAAACCATAATCATGAATAGCATTTATTACAATTAAATATCATCTATAATGAGCATAAACCAATCCGAGCACATATAGTTTAAAGATAGTTTTGTAGATATGATTATATTCGTAATAGTAGAGCTCAGTGGAAATCACTTCCCGTAATGCCAGCATTTCACAGGAAATAAGAAAACTCAATGAACAGTTTTAGTCTCCCGTCAACTTCCGCTCGTTGATGAGAGTTATCAACATTTTTTTCCTTAAATTATTGATTCAAAATATCATTTTAATAAATTTATCAACCAGATGGAATTAAATAATAGTGGCACCCTAAAAATAATTTCATTTATATTCAAAAAGCTAGCTGAGGGGAAGAGATCGTAGCCGTCCCTGCAACCTAAGTAATACTTTAAACAATCATATCGAGTTTAAGCACATATTGTCTTTTGTCATGATGGCATTACCATTAACGTTTAATTGTTATTATAGTACATATTTGTTTCAATAACATCAAGATATCGGAAATAAAATAATATATTACCAGAACCAAAGAGTTTGATTCACTATAACTTCTGCTATCACCTCACTAATCCGAATCATAATTAGAACTATCTTATAAGACTAAAAGGTAACATCATTTGTCATAATATGCATTTATTTAAAACACTTAAATAAATACTAACAAAATTAATGACTGTCTCTATAGTTTTATCGAATATCTCGTGTTTAATTCATTTTACGACAAAAGTGAATTAACAAAAGATACTCTAAAGAACAAAATAAAGAACTTTTGTTTAGTACATGCATGCCAATCACAATTTTTCATTTTCGTCTTCCATTATAACCCCCACTCCTGATCGTACTTAGAAATTTTAATATAGCTTATAATCAGGGAGGTCTTAATACTAAATTACATACAGAGTTTCGTTGAGTTCAGTTAAGCCTTTAATGCCCATTAAAATTGTTGACTCCCGCTTTGGTTTTTTAGTGTTTATCTCGTTTATACTTTGATATAAGACAAAAGGGAATATAACAAAAGTTACTCTAAATAACAAACTAAACAACTTTTGTCAAGTTCATATTTGCCGTAAAACCAATAGGAAAGAAATATCACTACTTTTAATTTCAGGCCTCCCTTATAACCCCCACTCCTGTTCGTCGCAAAGAATATTAATATAGCCTAAAGCCTAAGTTGGGTTAGTAGTAATATACATACCAAGTTTCATAAAATTCGGATCAGGCGTTTATACGTGAAAAGGTAACAAACACACGAAATAAACAAAATGCAGTTATGGTGTCTATGACATGTGAAACGAAAAGTTATCGTGAAATTTTGAGAAAAAAATCAATGTACAGACAGAGCTAGGAATAATTGCTGGGATTGAAGCGAGAATCCACCTAAAGCAAGGGACGTTGCATTGAGTGCTCGACGTGTTCCTTTCCCTTTGCGGAAAGCCATTGAAAATGAGTTGGATCGGTTAGTGAGGGATGGAATTCTGGAGACAGTGGATCCCACTGAAACACCGATAGAGTGGTCCACCCCAACGGTCAATGTGGATAAAGGAGGCGCTGTTCGAATCTGTGGGGATTTTAGAGTGACTCTGAATTCTAATATTATACCCGAGAGCCATCTTCTCCCGACATTTGATGACCTGACAGCTAAATTGAACGGGTCCAAACAATTTTCCGTAATTGGTTTGAAGGACTCTTTTTTCAGATGAGAGTAGCAGCTGACGACGAGGTATGTTCGACCATTTCCAATCATAATGGATGCTGTATGTAAAAAAGGCTCCCCTTCGGCCTACACTCTTCCCCGGCGTAATTCCAAGGGTCCATCGAGAAGTTATTAGCAGGTTTAGATGTAGGAATTCTCTTGGATGTTAAAGCACAAGTTTATGGACGCCCAATGCAGTTTTATTTTCATTACTATCAATAGTAATTGTAATGTTTTTTGAATCCCTATTTCAGTAAGTGCTCCGAATTCAAGCAACTGCATCTAGACTTTGTAATTTCATTAAGCTGGCTAACTCCTCGTTCTGGGTCGATGACTGGATACAAGTAATTTAACAGTGGCTCGCCCAGATCAAAGTTACATTATTTCTGTATGAAATTATTTTCTTCTCTTTATCTACGCTATTCGCAAATCTATTACCTAAAATGTATTCTTAAAGCAATAAGATATGACTGTAGTTAGACTTATGAAAGCTTACTTGGAATTGGTTTGACCTTTCGGCGGCTTCGACGTGCGAAGGGTCGCTCTCGTTCTTGGGGATCCTGAACTGTCCACACAAGTTGAAGCTCACTTTCCCTGAAACAATTAAAGGACATTGTGTATCTTGTATCTCACAAGATGGAAGCGAACAACAAGTACTTTAATATACAAAGTGAAATTACAAAGAGTAAGCTCCGTCATCGGTGCCTTCTGATAAGAGCCCTGTAGCCTGAGCCAAAGCAGCAGGCACTGATGATGAAGTTTTTCTCTTTGAAAGCCCATTTTGCTTGGTTACGTTATTGTACGGGCCAAGGTTATTTAGCAGATTCTCATTCAGAGAAATTTACTACTAAGGTTGTGGTCATGACGTGGTTTTCGAAAACTTCCAACTTTCTCCTAAGTCCGATTCGAAAATTCAAAAAAATATCTCCGTTATTAGGAGTCAGATAGTAAAATGTTACTGAACGAATGTTGTTAAAATATTGATGCTCTACAATTGTAGTTGTGTATATTTCTTCTTAATACAAGTATTAAGTCAATTATTCGTACATTCTTGTTTCCTACCATCAATAACCTCCCTCACCCTTCCTACCCATTGGTCTTTACATATAAATAGAAAATATGTGGTGAGATGAAATCACTAATTTGTGATACAGGCAATTGAAAGATCTTCTTAGTAGTAATAGCCCTTGCTTGACGGACTTTTAAATCCTGTTGCTGCTATAATATGCATTGCATTGTTGTTTATTCTATTAACCTTTTTGCTCCTTCCTGAATTCCTTGTCGTATACCCTGTAGGCCCTGGCGTGTGCCCTGATGAGGTTGTGTGCTGCTATATACTCTCCGGTTCCTGGTTGGTCCAGTGCAGGTGCTAACCATTTGCTGTTGTAACCTCCCACGACGGATAGAGGCTCGTTTATGGTAACCCACCATTTCACCTGAAATACCAAAATGCAATCACTTTATAACTAGGTTTCAATAAACTGTTTTGGTAAAGCTTCAGTGATTTTTCTATAGAAAACCACCATTGAACTTGGTCTCATGACTAAATTAAAAAATAACTCCTTCAAATATTAGCGGACATTTTAAATAATTGCAGAAAACGTTCAACTCGAATTTTAAAACTTTATTTCTGTCTATAAGATGAAATGTGGACACAATTGGCCAAGTGCAAGGCATCCTCTTTTCGTTTTTTCTAATGATTTTATGTCACCTGGTTCAAATTATAAAATATTATGAGGGTAGAGTAAGTAAACAAAGGTAAATAAAGGTCAAGTAATTTCTAGCTGTGCATTACTTCTTCAATACATCATGTATTTAAAATTTTTATTTTATTTTCTTTTAACTTGATTTTTCTTATTTTTTTATTTGCATTGTTTTTTTATTGAATTTTTCCTCTTATTATTACAAATATTTTTTTATATTCTAATTGTTTATTGTTACGTAGTTCTTATACTTTTCTTATGGCGAGTAGAATATATATATATATATATATATATATATATATATATATATATATATATACATACATACATACATCAAATTCCTAATCCGCTGGCAGTTTTAGTTCGGCCCCAAATAGGATATTTGCTGGAGTTCGTGAGGTGGAATCATGGACGGCTGACTGGTATGCCAGCAGAATTTTGGTATATGCACATCCCAATTATTTTGGAGTGTACAAACCACTTTTCAGAGATATTCCTCCAGTATTCGATTGAATCTTTCGACCATGCCATCAGAGTGTGGATGAAGCGGTGTCGTTCTTGTCTTTTTGATGCAATGTAAATCACACATCTCTTTGAATATGGCTGATCCGAAATTGCGCCCCTGGTCAGAATGGAGTTCTATTGGAACCCCGTATCGGCACACCCAATTATTTACAAAGGCTTCAACAACCGATTTGGACTCCTGGTTTGGAATGGCATACACTTCGGGTCATTTGCTGAAATAGTCCATTAAAACTAGGACATACCGGTTTCCAGTCTCACTGACAGGGAATGGACCAGCAACATCGATGGCTATCCGCTCGAAAGGGGCACCTGCGTTGTACTGCTGGAGCTTGCCACGACTTCTTCAATTCTCAATTAGATCGGTTGCCGTTTTGCCATCTGTACTTTCCCAAGTTCGGTATAAGCAGCCTTCAACCAATTTTAAACTATTCCACTGCACTCAGTATGATTTCGCAAGTGGGCTTTCAGCTGATGTCTCATTACGGGTCGGTCTTCTGTTGCCCTCCTTAGCCGATATAATCTTCGCCAGAATAGGGTCATCTTTCTGTGCCTTCAACCAGTCCTCACCTGAGCCAATATGGGTAAGTTGCATATCAATGATGCATTCCTCTTGGCTTTCTTGCAATGCTTTCATTCTACATTGCATGGCCGTCTTGAAAGGGCATCGACGTTATTGTGTTTCCCCCTTTTCGATGCTCAATGCTGAAGTCATAGCTCTGCAGGCGTTCAATCCATCGTGCAAGCTGCCCTTCTTGGATTCTTGAACTGTTCCATCAACTACTTGAAAAAGCACCCCTCGTATTCCATAGCCACATGCATCCGTTTCAACTACGAATTTCTGTCCAGCGATTGGATAGGCAAGGACTGGTACTGTGCACAAACGCCTTGAGCCTTTGGAACGTCTTCAGCTGCCTCACTCCAGTGGTATGGTCGCGACTTTTTGGTTACCTCATGCAAGCTGGCAGCTACCTGAGCGAAGATTGGCACGAATCTCCGGTAGTATGTGCAAAGCCCCAGGAAACTACGTAGCTCATGAAGATTTGGTGTTCGAGGCCTTAACTGCCGTATTTTGCCCTCATCAAGTGAGATACCATCTCCTGTTCCCAATGACCAAAATACATGACCTCCTTTTGAATGAGACCACATGTCTTCAAACATAAGTTTCCAATTGAAACCCTTTAGCACACGTTCCATTAAACGCTCAAAAGTAGCTGGAGCGTTGCAGAGCCCAATTGGTAACATTACTTGCGCTAAAGGCAGTTTTCTCTTTGTCCTTATCTGCTACCTCTACTTGCCAGTAGCCGCTTTGCAAGTACAAGGTAGAAAACCTTTTCGTTCCAGCCAACATGTCAAAGGTATCATAAATTCTGAATAGCGGAAAACTGTCTTTCTTGGTGACGTCATTGAGTTTTCTGTAGTCAATGCATAATCTGGTGCTGCCGTCTTTCTTCTTTACTAGAACTATTGGCGAGCTCCACGGATTCGAAGATGGTTCAATGACTCCATTCCACTCCATTTCGTTGGCAAGTTCGTTAACTTTGTTCTCCTTCGCTAGGGGAACGCTCCTGGGTGCTTGTTTTATAGGTCTCGCTTCACCGGTATTTAATTCGTGTTTTACTACTTCTGTTCAACCTTGGCTTTTATAGTTTAGAGGGAAGGCGGAGTAATGTGTTCTTAGCAACTGCTTCACTTTCTTTCTGTTGTATCTGCATCCTCACTTGTATCTGCATTCTCGCATGTATCTGCATCCTCGCTTGTATCTGCATCCTCGCTTGTATCTGCATCCTCGCTTGTATCTGCATCCTCGCTTGTATCTGCATCCTCGCTTGTATCTGCATCCTCGCTTGTATCTGCATCCTCGCTTGTATCTGCATCCTAGCTTGTATCTGCATCCTCACTTGTATCTGCATCCTCGCATGTATCTGCATCCTCGCTTGTGTGTGCATCCTCGCTTGTATCTGCATCCTCGATTGTATCTACATCCTCGCTTGTATCTGTTTCCTCCCTTTTATCTGCATCCTCACTTGTATATGCATCCTCACTTGTCCCGGTGAGTCCGTATCAATTATCCGTCTTCGGCGACCATAGAAATCGCCGCCGTAACAATTGTGATAGTTATTCATGATTGCATAATTAATCATCAGTCATGCTTACCTTATCCCCGAATAGTTTGTAGACAGCCCTTGAATAGTCTTCGAACCAATCTGCTATTGTAGAGTTGAGCCAACCTCCCAACTCCTGCAGCGGCTGAGGCAAATCCCAGTGGAATATTGTCACCTATCAAGGCAAAAATAGAATAATTAAAGTTAAGTTTTCTAGTCATTCAAACCAATTCTCTTGTATTTAAAATATTTGCGATGTGGCATCATGATAATTTATGGGCAAATTGCTAAGGATTATACTATGATATGATGATACCGGATGAGTTGAAATGATTATGTTAATTATATGATTAAATTAAAGACCCTGAAGTAAGTCGATAGCTGAAAGTGTTGGCGATGGTTGATATATATGGTTATATTATTATGCTAGTATAGCACATTGAAAATTGTCTTGTACATGATATAATAGAATATTTGTGCTTACCATTGGTTCTATTCCATTCCTGTGTAGTTCATCAATGAGATCATTGTAGTAGCGAACTCCATCTGGGTTAGCTGGGCCTTTGACGAATCCTGAAGGGAACAGTCTGCTCCAGGACAGTGAGAACCTGTACATTTGGAACTGAAACACAAATAACACATCATCAGGCAATGACAACCCACTGGACAACTGTAATAGTTTATCTCTGCGTAAGCTAAGCAGATTTCTCACATACTGGAATGATTCACGAGTAATCTCATTTCACCATATATTCACTATTCCTAACTATAAATCCCATGACTTGAACTGGAGGGTTATAGATCAAGTAAACATTATAAACACAAGAACCTAAAAGCTTAATTTATGACGTCATTGCAAGACGAATATGTAGTATAAAAAGGGGGTTTCGGGACCACTTTTTCAAATACCGCAAATCCCCCAAAAAATGCTAACTTGCTAATTTTACTAATATCTCAAATAATCCCTAAAAATCGATAAAAACATTGATTTTTTTTTTTTTTATAATTTTTTAAATATATATAATCTACGAAAATATATAAAAATAACTAAAATTTTATGATCTATTTATCTAAATCCTTCAAAAATGCTAAAGACCAAAAATACCCTAAATACACCAAAAAATGCTAACGACCAAAAATACCCCTCCAAATGCTAACGACCAAAAATACCCCTCCAAATGCTAACGACCAAAAATACCCATCCAAATGCTAACGACCAAAAATACCCCTCCAAATGCTAACGACCAAAAATACCCTCCAAATGCACACGACCAAATATACACTCCAAATGCTAACGATTAGAAATACCCTAAATCCTCCAAAAAAACTAACGACCAAAAATACCCTCCAAATGCTAACGATCAGAAATACCCTCCAAATGCTAACGAACAGAAATACCCTAAATCCTCCCAAAAAAAACTAACGACCAAAAATACCCTCCAAATGCTAACGACCAAAAATACCCTCCAAATGCTAACGATCAGAAATACCCTAAATCCTCCAAAAAAAACTAACGACCAAAAATACCCCTCCAAATGCTAACGACCAAAAATACCCCTCCAAATGCTAACGACCAAAAATACCCCTCCAAATGCTAACGACCAAAAATACCCATCCAAATGCTAACGACCAAAAATACCCCTCCAAATGCTAACGACCAAAAATACCCCTCCAAATGCTAACGACCAAAAATACCCATCCAAATGCTAACGACCAAAAATACCCCTCCAAATGCTAACGACCAAAAATACCCTAAATCCTCCAAAAAAAACTAACGACCAAAAATAACCCTCCAAATGCTAACGACCAAAAATACCCTCCATATGCTAACGATCAAAAATACACTAAATCCCTAAAAAAATG
The DNA here is from genome assembly GCA_019009955.1 of Riptortus pedestris. Lineage (NCBI taxonomy): Eukaryota > Metazoa > Arthropoda > Insecta > Hemiptera > Alydidae > Riptortus > Riptortus pedestris. The sequence goes on along the minus strand of CM032229.1, from coordinate 191,664,134 downwards.
CTAACTTGCTAATTTTACTCATTTCCAAATAACGCTACAAAACCAGAAAAATATTGGTTTTTATCATAATTTTTTTATATATATATATATATATATATATATATATATATATATATATAATCTACGAAAATATATAAAAATAACTGCAATTTTATGATCTATTTATCTAAAACCTATATAAAAAATTTAATTGACAAATATCTTTTTCACTTAATTTATCATTAAATCTATCTGGTAGATAAACCTGAATTTTATCTTCTTCATCTTTTAATGTAAAAACTATTTTTTTTCCCAAATCTAGTATTAACTTCTTTAAATTCTTTAATCGGATATAAATGATCATATTTTAACTCTGTTAGTTTTAATATTGGAATATTTTGACATTGACCAACTTGTTTAATCTTTTTCAAAGCTTTCATTTATTAAAGATAAAAATGTATCAAATGAAATTTTATAACAAGTTTGAGCGAATCAAATGAAATTTATTAATATTTTAATAAACATTTTTGTAATGACCTAATGCTCTAGTATTAATTTCATTTTCTAAGATGAAACGTTTATCATCATCTGGTGACAAAGCTTTCTTATTAACTTGAATAGAATATATCTCATGTTTGTAACTCCTAAATTGATTCATACTTCTATAATGATCTCTTTTATTGAATAAAAAATCTTTATAATCTTCGAATGATATTTTATTATTTACAACACATTTCTTAATACCTTTCGATTTCTTACAAATTACCTTTTCATTTTTGTGAGCATACATTTTAGATCTTAATCCTATAAATTCTTCCATAATTAATCCATTATTTTCATCCTTCATTTTTCCTAATATTTTCTTATTAATTCTAGGCATATTTTATCTATTATCTACAGGGTACTCTGAAGTATCGAATAGCTCAATCATATCTTCCATGTCCTCATAAAAATCTTCTGTTTTAATGAAATATGTTAAGCTATCTGTATCCATGTACATTAATTTAATATCATTTCCATATTTTGGTTACATAATCTTATAATGAAAATTATACATTAAATCCAGTATACTCATACCAACATATATAGGTTTATTAATGAAAACTTTTGTTTTATTCATATGAACAGCTGTTAAATTTTCATCATAAATAGTTCTACCTTAAAAATTTGGTTTGGCTACTAATTTTTCAACTTTCTTATAATCACTACATAATTTTACATTAATTCTTTTCCTTATATTTTCCATTGTCTTACCAAACACTGAATTATTCATCAGCTTGTAAAAATCTTTTTCGAAATCATTCTTAGCTTGAGTTCGCATTTCAGTATTGAGATCTACATATTTTTTTAACCAAGCTGATTGTTTGAATTCTAATATTCTATGAACCTTTTTAGCAGATTTCACTTAAGGGAAATCAGCTATTGAGGTCGTATTCATGACGCGAGTTTCGAAAAATTTCTTCAAATGTCCATCGATCCTACCCAGGAGATGACGAAAATGAGGTCCGTTCAAAATTTTATATATATATATATCGTCATTATGAGGATTTCGGCTATCTGCTCCAGCGGTTGGAATTTTAGTTTTGCAAATTTTCATGCAAATCCTCATAATGACGATACTTCCCAGCGATGCAGCCTCAAAAATAGAATATATATATATATATATATATATATATATATATATATATATATATATATATATTTGTCTGTTAACGCTCTAGCGGTCGCAATTTTTGTTTGATCTTTACCAAACTCGGAATTTAATCGTTTTATGTAAAAAGGAAGTTCAAGTTCGTTAATGGCTGAAATCGGACCAGTGGGAGTGGAGGTTTAGAGGGGGATTTTTGAAAATTCAAAATATCTCCGTTATTATGCGTCGGATCGAAACATTGTATAGAATAAATCTTATTGCAAATTAAATTTACTATAAATATTGTTCTATACATTTATTCTATATCTTGAATATTAACCGAGATATTTGCATTTGTATTCTGCGTGTGGTCACCAGTAGGCTATGTTCGGACTTTCCGCCGAGAGCTCTGGCGGCCGTTTCCATAACTATTCGTCCCTCGTGAATAGGTTTAGAGGTTAGGTTAACTGTGTTTTGGGGGTAGAAACTTCTGGGTTATTACGCCCTAAATAATGTTTTAGGTTTAGAGGTTTCTTACTACAACAGTTGTTATTAGGCAGGTTTCTCTATTGTAAAACTTCACGTGGGAAATCAGCTTAGTTTACGCAGCCCCTGCGTGACGGACTTTTTAGCTTTAATCCCATATCCAATCACTGCTTTAAATTTCTATAATGGATAACATATCTTTCTTTATCATATAATGTTGTCAATAGCTTTGACTGTTTTGAATTATCTGGAATTCTGTTCTCGGGAGCTAATGGTACCATGTAATTCTTTCGGATATTCAAGATCAACTTCTAATATATAACCTTTCTCTGAATCATCTTCTAAATCCTCTATTTCACTCGGATTAACCCATTTGAATACTCCATAAGGTAAATTTTGGCTCATCGCCCATCCATATAAATTATTAGCATCCAGATACATTAAATAACTTCATGGTTGATTCTTATCAAAGTTCTTCATATATTTATTATTTGCTTTTGCATATCTATTACAACATTGTGAAACTCCTCCTCTGATTCCTTTTTCCAACATTAAAATCATATCATAATCATTTAATAATTCCAACTCAATTTCAGTTGTTTTTAATATTGCATCCCAAGATAATCCAGAAGCTGTAAAATACCAAGCTGAATCAAGTTTGTAAGTTTTTAAATAAACATCTCTAAAGTTTTCAAATATATCAGCTAATATTATTACATCTGATTTAACATATAAATCTGAATACTGTCCCAAGTTTTTAATTTCAAATTTGTTCCATACTTTTAAACTTAAACGATTTAGGATTAGGATTCTTTGGGAGTATAAACATACCAATATACAAAGCAGGATTTTTAATAACATTTATTAGAAATTCTGATGACGATGCAACATTAAGATCAGTTCAAGCAGATGGAAAGTCTTATGCTCCTGAGGGTAAAATTACAATAACTGATTTCTATTTATGTGTTCCTTTCATCGAGTATTCTACACCTTCTAAAATTGAATTTATTAATGAAATGATAAAGTTTGGAGGAACTCAAGAATTTTTGTTTAAAACTTGGGAATGTATTGAGAAAACAGGTATTGTAGGGTCAAATTTTAGTTACGATAGAACTAATATTTATAGAAATATCGATAAGCCAAAATTTATAATTGTTGGATTTCAAACAGCGAGAAGAAATGATCAAAAGAAAAATCCTTCTAAATTCGATCATGTTGATGTAAGAAATATCCTAATTAAAATTAATGATACATATTATCCAGAAGAAATGGTTAATTTAGATATTAAAGAGAGTACTTATGCTTTGTTATATGAAATGTACAAGGATTATAATAGAGCATATATCGGAAATGGGAATATGCTTTATAGTCCAAGTGATTTTATAAAACATAGACCTTTATATGTTATAGATGTTAGAAAAGGACCTGTTAATATTTCACAGAGTAAAAATATTATTATTGTGAACGTTGATTTTCATAATGTAGTACCTGAAGGTACAAATATATATGTGATTGTAGTTTCCGAAAAGTTGTTGAAATATGATTTTATAAAGAATGATATAACAGAAATTTAGATTTAATGATAAATTATCTAACATTTGTTTATAATGGTTTAAAAGATATGAGGGATGGGAAACAGGTTCATATTATCGATTTCAAGAAAATAAAGATGTAATCAAAAAGAATAAGAGTAAATCCAAGAAAAATGAAAGTGATAGGGATGATTAAATTAATTTATTATTCAGATTTTTAGAGATTTTCGAGTCATTCAAATTTTTTGACTCATTTTATAAAGTTTTAGATTTATTAGATATTTTTAAATATCATTCAGATTTTAGAGACTTTCAAGTCATTCAGATTTTTAGAGATTTTTGAATCGTTCAGATGATTAGAGATTTTCGAGTCATTCAAATTTTTAAAGATTTTTGGATCATTCAGATTTTTAAAGGAGTTTGTCATTCGTATTTTTTTAAGGAATTCGAGTCATTTTGATCATTAGCATTAGGAGGGTATTTTTGGTCGTTAGCATTTGGAGGGTATTTTTGGTCGTAAGCATTTGGAGGGTATTTTTGGTCGTTAGCATTTGGAGGGTATTTGATTATACCCGGCTTCGCCCGGGAAATCATTTGAAGCTGAATGATGATGGTATATTTTTTGTACTTTACTTTGTACAGTATTTTTACATTTTCCCGTCTCAACGCTTAGGATTTACACTCGAGTCCGGTGTGCTGTGGATATGTTACTTCAAATCCTCCCTGTATTAAAATCCATGAGTTTTATACATACACTCAGAATATTGAAGTAATCTTAATCTTCATGAAAAGCTAATAGCTTAAACAACTCACTGAAATATAAGGTTAGCAGTGAGAGGACAGAAAGGAAGTGTCCCACCTCTCCTCCCTCACTCACTGTTGCATACAAACATCCCACTTTTAGCAAATTTCCCTCAAGGGAAATCAGCTATTGAGGTCGTACTCATGACGCGAGTTTCGAAAAATTTCTTCAAATGTCCATCGATCCTACCCAGGAGATGACGAAAATGAGGTCCGTTCAAAATTATATATATATATATATATATATATATATATATATATATATATATATATATTTGTCTGTTAAAGCTCTAGCGGTCGCAATTTTTGTTTGATCGTTACCAAACTCGGAATTTAATCGTTTTATGTAAAAAGGAAGATCAAGTTCGTTAATGGCTGAAATCGGACCAGTGGGAGGGGGGGGTTGAGAGGGGGGATTTTCGAAAATTCGAAATATCTCCGTTATCATACGTCGGATCAAAACATTGTATAGAACTACTCTTATTGCAAATTAAATTTACTATAAATATTGTTCTATACATTTATTCTGTATCTTTAATATTAACCGAGATATTTGCATTTGTATTGTGAGTGTGGTCAGCCGACCAGCCATGTTCGGGAGTTTCCGCCGAGCGCTAGTGTAACCGTTTCACTAACTATTCGTCCTCGTGAGAATAGGTTACTACTACTGTTATTATTAGGCAGATTTCTCTATTGTTAAACTTCACGTGGGAAATCTGCTTAGTTTATGCAGCCCCTGCGTGACGGACTTTTTAAGATATCAGTTCTGTTTACATTAATTAGGTTAATAATTCTTATTACATTTTCTTCACAATACAAAAGTGTTTGTTGAATTAATTTTCCTATTTTAATTAAATAAAGTATTAAATACATATAAGGATAAGCTGACATTTCTTGATAGTTAATGTTTGGGAAAGGGGGGGGGGGGGCATGGCAATATACTTTGGTATTAATTCAACATATTAATTATGGCTGTAAGTTTAATGAATTGATGACTTTAACAAAACTTCTATACAAATATAAATTACGATGAAGATTTATATAACAGAAGATATTCCAAATATCAAGTTAAACATCTTTTGTCATGTGCAGGTTCGCCAAAAAAAAAACAATAAGAAACGAAATATGACGAAAGAAACGAAAAATGTTAATATATATTCATGCTTATATTTCGATTTAGCCTTTCGTGTCCTATAACATTGCTGATCCCTAGTACAGTTTTTCTTGTATACCTCATTTATACTTCGTTATACGGCAAAAAAGGGAGTCTGCGTGGCAGAGTGGTTAGAGCGCTGGACTCTAAAGTCAAAGGTTGCGAGCTCGACTACAGGCTGCCCCCTTCTTCCCAATACGATTGATCCTCGCGGGAAGTTAGACCATAACCCCCTCGTGCAGGGGAGGCCTGTAGGTTGAAACACACCTGTAAAAAGGGCTTAGGAAAAAAATACGGCAAAAGTGAATAGATTACGCGGTTATAGTATTATAATATCGCGATTTTATATTTCACACCTTCCTTATAACCCCCACTCTTGTTCGTACCTCCAAATGTTAATATAGCTTATAATTAGAGACGTGTTAAGGCCAAATCACATACGGAGTCTTTTGTGCCATATAAAATAGTTGACTCCCACTATTGTTTTTAGCGTATAACTCATTTATACTTCGGTAGAAGACAAAAGGATATATTACAAAAGTTACTCTAAATAACAAAATAAACAACTTTTGTTCTGTGCATATTTGCCGAAAAACCAATAGGAGACGAAATGTTGCTATTTTTAATTTTAGAACTCCCTTATAACCCCCACTCCTGTTCGTCTCAGAGAATATTAATATAGCCAGAAACCTAACCTGTTTTAGTAGTAATATACATACCAAGTTTCATAAAATTCGGTTCAGCCGTTTACGATTCTATAAAGGACATACAGACAAACATTCATTTTTATATATAAGAAGATTTTGAAGGGTCCTCATTTTCGTCATCTTTTAGGCATGATCGTTGGGCACTTGACGATTATTTTTTTTTAAATTGCGGTATCGTGAGAACAACCTCAATGGTTGATATCCCTCTTCGGAAATCTAATTTAATTTTTGCTACATCCATATCTATAATTTTGGTCAACTTTATGAGTTCTTTATTATATTAATTAAATAATGCATGGGATGATTCGGGCCATCTCCTTCTGAATTTAAGCTAACTATTAAATTTGATCTATTTTGATTAAATGTTGAACAGTTATAGAGTATATGTAAAAATATTTGTGTTATCTGTGAGCCGAAAGTACATTTGTCATTGTCTTGAATTTTAAATCTTGTTAAATAATGTCCTGCCAGTCCATGTTCCGTTAGAAATTGTGAGTATTTGTGATGGTGACTCTTAATTGTGTTGTAGTTGTTGTGAGTTATATTTGGTATGTATTGATGTAAGCTGTAAGATTTGTTACATGTCGTCCATTCTCTGTTCCACTTATGTATTGTGTCGGTACCTAAGTCTTTTTTAATGTATGAGAGTGGTACGAGAGAGAATTCTGGGTCTATTTTTGTATCTTGTGCTGCTTCTTTAACTAACGTATCAGCTTGTATAATTCACTCATATAGATGAAGAAACGTTAAACACACATTGTATTTACCTATGTTGATATATAATAATTGGTATATTTACCCCGATGTATTTAATGTCAGCTACATCCTCCTTATATTTGTGATAAGAGTCACAAGCTATATCTCCATTGCTGTGATCATCTGTGTAGTTTGGATTTTGGTGTGTGATGTGGTCCCAGATATTCTCCCCTTTTTCTGGAAACAATGGAAAAATATTCTTTACTATGCTTTCTATATTATATATCTTGATCTTTATTTTTGCATAAAAAGTTTAAATATCGAGTTTGGTAACGATCAAGCAAATATTTTGACCACTAGAGCGTTAACAGACAAATCTCTCCCTCCCTCTCTCTCTCTCTCTCTCTCTCTCTCTCCCTCTCTCTCTATATATATATATATATATATATATATATATATATATATATATATATATATATATATATATACTAGCTCAGATACCCGGCTTCGCCCGGGAATTGATTTGAGGCTGAATGGTGATGGTATTTTTTTGGCAAGGCTTTAATTTGCAAATATTTTGACATTTACCCGTCCCAGTGTTTAGAGTTAATACCCGTTGTTGGCATTTGTTAATAATAAAATTAATTTTTTATGTAAGTCTTCACTGTCCTCCAAATTGTCATATTTCCCGTCTCTTGTGCATTATGCATAGATTTCAGTTATTCCCGCTTTAGTTTATAGTGTATATCTCGTTTATACTTTGTTAAAAGACAAAAATGGATATGACAAAAGTTACTCTAAATAAACAACTTTTTTTATGTTCATATTTGCCGAAAAACGAATTGAAAACGAAATACCGCTATATTTAATTTTTTGCCTTCCTTACAACCCCCACTCCTGCCCGTCCCTAGAAATGATGGTAGGGCTTGTTATAATGAAAGCGTTAGTGCTAATACACATAGTGAGTTTTATTTATTTTGGTTGGGTCTTTTGTCCCAAATAAAATTGTTCACTTCCGCTATAGGTTTCAGCGTATATCTCGTTTATGATTCGGTATACGAAAAAAGTGTATAACAAAAGTTACTCTAATTAACAAAATAAACAACTTTTGTAATGTTTATATTTGCCAAAAAAACAATAGGAAACGAAATACCGCTATATTTATTTTCTGGCCTCCCTTACAACCCCCACTCCTGCCCGTCCCTAGAAATGTTGGTATGGCTTGTTATAATAAAGGCCTTAGTCCTAATACACGTACCGAGTTTTATTTAGTTCGGTTGATTCTTTTGTGCCAAATAAAATTGATGACTCCCGCTATAATTTTTGACGTATAACTCATTTATATTTAGGTATACAACGAAAAAGTACATAACAAAAGTTACTCTAAATAATAAAATAAATAACTTTTGTTATGTGCATATTTGCCGAAAAAACAATAGGAAACGAAATATCACTATTTTTAATTGTCACTGTTCGTCTTAGAGAATATTAGTATAGCCTAAAGTCTAAGTTGGGCTAGTAGTAATATACATACCAAGTTTCATAAAATTCGGTTAAGCCGTTTATGCGTGAAAAGGTAACAAACAAACAAACAAACAAATAAACAAACAAATACACAAACAAACAAACAAACAGACACCAAAGAAACAAAATGCAGTTATGGTGTCTATGACATGTGAAACGAAAAGTTATCGTGAAATTTCGCGAAAAAAATCAATGTACAGACAGAGGTTACAATTTTATATATATATATATATATATATATATATATATATATATATATATGTATATATATATATATATATATATATATATATATGTATATATATATATATATATATATATATATATATATATATATATATATAGATAGATATATATGCTTTCCTTTAGGGGAAATTTCCAAATATCCCCGTTATGATGAATTTGATTGCCAAGTGCTATAGCAGAACCAATCTTGTTTAACTACTGATCCTCTATACTTTTTCTCTTAACACAATTATTAAGCAGTTTTTCAAGAACTGAATGATAAAGTATCAAATTCAAGGTTTAATTTGTTCTAAACAGTGCGCTAAATTAAATTTATTACCCCACTCGAACCCCACTTGAAATGAATGGAACAAAACCTAAAGAAATCACATAACTTGAAAATAGCACCACTCAAACACTCAAAGTGTAATGTTTTATTTTATGACACTTGTGCGGAAATACAATAATAAAGGGGGGTAATCTAATCTCACCATCACATAGATCCATAGAACTTTTTATATTTTATATTCCTCGTAATTTATATATTTGTCCGTTTGCTCTAGCTTGAGGAAATTTTTCAAAAGTCCGTCACGCAGGGGTTGCGTAAATTAAGCAGATTTCCCAAGCGAAGGTAAACCGTAGAGTATAGATAAATATACATAGAGGTAACACTAACGAGAATATAAAGTGAATAAATACAAACGGTAAGGAGAAATCTTTCATTCAATTTACAATATAAGTTAATAATCTCTACAACGGAAAGCGGCTGAACTGTAAAAAAAAACAGCCCAGCCAACCTCATAGCAATGAATAAATAGATAGGCCGGAAAGAAAAACAACTACTGAAATATATCTGAATATAACATATTATTTTTATTGAAAACAATTTACTAATGCTAATGCTGTATTTCATAATGAATCAGAATCAGTTTTAAATCAATCGCCCAAATTTAAGTAATCCAAGAACAATAGAAGGGGGAGGGGTCAACAGAACGTATTTGCATATATCTCACAAAGCAAAAGTTCAACGAAAACAATATTTGGTATTTAACCTTGTAATAAAGTGGTTCATAATATAACATCTTATTGTTAATATGACGAGTAGAAGTGGGGGTTTGCTGAAGGCTCAAAACTGGAAAATGCAAATATCTTGGCTAATATTCAAGATAGAGAATAAATGTATATAGCAATAATTATAGAACATTACATTTTCAATAAGTTTGGTTTTATAAAATGTTTCGATGTGACTCATAATAACGGAGATATTATGAACCTTCCCACAGGTCGGAGATATCAACCGTTAACCGAACATGATCTATAGTTTTCATGAAACGTTTAAATATCGTGTTTGGTAACGATCGAATTAATATAGGGGCCACTTGAGCGTTAACTGGCAAATGTATGTATATATATAGTTTTGAAGGAACTAGGAGCATTTTCGTCATCTCTTGGGTTGGGTCAATGGACATTTGAGGATATTTTTCAAAAATCGCGTCACGAGTACTATCTCGATAGCAGATTTCCCTTAAGGGATATCTGCTATAACCAACTTCTTTGAAGAGGTTATTTTACTCCTTCAAATTGTAGTTCCGCCAGAACAAAAAAGTCCGTCACGCAAAGGCTGCGTCATTTCTCTCGTTCGTCACGTATTTGCAAATATATCAAAGCGCAAATGGTCAATAAGAACAATCTTTAGTATTTAGGCTTCAAACAGTGTGTTTCATAATAGAACAAGCTTATCGTTAACCCTTTAACAGCTCCAGACGAGATGTCTCGTCGGAGGGAGACGAACCCCACCAGCTCCAGACGAGATATCTCGTCGGAGGGAGACGTAACCCACCAGCACCAGTCGATATCTCGTCGGAGGGAGACGAACCCCACCAGCTCCAGACGAGATATCTCGTCGGAGGAAGACGAACCCCACCAGCTCCAGACAGATATCTCGTCGGAGGGTGACGACCCCCACCAGCTCCAGACGAGATATCTCGTCGGAGGGAAACGAACCCCACCAGCTCCAGACGAGATATCTCGTCGGAGGGAGACGAACCCCACCAGCTCCAGACGAGATATCTCGTCGGAGGGAGACGAACCCCACCAGCTCCAGACGAGATATCTCGTCGGAGGGAGACGAACCCCACCAGCTCCAGACGAGATATCTCGTCGGAGGGAGACGAACCCCACCAGCTCCAGACGAGATATCTCGTCGGAGGGAGACGAACCCCACCAGCTCCAGACGAGATATCTCGTCGGAGGGAGACGAACCCCACCAGCTCCAGACGAGATATCTCGTCGGAGGGAGACGAACCCCACCAGCTCCAGAAGATATCTCGTCGGAGGGAGACGAACCCCACCAGCTCCAGACGATATATCTCGTCGGAGGGAGACGAACCCCACCAGCTCCAGACGAGATATCTCGTCGGAGGGAGACGATCCCGACGCGCTCCAGACGATATATCTCGTCGGAGGGAGACGAACCCCACCAGCTCCAGACGAGATATCTCGTCGGAGGGAGACGAACCCCACCAGCTCCAGACGAGATATCTCGTCGGAGGGAGACGAACCCCACCAGCTCCAGACGAGATATCTCGTCGGAGGGAGACGAACCCCACCAGCTCCAGACGACATAAATCGTCTGAGGGAGACGAACCCCACAAGCTACAGATGAGATATCTCGTAGGAGGGAGAGGAACCCCAACAGCTCCAGACGAGATATCTCGTCGGAGGGAGACGAACCCCATCAGCTCCAGACGACATATCTCGTCGGAGGGAGACGAACCCCACCAGCTCCAGCCGAGATATCTCGTCGGAGGGAGACGAACCCCACCTTTGGGTTTTCCAAAGGGGTGGGGGAAGCCCAACCAACCCCTTTTCTACCTGCTATTGTATACTGGTAAATAATTAAAATATAACTTCAAATTAAAAAAAAAAAAGGTAAGTTATTAAAATAATACTTCAAATAAAAAAATTATATAAATGATAATAAAATCATTACAATCATGTTCATTATTTCCTTCATAAATCACGTAATCTTTCATTACAATAGCATTTTAATTTATTGAAATAATGATATAGGTATTACAGAATCATACAAAGACAATAAAACATTAAGAAATAGTCAGAAAAAGGAGTGAGGTATTGAAGGAGGCAGCTGCAGAGAGTGGCTTGGACCCCTTAGTTTAGGAGAGTGATAGCCGGCTGGCCCTCCTTAGCTGTTAAAGAGTTAATATGACATGAGTAGAAGTGGGCGTTACTCAAAAACAGAAAAATGTAAATACCTCCGTTAATAACCAAGATAGTGAATACACGTACAAAATAACATTTATAGAACACTATTGGTTCTATAAACTTTTTTTATTCGCCGAGTAATAACAGAGATATTTCAAGTTTTCGAAATTAACCTCCTCTAAACCTCCCCTCCCACTAGTCCTATTTTAGTCTTTAACCAACTTGATCTTCATTTTTACATAAAACGTTTAAATATCGAGTTTGGTATTGATCAAAGAAAAATTGCGACCTCTAGAGCGTTAACAGACAAATATATATACAATTTTTAACGGACCGCATTCGTCATCTCCTAGGTAGGATCGATGGAGTTTTTAAGAAATGTTTCAAGAAACTCATCAGGACCTTAATAGCTTATTTCTCCAAAGAGAAATTTTCGGGTTCCTAAATCTCCCTTGTTTGAGTTTGGTGTTAAAGAAAAATCGTCTAGTCCGTTCCTAAATGAATGTATGGCGAAATGGGATCAGGAGCGTGTCATTCCTGCAAGTGGGAAATCTGCTTAGTTGACGCAACAACAGCTCCCTGGAGTTGAATGTACTATCGACTATAAGGTGAAATATGCAATAGTAAATACTGACCGCTGACATTCCAGGCCCCTTCTACTTGATAAGAAGCTGTGGCAGTGCTGAATATGAATCCTTTGGGGAATCCTGTCAGACCGGTCAAGTTGAAGCTGTCTGTAGCTGGCTGGAGCTGACTGCAACTAGCCATCACTATCTGGACAACTATGATTCCAGCCACCATATCCTTACTCCTCATCATACTATCAGCTGGATAGATATACTCCTAGCTAAACAATCAGGGACGCTCCACCGCAGGGGACTGTTGAATGAGTTGCAAACATTTAGAGTGTTAATATATTAAAGAATTGGCAATCAATATTTACAAATGATAAAGCTCTTATCTCTTGAAACTGATTCATCTCATATCAGTTTATTAATTATATTTTGAAAATTAATTATGCTGGCCTGAATTGGTATTTCAAAGACTACTACTAGCTCTTGAGGATTGTTTTTTATTGACAGATTTCCCTTAAACGAAGTCTGCTCTTGAGGTTGAGTCATGGCTCGATTTTCGAAATCAGCGTGACGGATCGAAAAAGCTTATAGAATTAATCTTATTGAAAATTAATTGGTCAATAAATATTGTTATATACATTTATTCTCTATCTTGAATATTAACTGAGATAAAACGATTAAATATCGAGTTTGGTAACAACAAAACAATAATTGCGACCGATAACCGAGCGGTAACATACTAATATATATATAGGGTGAGTCACGGGAACCAAGTGATTTTGAAATAATAATAAAATCTCTGTTTCATATGTAAGTTAAATTTTATTAATATAATATCGTACATAAGAACAGAGCATTTTAGTTTTAATAAATTTCTTCATGAACTGAAAATTAACTCTGGCATGTGTTGGCTGTTTTCATTGATGCATTGTTGAAGCCGGTAAATAAAATTAGCCTGGAATGGCCCCTATTTCTTTGAAGAAAATGGTGCTACAGTTACAGTAACTTCTCAGCGTTACATTAATATGGTGAACACCTTTTTCATTCCGCAGTTACTAACAAGAGGTATAGATCATGAACATTTATGGTTTCAACAAGATGGGGCTACGGCACACAGCGCCGGAGAGTCCGTGGCGGTTCTCCGCAATCTGTTTCCTTACCATCTCATTTCAAGACATGACGACGTTTTATGGCCTCCACGCTCACCTGACCTGTCCACATGCGATTTTTTTCTGTAAGGATTTCTTAAGTCAAGTGTATACGAAAGCAAGCCTCGTACTTTAGAAGAATTAAAGGAAGCGATCCGTCAAAAAATCACTCAAATCCATGCAGACCTGCTAGAAAGAGTTCAGGCTAATTTTATTGACCGACTTCAACAATGCATCAATGAAAACGGCCAACACATGCCAGAGGTAATTTTCCATTCATGAAAAAATTTATTAAAACTAAAATGATATGTTCTTAGGTACGATATTATAATAATAAAATTTAACTTAGATATGAAACAGAGATTTTATTTTTATTTCAAAATCTCTTTTGTCCCGTGACTCACACTATATATATATATATATATATATATATATATATATATATATATATATATATATATATTTCTTCATGCTAGTAACCCTAAAAGGAGTTATTTATTTGAATACATGTTCCATTGCCACATGTATGATTAAGTACCTTTTTATTTTACAATATATGCACGTTAATCAACCATCTAATCCAATATAATACAAACAAAATAATAATAATAAAATAAAATATTAAAATAAGTAAGATAATTACAAAAAAAAATCAATTAAAGTTAAACTGAACCGTTGTTTAATTCGCGAGTCTATGTAAGGTAAATATATTGAATTATAATTCCCATTCCTCACAATCAACTTTACATTCTAATGTATTTTTGCTACATCCATATCTATACTTTTGATAAACTATATAAGTTCCTTGTTATATTTATTAAATATACTGTGAGTTCTATTACCCCATATATACATATATATATACAATTTTCAACGAACCTTATTCTCAACTCCTAGGAAGGATCGACGTAACAGTTTTGGTTCTATAACGTTTTACGATCTCACTCATTATAAAAGAAATATTTTTGATTTTCGAATCCCCCCTTCTACCCCCCACCCCCCGGATTCTATATCCGATTTCTGCCAATAGCAATTATGACCTTTAGTGTTGACTGAAACGGTTAAATGTCCACCACGCTAGAGATCAAATAAACATTTTCGAGCTAGAACGTAAAATCTTAACTTATGACGTCATCAAACAGCGAATTTGCATTTATCTATCATAATAAAGTGCTCTTGAAGAGTATATTGTATATAAGCTTAAAATAAAGTGTATCATGATATAACAGTGGGGGTTTACAGAAGGCTGAAAACTAAAAAAATATTCCTTAAAAAAAACTAAGCAGATTTCCCACGTGAATTTTTACAATAGAGTAATCTGCATTCTTGTAATACTTAACACCACCGTGATTAAATATAAACGGTAATGAGAAATCTCTCAGGTAATTTTAATAAGCTCCCAATGGGAACGGCTTCTGAATTGTAAACAAATACGTCTGCCAGCCGCTCAGAGCTGAACAGATAGACAGACATTCTTCACGGGAAAGAAAAACAATTCCTGATATATAACGCATAAGCTTTATTGCAAACTATTTACTATATTGTTACGTTTTTAATACCAAAGCCAGTAATAAACGTTTTTAATAAGAGTTCTTTTGGATTGCAAAATTAAATACTCGCAAGTTTCACAGTTTCTATCACTGCACAATTTGTTTTGGATAATGCACAATAAACTTGGTAATTATTCTTAATTACTACTCACAGTATACACTGATAGCGTCACTGTTCTTCAGATTACACAGTCCAATAATTCACTCACAGTTACTGAAATTCACAACAAGACGGCACTGCACTGTCCTTTACTTCAAGGCACTGCAATGTCCATTACTTCGCGGCACTACACTGTCTTAAACACTAAACTGTTACTTACAGTCACGGCACAACAATGTTCTTCTTATAAAAACACTTTACCGCACTGCACTAAGTCGCACTGTAGCACTAGGTTGTCGGCATTCATCAAAGGGGATTTGTCTGGACCCCTTGACGCCTGGCTGGAAGGTACTGGTAGGGACAAGGACATTCTTTGATCTACGTCACGCTTTCCAAATACGCGGCTCTTTCTATCTGAAGGATTATTCATTTATTTAATTTTCACAACACTGCCGCCCACTTAAGCCTTTTCGTCCCGAATAGGTTCAATATCGCCGTTGCCATACTTGGCTAGTCGCTCTAGGTGTACCACTTTCATTTTAGACCTCGGATTGTGGTATCTCTGTATCCGGTAGACAACGTCATTCAATCTCTTCATCACCTTGTAAAGTCCCTCCCAGTGCTTTTGCAATTTAGGGGATAGTCCTTTCTTTCGTTGTGGGTTGAATAGTAGAACCATTTGTCCTTCAGTGAATCCCTCCGTATTTGCTGCTCGATCATACCTGGCTTTCATCTTATCACCTGTCATTTTAATACAGTTGCGTACAAACTCGTGGAGCTCCTGCAGGTCTTCCTGTGCCTGGGGAGTATTTCCATTGTCTTCGCAGGACAGTCCAGGTTTGGCTCCAAATTCCAAATCCACTGGCAGTCTTAATTCTGCTCCAAATAAGATTTTCGCCGGAGTACGTGAGGTGGAATCATGGACGGCCGACCGGTAAGCCAGTAGTAATTTTGGTATGTGCACATCCCAATCCCTTTGGTGTGTGCTAACCACTTTTCTGAGATATTCCTCCAGTGTCCGATTAAATCTTTCGACCATGCCATCAGATTGTGGATGAAGCGGTGTCGTTCTTGTCTTTTTGATGCCATACAATTCACACATTTCCTTGAATATGGCCGATTCGAAATTTCACCCCTGGTCAGAATGGAGTTCTATTGGAACCCCGTATCGGCACACCCAATTATTTACAAAGGCATCCACAACCGTTTTAGACTCCTGGTTTGGAATGACATACACTTTGGGTCATTTGCTGAAATACCCGTAGTCCATTACAACTAGGGCATACCGGTTTCCAGCCTCTTTGACAGGGAATGGACCAGCAACATCGATGGTTATCCGCTCGAATGAGGCACCTGCGTTGTACAGCTGAAGTTTGCCACGACTTCTTCTCGTTGGGCCCTTGGCCGCAATGAACTGCTCGCAATTGGCTATCCAATCGGCTATAGATTGCTGACATTCCAACCAGTAAAATCGTTGTTTTATCTTTTCTAGGGTTATTGTAATGCCCAGATGGCTGCCGCTGGGACCATTATGGAACTGCTCCAATACCTCATTTATCTTGGAAGTGGGCACGACAATTAGGTTGGTTGTGGTTTTGCCATCTGTACTCTCCCAAGACCGATATAAGCAGCCCTCAACCAGTTTTAGGCTATTCCACTGGACCCAGTATGATTTCGCAAGTGGGCTTTCAGCTGATGTCTCATTACGGGTCGTTCTTCTGTTGCCCTACTTAGCTGATATAATCTTCGCCGGAATCGGGTCATCTTTCTGTGCCTTCGTCCAGTCCTCGTCTGAGCCAATACGGGTAAGTCGCAGATCAATCACGCTTTCCTGTTTCTCGAATTTACTACAATGTTTGCATTCTACGTTGCATGGCCGTCTTGATAAAGCATCAGCGTTATTGTGTTTCCCGCCTTTTCGATGCTCAAAACTGAATTCATAGCTCTGCAGACGTTCAATCCATCTCACAAGCTGACCTTCTGGGTTCTTGAACTGCAGCAGCCAACGTAGTGCGGATTGGTCTGTAATTAAGGTGAAGTGTTGACCATACAAGTATTTGTGGTAATGCTTCACGCACTCCAACACTGCCAAAAGCTCCACAATAATCTCCACTGCCAAGGTAACCCAATAATTTCTTTCGGGCTTGGAGAGTACCCAGCTGTAGTAGCCAATGACTTTTTCTATCCCGTCAACTACCTGAGAAAGCACTCCTCCTATTCCACTCGCGTCCGTGTGAAATATGAATTTTTGGCCAGCTATTGGATAGACGAGGACTGGTGCTGTGCACAAAAGTTACTCTTGCCTCTGGAACGCATCTTCCGCTGCCTCACTCCAGTGGTATGGTCGCGACTTCTTTGGTTAGTTCATGTAAGCTGGCAGCTACCTGAGCAAAGTTTGGTACAAATCTCCGGTAATATGTGCAAAGCCCCAGGAACTACGCAGCTCATGAAGACTTCGTGGTCGAGGCCAGTCTTTTTGTCCTCATCAGTGGAGATGCCAACTTCTGTTACCCGATGCCCTAAGTACTTGACCACCTTCTGAAATAGAGCACATTTCTTTAAGCTTAATTTTCTAATTGAGACCCTGTAGCACACGTTCCATTAAACGCTCAGAAATAGCTGGGGCGTTGCAGAGCCCAAATGAAGCAGCCAACGTAGTGCGGATTGGTCTGTTCTTAAGGTGAAGTGTTGACCATACAAGTATTTGTGGTAATGCTTGACGCACTCCAACACTGCCAGAAGCTCCCGTCGGGTAACACAATAATTTCTTTCGGGCTTGGAGAGTACCCTGCTGTAGTAGCCAATGACTCTTTCTGCCCCATCAACTACATCAGAAAGTACTCCTCCTATTCCATAGCCACTGGCGTCCGTACAATTATGAACTTCTGTCCAGCGATTGGAAAGGCAAGAGTTCCTTGAGCCTCTGGAACGCATCTTCCGTTGCCTCACTCTAGTGGTATGATCGCGACTTTTTGGTTAGCTCGTGCAAGCTGGCAGCTACCTGAGCGAAGTTTGGCACGAATCTCCTGTAGTATGTGCAAAGCCCCAGGAAGCTATGCAGCTCGTGAAGATTTCGTGGTCGAGGCCAGTCCTTTACTGCCCGTATTTTGTCCTCGTCAGTGGAGATGCCCTCTGCTGTTACCCGATGTCCCAAGTATTTGACCTCTTTCTGAAACAGAGCACATTTCTTTATGCTTAACTTCAGCCCAGCTGCTGTTATGCGACTAAATACTTCATCCAGGTTTTTAAGATGTTCTTCAAAAGTCTTCCCCATAACGATTATGTCATCTAGATACACCAAGCATGTCTTCCAATTGAGACCCTTTAGCACTCGTTCCATTAAACGCTCAAAAGTAGCTGGGGCGTTGCAGAGCCCAAATGGCATCACCTTGAACTGCCATAAACCATTACTTGCGCTAAAAGCAGTTTTCTCTTTGTCCTTATCGGCTATCTCTACTTGCCAGTAGCCGCTTTGCAAGTCCAAGGTAGAAAACCATCTCGTTCCAGCCAACGTGTCTAAGGCGTCGTCAATTCTTGGCAGCGGGTAGCTGTCTTTCTTGGTGACGTCGTTGAGTTTTCTGTAGTCGACGCAGAATCTGGTGCTGCCGTCTTTCTTCTTTACTAGAACTATTGGCGAGCTCCACGGACTCGAAGACGGTTCAATGACTCCATTCCACTCCATTTCGTTGACAAGTCCCTTAACTTCGTTCCGCGTCGCTTGGGGAACACTTCTGGGTGCTTGTTTTATAGGTCTCTTCACCGGTGATTATTTCATGTTTCACTACAGCTGTTCAACCTTGGCTTTTATTGTTTAGGGCGAAGACGGAGGCATGTGTCCTTAGCAACTCCTTTGCTTTGTTTCTTTCAGGCGATGTCAGTCCTTTCATCCACTTTTCCTCTTCTTCTGCAAGTAGTTCGCACTCCTTGGCTGTCATTTTCGGGCATCCTGAATTTTTGGCACAGTTAATTATTGCTTCTGCTGGCTCACATTGACCTATTTCAAAATTTTTGTTAATGATCTTCTCATAGTTGGATAGGTTAAGTACTCTCACCGGAACTCGTCCATCGTCGCAGGTTTTCACGAGGGCTTTAGCTGTTATAATGTCACCTTTAAGTTCTTTAGGTTCTACTACCCACAACCAGTTATCCTCACAATCTTCTTCCACACGCGCCCATACTAAGGTTTCCGACTGGGGTGGTAATTTCTGGCGTCCGACGGTAACGGCTCCTTACTGTGGTCTTGCTCTCATATCCAACATCCAAGGGTATCTCGACGTTGCACCAGATCATAACTTGTTGACCCATGTGCAGATTGATACCGTGGGCTATCATGAAGTCTGCACCGATGATCACTTCGTCCACTATGTCGGCGACAACAAATACATGATCGGCGCTAGTGTTGGCGATAGTCAGTCGAACCTTGGCTCTTCCATAGACGGTGGCTGATTCCCCAGTAGCAGTGCGCAGTCGAACGTCCTTTAATGGTTCCACTGATCCTTTTACCAAATCGGGCCTAATTATTGACTTCGACGCCCCTGTGTCTATAGTGAGGATCTGCTTCCTGCCGTTAATGAGTCCACGAGCTGTAAGGTTGCTATTCTGTTGTTGTATTATGGAAATGGAGATTGTGGGCCAGCGGTTGTACGGAGCTAGCTCTTGCCCCTCAGTGCTAGCTCGTTTTAGTTTAACGGTGTCTCTTGAGATTTGGGGTTATTCGTCCGTTTGTTCTCCCTTGGTGGCGAAACAGATCTTGACCTTTTCTTTGGAGCTTTACAGTTACGTTGAAAATTGCCGGCCTTGCCACAGTTCTTCTATGTCACTCCTTGACATTTGGGCGTCATTTTGAATATCAGCCTCAAGACGTTGCACCTTGAAGACTTGTGGTTTTGAAATTACTTTTGCGGTCTCCTGGGCTAGTGCATAAGAGATGGTTTCAGCAAAGGATGATTTTTGCATAGCAACCGCGAATTTAACGTCTGGATTTCGTATACCATTCACAAATGCTTCAATCTTGAACTGATCCAAGAATGGATGATTTTCACCTGGATAAGTCAGCTGCACTAGACGTTCGATTTCCATGGCAAAATCTTGTAGCGTCTCGTTCGGTTTCTGCACTCTTCGCCGTAACTCCATCCTGTACAATTCTCGCTTATGCTCACCGCCAAACTTGCGCTGTAAAGTCAACATAGTGTCCTCATAATTATTCCTGCAAGCGGCCGGTAAACTCTCCAGGATTTCTGCAGCGGTTCCTTTCAGTGCTAAAATCAATTCTACCGCTTTCTCTTCATTATTCCATCCGTTTCTACTGGCCACCGTCTCAAATTGGAATTTAAAAACATTAAATGGTACACTACCGTCAAAAGTCGGGGTCTTTATTTTGCTGGAATGCTCTGAAATGAGCCTCACCGGACCCTCTCGAACTTGTAGATTATCCATTTGGAATTGCAGCTCACGTATTTTATCGTCCATCTTTCTTTCTAGGTTGGTCACGTCCTCTTCAACCTTCTTCTGTGCCGCAGAGTTTTTCATCAAACTCGCTGACTCTCTGCTCTATGGCTTACACTCGTTTGTCCAATACCTCTGACATTCCATGGAGCTTTTGGTTAGTTGATCTAGAAGCTTCCTGAAATTTCTCTTCTAGCCTCTCGCAATTAGTTCTAGAAACTTCTTCTAGTCTTTCATAATTAGTTCTAGAAGCTTCTTCTAGTTTTTCGTAGTTAGCTCTAGAAGCTTCTTCTAATCTTTCGTAATTAGCTCTAGAAGCTTCCTGGAACTCTTGTCTGTTCTCCAGATTACACAGTCCCATAATTCACTGAAATTCACAACAAGACGGCACTGCACTGTCCTTTACTTCGCGGCACTGCACTGTCCTTTACTTCGCGGCACTGCACTGGCCTTTACTACATGGCACTACACTGTCTTAAACACGGCACTAAACTGTTACTTACTGTCACGGCACAACACTGTTCTTCTTATAAAAACACTTTACCGCACTGCACTAAGACGCACTGTAGCACAGATGTGAACATCAAGACAGGTGAGAATAAAACTGACTGGCTCGCAGCAGGCCCTCTTTATATAGTTTGTCGGCATACATCAAAGGGGAATTGTCTGGACCCCTCGACGCCTGGCTGGAAGGTACTGGTAGGAACTAGGACATTCTGTCGGTTTCTTTGATCTACGTCACACTTTCCAAATACGCGACTCTCTCTCTGAAGGATTATTCATCTATTTAATTTTCGCAACAATATCTAGTACTGCAATTTATAATGAATCAGAATGATTTATATTTTAATAACTCACATTTTAGTAGTCCATGAAATAAAGAAGGGGGGGGGGGGCAGTTGAACAGAACGTATTTGCATATATCTCACAAAGTAGAATTAAAGCGGGAGTCAACAATATTATTTGGCACAAAAGACTCAACCGAACTAAATAAAACTCGGTATGTATATTAGCACTGACGTTTTAATTATCATAAGCCATACCAACATTTCTAGGGATGGGCAGGAGAGGGGGTTGTAAGGGAGGCCTGAATTTAAAAATAGTAGTATTTCGTTTTCTATTCGTTTTTCGGCAAATATGCACATAACAAAAGTTGTTTATTTGTTATTTAGAGTAACTTTTGTAATATATCCTTTTGTCTCCTACCGAAGTATAAACGAGATATACACTATAAACTAAAGCGGGAATCAACTATTTTATGGGGCGCTGACAATTGAACCGAACTTAACCAAACTCGGTATGTCAATTAGCAGCAATTCTTCCATGATTATAAGCTATATTAAAATTTTTCAGGTTAGAACGGGAGTGGGGGTTGTAAGGGAGGCCTGAAATAAAAATTCGCGATATTTCATTGTTTGATTGTTTTTCGACAAATATGCACATAACAAAAGTTGTTTACTTTCTTATTTAGATTAACTTTTGTTTTATACATTTCTCCAGGAACAATGTGTGGAGCAAGTAATTTGCGTAGAAATATTGATATGCTCAACAATTCATTCCAATTTGAACTATCAGGTGCCTCACCTGGAAAAATTAATTCAAATCTATGTTAATATTTTGCCCTTAATAACTGAAATCTATGCCTAATGCACAGGAGACGGGAAATATGACAATTTGGAGGACAGTGAAGTCTTACATAAAAAATTAATTTTATTATTAACAAATGCGAACAACGGGTATAAATCCTAAACTCTGGGACGGGTAAATGTCAAAATAGTGTGCAAAGTAAAGCCTTGCTAAAAAAATAACATCATCATTCAGCCTCAAATCAATTCCCGGGTGAAGCCAGGTATCTGAGCTAGTATATATATAAAATTGTAACCTCTGTCTGTACATTGATTTTTTTCTCGAAATTTCATGATAACTTTTCGTTTTACATGTCATAGACACCATAACTGCATTTTGTTTTTTTGGTATCTGTCAGTACATTTTTTTTTTCAAGATTTCACGACACTTTTTCGTTTCACATGTCATTGACACGATATCTGCAATTTCTTACTTTTATGTCTGTTTTTTGTTTGTTGGTTTGTTACCTTTCACGCATAAACGGCTGAACCGAATTTTATGAAACTTGGTATGTATATTACTACTAGCCCAACTTTGACTTTAGGCTATACTAATATTGTCTGAGACGATCAGGAGTGGGGGTTATAAGGGAGGCATGAAATTAAAAATAGTGATATTTCTTTTAGCGAAATAACTTTGTTATTTATTTCCAATAGATATGTAAACTATAAGAAAGTTTCCATTATAATTGTATAATGTCTGATTTAATCATACATAAGTCATGCAGAATTAGCACAAGCAGTGATAGCGGAAGGTGTGGGGAATCAAACTCTTTGGTTCTGCTAATATATTATCTTATTACCGAGATCTTGATGTGACTTAAACGAATATGTACTATCATAACAATTAAATGTTATTAACGTTATAAGGGAGGTCTGAAATTAGAAATAGCGATATTTCGTTCCCTTTTGGTTTTTCGGCAAATATTCACATGACAAAAGTTATTTATTTTATTATTTTTAGTAACTTTTGTTATATACACTTTCGTCGTATACCTAAGTATAAATGAGTTATACGCTAAAAATTATAGCGGGAGTCAACAATTTTATTTGGCACAAAAGAATCAACCGAACTAAATAAAACTCGGTACGTGTATTAGGACTAACGCCTTCATTATAACAAGCCATACCAACATTTCTAGGAACGGGCAGGAGTAGGGTTTGTAAGGGAGGTCTGAAATAAAAAATAGTGGTATTTCGTTTTCTATTGGGTTTTCTGCAAATATGCACATGACAAAAGTTGTTTATTTTGTTATTTCAAGTAACTTTTGTTATATTCTCTTTTGTTTTATAACAACGTATAAACGAGATATACACAAAAAACTAAAGCGGGAGCCAACTATTTTATTGGGCACTAACGATTGAGCCGAACTTAACAAAACTCGGTATGTGAATTAGCATTAATTTTTCAAAGATTATAAGCTATATTAAAATGTTTAGGTTCAGACGTGAGTGGGGGTTATAAGGGATGCTTGAAATAAAAATTCGCGATATTTCATCTTCTACTTATTTTTCGGTAATCGTGCACATAACAAAATCTGTTTACTTTTCATTATATTATATTTTATTATATAGTTAGATTAACTTTTGTTTTATAATTTGTTTTTGTAAAATAAGGTATGAAGCAAGTAATTTGGGTAGAAATATTGATATTCTCAACAATTCATTCCAATATGAACTACCCGGTACCTCATGTTAGAATTTTTACCCTAATAATTCAAAACTATGTTATTTTTTAATAGCGGTTATGACTTACCTAAAGCCTAATACCTAAATGTAAATCCCACATATCTTGATGGGCTGATAAGGAGCCTATACAAATGAGAACTTGCACAGCTCGTTCTTTCGATAAATCCAGAAGTTACTGACAAGATCTGTCTCTCTGTCAATATTTGGTGCTTTTATGAATTCAAAGAGGAAGGAAGTAATTATATTACACAATATATAAGTGGATAATGGCGGGAAGATTGGAGTCAGCTGATGAATAGAATGCAATTAGCCGCCATATTTAGTTGGCAGTGAGATTCGACACACATTGTATAAATACACAGCCTTCCATCCTGAGCCTGTCACAGCTGGCGAAATGGCTAAAGCAACACTTATTCTAACCTTAGCTCTTCTCATTGTAAGTACATGGATTCTAGAACGTTTATTATATTTTTATTTAAAAATATTATATACTAGCTAAGGTACCCGGCGATGCCCGGGAAATCATTGTTGACTGACTAATGATGGTATTTTTATAGCAAAACTTTAACGTTTACAATTACACTTACCTCCATGACGTATTGTTTTTTTCAAAATAGCCAATCCTTAAGGGTGACTTTTGGGGACTAATAGAATAGAAATTTTAGTTTTGGAGAATAAATGAAAATGAGTTCCTAATTTATACCTCTTCACTTTTTGACTCACTGTTTTTGAATAATTCAAACCATAATGATGGATAGCATTTATTACAATCTATTATCATCTATAATGAACATATTTCCTGTCAAAAAGCAATCCGAGCACATTTTTAAGCATATTTTTGTAGATAAGATTGTATTCCTAATAGTAAATCTCAGTGGAAATATTTTCCAGTAATGCCAGCATTTCACGGGAAATAAGGAAACTGAATTAACTGTTTTAGCCTCCCGTCAACTTCCGCTCCCGCTTGAGAGTTATCAACATTGTTTTCCTTAAATTATTGATTCAAAATATTATTTTAATAATTTATCTACCTGATGGAATTAAATAATAGTGTTACCCTAAAAATAATTTCATTCATATTCAATAAGCTAGGTGAGGAGAAGAATGAATGATGTGGAAGAAGCCGTCCCTGCAACCTAAGTAATACAGTAGAGTCTCGATTAACCGAGTTAATGTGGACCAGGATTACCTCGGATAAGAAAGATCTCAGATAACACGGATGGAATAATAAAACAGCTTAATGACATTTAAGATGAAGAAAATAAAAGTTTATGAGCTATGAGGAGACAAAAGCAAGCTTTGGTATGTAATTACATATGTTTTTAAAATATCTTTATGAACGAAACCCACTTTCTTTTACACTAAAAATAATTGCAAATGTTATGTTGAACAACAAAAAATAAAAAATAGAAGACAGCTAAACATACCTTAATATAGAATGATGAAAATTACATTAATGATTAAGATTCTTTAAAGAAGTCCTTTACAGTCTTCTGTTTGAGTGCACTACCTCGCTTCTTGGCAGCCATACCTCGAGAACCTCGGTTAACACGTAACTCGGATAATTGGGACTCGGATAATCGGGACTCTACTGTACTTTAAACAATCATACCGAGTTTAAACGTATATTGTCATTTGTGATAATGACATTACCATTAACATTTAATTGTTATGATAGTACATATTCGTTTAAGTAACATCAAGATATCGGAAATAAGATAATATATTAGCAGAACCAAAGAGTTTGATTCCCCACAACTTCCGCTATCACTGCTTGTGATAATTCAGAATGACTTATGTATGTTTAAATAATACATTATACAAATTAAATAATGGAAACGCTCTTATAGTGTACATATCTATTGGAAATAAATTACAAAGTTATTTCGCTAAGAGAAATATCGCTATTTTTAATTTCATGCCTCCCTTATAACCCCTACTCCTATTCGTCTCAGAAAATATTATTATAGCCTAAAGTCTAAGTGGGGATAGTAGTAATATACATATCAGGTTTCATAAAGTTCTGTTTAGCCGTTTATGCGTGAAAAGGTAACAAACAAACAAACAAAAAACAGACATCAAAGAAAGAAATTGCAGATATCGTGTCTATGACATGTGAAACGAAAAAGTATCGTGAAATCTTGGAAAAAAGAAATGTACTGACAGAGGTTACAATTATATATATATATATATATATATATATATATATATATATATATATAGAGACAGAGAGAGAGAGAGAGAGAGAGAGAGAGAGAGAGAGAGAGAGAGAGAGAGAGAGAGAGAGAGAGAGATTGTATTAAACTACACTGTTATCTCTTTAATTAAGCAGGTTTCCCAACCCGTAGGTTTAAAATAGATAAATCTATGTATTGGTAACACCACCGTGAATATTAAGTAAATAAATACAAACTGTAATGAGAAATCTTTCAGTCAATTTACAAATTAATAATCTCTACAATGGAAACCATCTGAACTGTAAACAGACAGATCAGCCATCGCAGAGCTTCACCGGGGGAAAAAAATATATTTCAATATAAGATACTAATTTTATTGAAAACTATTTATTGTAGTTTGTGCTGTAATTCATAATGAATCAGAATAATTATTCGGTTTTTTTTTGGGGCTCAGGTTAGCCATGCGAGTTAAAGCGTTGACGTTTATCTCACATGGTAAACCTAGAGTGGCGATTTCGATTCTTGCCAGGGCAAAGGACATTATTTAGCGACGAAATTCATTAAATAACGTCCTAAAATCCCACCCTGGCTAGAAAAGGGTGGGAACCTGTAGATAACCCCTCCCGATTAGCCTAAGTTGCAAAAAGTGGGCGTTAATAAATAATAATAAAAAATTATTCGTTCAAAAATTCCAAGAACAAAAGAAAGGGGGGGGGTCATCAAGGCGTATTTTCATATATCCCACAAAGTAAAAGCTCACTGAAATTAATATAACAGCTTATTATTAAAATGACATGAGTAGGAGTGGGGGTTTACTGATATTGGAAAACGTATAAAATAAAATACAAATTATATTCTAATATTCCTAATTATATTATTATATTCATGATACAGAAAATATGTATAGAACAACATTTAGTATCATTCAATATGCAAGAAGATTGGTTCTATGAATTTTTTCCAAGAACATTTTAGAACAGAAATTTTTCCTCCATGATACCACGTGAGATATTTCGAATTTACGAACTTGATTTTCAATTTCTGTTTTCAAAGGGTTTTTACTAAGGGAGATATAGAGAGTAGATGAGGAGATGAGAGTATCCACCTTTCACATTCCCGTACATCTAGTTAGGTTCCATATTCCTGCTAATGGGTTTTTGTTGTTACTTAATGAATAGTAGAAAATTTCCTGAATTGTTTTCCTTCCATTACTAGGCTGTGGCTATCGGGCAGGAGCCTTCTGATCAGTCGCAGCAAGGTGGTTCACAAGGTGGAGGAGGAGGTGGTGGTCCACAAGGAGGTGGAGGTGGTCCACAAGGAGGAGGAGGCGGTGGTCCACATGGAGGAGGAGGTGGTCCACAAGGAGGTGGAGGCGGTCCACAAGGAGGAGGTGGTGGTCCACCAGGTGGTTACCAACAGGGAGGTCAACAAGGAGGTACAAATTCTTATTTATAGTTACAGTCGTTTATTAGGAGATGTCCTTTAAGGGAAATCAGCTATTCAGGTCTTACTTGTGAAGCGATTTTCGAAATTCTAAATATGTCCTGAAATGTCCATTGATCCAACCCAGAGGATGATGAGAATGAGGTCCGTTCAAAACTCTCTCTATATATCCAAGATCTTGGTTGGCGTTCTGCTGACGTAATTAAGAGGGCAAGGATTAAGATGTACAAGGAGTTGATTCAGCGGATTAAACGCGAGAGTACTGAGGGGAGGCCGCTTGTGGCGGCTGCTGTTGAACCGGGGCGCGGAAGTAGCGATGCTCGTCGGTCGGTGGTGCGGGGATTGGTGGTTGAGCTCTGGGGGTCACGCACCACCTTGTCCACTGACCGGCTGTTGGAGGTTGCCGTGCTCTGGTGGGGACGGGCGATAGTTCTTGTTTGGGGGAATGGATTCCACATGAGCCAGACTGGCCGCCGCCTCAGTGCCCCGGGATGGGGTCGTCCATCTAGGTGGGAGAGCTATAGCCGAGTCCAACGATTTTGAAGGAGTTATCGGATTGCAGCGGCCTAGATCCAGATTTAAATGGTGGTCCGTCCGTTCCCACACATAGCTTGCGAGAATTGGATGAGTTTTGGCGTCCCATTGTGGAGGAGCAGTCCCTTCCCTGGCGTGGTGAGGAGGTGCGTGGGGAACGATTGCATGCCGGTACTAATTTATGGACTCCTGTAACAATGGCAGAGGTTACTACCATGTGTCCCCCAGTGGGATCCGCGCCTGGTCTTGAAAGGGTTTCTCCGGTTGTTTGGCGGGGGTTGGACTGGCAGGTCCGAGCGCTACTTCTGGACTTACTTCTGTTCGGGGGTCGGGTGCCGAAAGAGCTGCTGAGAGCCAGAGTTTCGATGATACCAAAGTGTGAGAGGCCCAGGAGCCTTGGAGACTATAGGGCTCTTTCTGTTGCATCAGTCATTGCAAGGCACGTCCGTCGTATATTGGCTGCACGGTTGGAGTCCGTGGTTCCTCTGGTGCCCCAGCAGTTTGACTTCAGGAGGGGATTCGACGGCTTGGCTGGCAATTTCTTTCTGCTGGACGCAGTCTTGAAAACCGCATGGAGGAAGAAGAGGAGTCTCTGCGGCTTTTCTTGACGTGAGAAAGGCGTTTGATAGTGCCAGTCTTGCCGCCCAGTTTCGTATCCTGGAAGAGCGAGGAGTACAGAAGGAATTCATTGATTACAAGGTGATCCTTTTTTGTCTCCAATTCTGTTTAACATGGTTATGGACCACGTAGCCTGCTAAGTCACGCACCCTGACTGTTGCACTGGAGTCTGTTAAGGTGTTCTGGCTGGAAACAGAGGTCCGTGATATGGTCGATTACGCCGTCATCCAGCCCGTTGGTCTGGAGGATTCCTGGGATTAGTTGGGAGTTAGGTTCTCTCACTCGGGTGATGTCGATGTAGGGCCTGGGCTTGAGAGGATCTCTAGGGCTCTTCTCAAACCACAGCAGAAGATGGAGCTCATCGGAACGTTTTTTCAACCTGGCATTTTTCTTAGGTGTACATTTGGCATCACCTATTAGCACACATCGAAGGCCATCGATGTGGCAGTGAGGTCTGTTGTTCGGAGATGGCTGAGGCTACCTCACGATACTCCGTGCTCCTTTCTCCATGTTCCGGCGAATATTCGGAGGTCCCTCGGTCCGAGGCAGTGATGCCGTACTTTAGAGCAAGGCGCTTCTGCGGGGTGGATGATGCTCTGGAGAAATGTGGGCTCGGCGATGATGTCCGAGACTCATTGAGCTATGACTTTCCTTGCCATGGGGAATCTCCTCCACATCCAAGGGCCCGGGAGATTATAAACTTGGGCCAAGTGGACTGCGAAGGAGCTTAGGAGTATTGGCGTGGGAAGCCGAGTCCTGCACTGGATGATACTCCGGGGTGGCAATATGGATTTCGGAACATTTAAGAAAATGGCCACCCAGCGAACAGGATGCAGTCATCGGCGTGAAGTTCTCCCAAGGACGTAGCCCAGGCTAAAACTGGACCACTGCTGTGTTAGGACCTGGCTTGTTGCCTAATCCTCCATAATCAAGATATGAGTTTTTATTTTGAGATTATGTTTGCTTTTGTTCATTGTACGGACTGGCAGAGCTCTTATATTTAATTTTTTGGTTATTTTTCTGTGTACGGAATTTTGCTTTATATTTTAGTTATTTCTAGTATATTTTTTATGTATTTTGTATTAATATAATCTTTATTTTTTATATTTTTATTTATTATTATTTTTCTTGTGTTAAGTCTAGGTTAGAGTTTGTAAACATATGATGAATTATTTTATTATTTTTTTTTTAGGATTATCCAGCTGACTACAGATGGATAAGTGATTCAAGTTATTGCCAGAACTGGCTCCCACCTCAAGAATGTACATACACTAATGTTAAATAAAATATGTAATTAATATCAACTTGTTTCCACCTTCTTCTTTATCCCCACTAGAAAATGTATTGACATACTCCCTAGGAAGGCAAATCTGCTAAAAGAGAGAGATATCGATCGGAGGAAGAAAGCTCCAAGATACTGACTTTACGTATTCTTATGTTTATTGCAAAAATAATAAAAGTTGATTATTAGGGTTATTTTTATTGCATAATGAACTACACAAACATTATCGTTTTTATCAGTAAAGAATTCTTTTGACGATCACTAATTTTGTATTCGCAATTACTAAATTACTTATCACTGTTAACTTCACGTGGAGGCTCAGGTTAGCCATGTGAGTTAAAGCGTTGGCCTTAATCTCACATGGTAAACCTAGAGTGGAGAGTTAGATTCCCTGTCTGGGCAATAGGAATTTGTTTAGTGACAAACTCATTAAATAAAATCCTTAGACTCACCCTGGCTAGAAAATCTCGTCACGCAGGGGCTGCGTAAACTAATCAGATTTCCCAGGTTGCAAAGGTTTGCAATAGATAAATATATATATATATATATATATATATATATATATATATATATACATACATATACATATATATGTATACATATATATATATATATATATATATATATACTAGCTCAGATACCCGGCTTCGCTCGGGAATTCATTTGAGGCTGAATGGTGATAGTATTTTTTTGGCAAGGCTTTACTTTACACAATGTTTTGACATTTACCCGTCCCAGTGTTTAGAGTAAATACCCGTCGTTTCTTTGGATTTGTTAATAATACAATTATTTTTTTTATGTAAGACTTCACTGTCCTCCCGTCATATTTCCCGCTTCCTGTGCATTATGCATAGATTTGAATTAGTAGTTTTTAACGTATAACTCATTTATACTGAGGTATTCGACGAAAGTGTATATAACAAACGTTACGCCAAATAACAAAATAAACAACTTTTGTTATGGGCGTAATTGCCGAAACCCTAATAGGAAACGAAATATCACTACTTTTAATTTCAGGTCTTCCTTATAACCCCCACTCCTGCCCCTCCCTAGAAATCTTAGTATGGTTTGTTATAATGAAAGCGTTAGTGCTAATACACATTCCGAGTTTTATTTATTTCGGTTGGGTCTTTTGTCCCAAATAAAATTGTTTACTTCCGCTATAGGTTTTAGCGTATATCGCGTTTAAACTTCGGTATACGAAAAAAGTGTATATAACAAAAGTTACTCTAAATAACAAAATAAACAACTTTTGTTATGTTCATATCTGCCGAAAACCAATAGAAAAAGAAATTCGCTATTTTTAATTTCTGCCTTTCCTTATAACCCCTACTCCTCCCCGTCCCTACAAATGTTGGTGTGGCTTGTTATAATTAAAGCGTTAGTGCTAATACATATACCGAGTTTTATTTATTTCAGTTGGGTCTTTTGCCCCAAATAAAGTTGTTCACTTCCGCTACAGGTTTTAGCGTATATCTCGTTTATAATTCGGTATACGAAAAAAGTGTATATAACAAAAATTACTCTAAATAATAAAATAAACAACTTTTGTTATGTTCATATCTGCCGAAAAACCAACAGAAAAAGGAATATCGCTATTTTTAATTTCTGCCTTCCCTTATAACCCCCACTCCTGCCCGTCCCTACAAATGTTAGTATGGCTTGTTATAATTAAAGCGTTAGTGCTAATACATATACCGAGTTTTATATATTTCGGTTGGGTCTTTTGCCCCAAATAAAGTTGTTCACTTCCGCTACAGGTTTTAGCGTATATCTCGTTTATAATTCGGTATACGAAAAAAGTGTTTATAAAAAAAGTTACTCTAAATAACAAAATAAACAACTATTGATATGTTCACATTTGCCGAAAAACGAATAGGAAACGAAATATCGCTATTTTTAATTTCAGGCTTCCCTTATAACCCCCACTCCTGTTCGCCTCAAATGATATTAATATAGCCTAAAGTCTAAGTTGGGTTAGTAGTAATATACATACCAAGTTTCATAAAATTCGGTTCAGCCGTTTATGCGTGAAAAGGTAACAAACAAACAAACAAACAAACAAATAAACAAACAAACAAACAAACAGACACCAAAGAAACAAAATGCAGTTATGGTGTCTGTGACATGTGAAACGAAAAGTTCTCGTGAAATTTCGCGAAAAAAATCAATGTACAGACAGAGGTTACAATTTTATATATATATAGATATACTAGCTTAGATACCCGGCTTCGCCCGGGAATTCATTTGAGGCTGAATGGTGATGATATTTTTTTGGCAAGGCTTTACTTTGCACAATATTTTAACATTTACCCGTACCAGTGCTTCGGGTTTATACCCGTCATTGCTTTTGTTAATAATAAAATTAATTTTTTATGTAAGACTTCACTGTCCTCCATATTTTCATATTTCCTGTCTCCTGTGCATTATGCATAGATTTGGTTTATTAAGGATAAAATATTAACATAGATTTGAATTTATTTTTCCAGGGGAGGTTCCTGGTAGTTGGTATTGTAAAGAATTGTTGAACATATCAATATTTCTATTCGAATTACTTGCTTCATACATTGTTACCGAAAAAAAATGTATAAAATAAAAGTAACTCTAAATAACAAAGTAAACAACTTTTGTTAGGAGCACGCTTATCTAAAATCAAATAGACAATGAAATATCGCGAGTTTTTATTTCAGGCCTCCCACATAACCCCCACTCCCGTTTAGACCTACAAATATTATTTTATCTTATAATCATGGAAGAATTAATGCTAATTAACATACCGAGTTTTGTTAATTTCGGTTCAATCGTTAGTGCCCAACAAAATAGTTGGCTCCCGCTATAGTATTTCGTGTATATCTCGTTTATACTTTGTTATAAGACAAAACTGAATATAACAAAAGTTACTTTAAATAACAAAGTAAACAACTTTTGTCATGTGCATATTTGCAAAAAACCCCAATAGAAAACGAAATATCACTATTTTTAATTTCAGGTCTCCCTTACAACGCCCAATCCTACCAGTCTCTAGAAATGTTGGTATGGCTTTTGATAATGAAGGCGTTGGTGCTAATACACATACCGAGTTTCGTTTAATTCGGTTGAGTCTTTTGTGCCATATAAAATTGTTCACTTCAGCTATAGGTTTTAGCTTATATCTCGTTTATAATTCGGTATACGAAAAAAGTGTATGTAACAGCTGAGTTAAGAAAGAGGGAGTGAGAGAGGTTCTAGATTACAGGAAGGTCTCCCCACCACTCCCCGACGCTCCAGGTTAACCAACAGAACATGACTAATTCAAACTCTCAATTCCGATCACATTACCTTATACGTATTCACATACTATTTTCAAGTCTAATTATGTATGTTTATAAACTTTTTTTTTTTGTGAATTAATTGATTTTTTAAAAACATTAAAGGAAGAAATTACTAACTTCCGATTAATTAATGTTCCGGTAAAAGACAGATGAAGGGGGGGGGGGTAATATACTTTGCTCCTCATGAAACAGTTACTTGTTTTTAAAATGCTTCATATACTTGAAATGTTCTTGTTTATCGTCATAATATATCATGGTGAGGTAAAATTAAATTAAAAGGTTGAATGGTATAACTTATTCAAAAATTGGAATGAATTGCAGGCTACAATATTGATATTTTTAATACGACCAAGATATATATTAAGTGACTCTAAATAACAATGGACCAGTTTTTGTTATGAGCATGTTTGTTAATATAGCTTATAATTTAGTAGCAGTTGGTGCAATGTCAGATGTTCAGTTGACTGCGCCTAACTAAAGTTTTTAGCGTATATCTCGTTTATACTTTGTTATAAGACAAAAGTGAATATAACAAAAGTTACTCTAAATAACACAAAAATCAACTTTTGTTATATATACATTTTCCGAAAAACCAATAGGAAACGAAATATCGCTATTTTTAGTTTCAGGCCTCCATTATAACCCCCACTCCTGCCCGTCCCTAGAAATGTTAGTATGGCTTATTATAAGGAAGGCGTTAGTACTAACTCACATACCGAGTTTGGTTTAGTTCGGTTGAGTTTTTTGTTGCAAATAAAATTGTTGACTTCCGCAGTAGTTTTTAACTTATAACTCATTTATACTTAGGTATACGACAAAAGTGTACATAACAAAAGTTACTCTAAATTATAAAATAAATAACTTCTGTTATGTGCATATTTGCCGAAAAACCAATAGGAAACGAAATATCGCTATTTTTAATTTCTGGCATCCCCTATAACCCCCACTCCTGTTCGTCTCAGAGAATATTACTATAGCCTAAAGTCTAAGTTGGGCTAGTAGTAATATACATACCAAGTTTCATAAAATTCGGTTCAGCCGTTTATGCGTGAAAAGGTAACAAACAAACAAACAAACAAACAAACAAACATACACGAAAGAAACAAAATGCAGTTATGGTGTCTATGACATGTGAAACGAAAAGTTATCGTGAAAATTCGCGAAAAAAATCAATGTACAGACAGAGGTTACAATTTTATATATATATATATATATATATATATATATATATATATAGATATATATATATATATATTGGTAACACTTTACACCACCGCAAATATTAAGTGAATAAATACAAAGGGTAATGAGAAATCATTCAGTTAGACGTTAATAACTCTAAAATGGAAAGCGCCTGAATTGTGAACAAACAGGCCAGGCCAACCTGAATTCTAGACCTTAATGAAATAGATCTATATACAACACATTACTTTTAATGAAAACAATTTACTATAGCTAATTCTGTAATTTGTAATGAATCAGAATAATTTTAATCTCATTTATTTAAATTTAAGTAATCCAGAAAAAAAGAAGGGGAGGGGGAGATCATCTGAATGTATATATATATATATATCCCACAAAGTAAAAGTTCAATGAAAACAATATTCCTTATTTAACCTTGAAATGAAGAGGTTCATGACATAACAGCTTATTATTAATATTACAATAGTAGGAGTGGGGGTTTACTCATTGCGAAAAACTATAAAATCCAAATAGCTCGGTTAATATTTATTATACAAAAAATATGCATACAACAATATTTATAGATCATTTAATTTGCAATTTACAATTGTCGGTCCGATGTATAGTAACGGAGGTATTATGAATTTCATTATTATTATCATATTCATTATGAAAATTCACTCTCTTTAAACCTCCCACCGGTCCCATTTCAGCCATTAACGAACATGACTTTTAATTTTACATAAAACGATTAAATATTGAGTTTGGTAACGCTCAATCAAAAATTGCGACAGCTAGAGCGTTAACAGACAAATGTATATACATAATTTTGAGCGGAACTCTTTTTCGTTATCTCCTGGGTGGGATCGATGGATATTTAAGGAATTTTTTCTAAAATCGCATCATGAGTACGACCTCAATAGCTGATTCCCCTTAAGGGAAATCTGCTAAAAGGGTAGTAATCTGTGTATCCGTCCCAATTAGGCATAGTAGCAAAACCTGGACGTTAATAAATAATAATAAACTTCACGTTCTTATTGCTCAGAGTCGATCACTGGAATCAGAGGTCGAATCACTGATTCTCAACTGATAACTAAACTGGAAGGTGAGCTGGCCACCTTTATATGGCTGCCGTGGGTCTGGTAGTTTCGAGGCGTTAATTCGCCCGCTGATTGGTCCGTCGCTAGAAGCTTCTAGATTCCTGCCCCGGCTCCATCTAAGCCAATCCTTTTCAGGGATACCCTCATTTTCATTGTACATTTAGCAGATTTCCCTTAAGGGAAATCTGCTATTGAGGTTGTACTCATGACGGAATTTTCGAAATTTTTCTTCAAATGTTCATCGATCCTACCTAGTAGATGACGAAAATGAGGTCCGTTCAAAACTGTATATATACATATACATATATATATATATATATATATATATATATATAGATAGATAGATAGATAGAGAGATAGATAGATAGATAGATAGATAGATTTTTGTTTGATCGTTACCAAACTTGATATTTAGTCGTTTTATGTAAAAAGAATGAATTTCCCGCCAAAAGCTAGTTTGGCCCTTTGCCCCTTTGACACACACACACACACACACAAACATATATATGAGTGTAGCATCTGCTTGTACATTGATTTTCTTCTAGAATTTTCAGAGTACATTTCCTTTTCACATGTCATAGGCACGATATCTGCAATTTGAGTCTGTATTGTTACGTTTTAGCAGATTTCCCTTAAGGGAAAACAGCTACTGAGGTTGTACTCATGACGGAATTTTCGAAATTTTTCATCAAATGTCCATCGATCCTACCTAGTAGATGACTAAAATGAGGTCCGTTCAAAACTGTATATATATATATATATATATATATATATATATATATATATATATATATATATATAGATCTATCTATCTATCTATTTGTCTGTTACCGCTCTAGTGGTCGCAATTTTTTTTTATCGTTACCAAACTCGATATTTAGTCATTTTATGTAAAAAAAAAGAGTAAGTTCGTTAACAGTTGAAATCGGACCAATGGGAGGGGGAGTTTAGAGGGGAGGATTTTCGAAAATTCGATTATATCTTCGTTACTATACGTCAGATCGAAAAATTGTACAGAATCAATCTTATTGCACATTAAATTTACTATAAATATTGTTCTATAAATCTATGCTCTATTTTGAATATTAGCCGAGATATTTGCATTTTTATTAAATCTGGACGAATGACTCCCGCCAAAAGCTAGTTCGGCCGTTTCCTTAACTGCACGGTTCTCGTGAAATTTCTCTATTGTAAAAATTCAAATGGTAAATCTGCTTAGTTTACGCAGCCCCTGCGTGACGGACTTTTTGTTTATTTTATTACCTAAACCAGTAATAAACGTTTTTAATAAGAGTTCTTTTGGATTGCAAAATTAAATACTCGCAAGTTTCACAGTTTTTATCACTGCACAATTTATTTCACAATGCACAATACACTTGGTAATTATTCTTAATTACTACTTACAGTATGTACTGATAGCGTCACTGTTCTTCAGATTACACAGTCCAATGATTCACTCACGGATACGCGACTCTCTCTCTCTGAAGGATTATCCATGTATTTAATTTTCGCAACAGTATGTTTATTACCTTCTCACACCCAAAGTACTGAACCTGCTGAACTACTAATATTTTACTACAAACCGAAATTAGACTATAGGCCATACTAATACCCGTATTCTCAGAAACAAGTACAAGGGGGGGGGGTGGTTATAAGGGAAGCCAGATATTAAAAATTGCCATATTCCGCTTCCTATTTGGTTGTCTGTAAGCTTGCACATAACACAAGGTGTTTTCTACATAGTATGTTTAAAAATTAGCGCATAACTTCAGATTTGGCCGCTAAATGCTAAGAGCAAACAAAAAAAAAAGTCCGTCACGCAGGGGCTGCGTAAACTAAGCAGATTTCCTATGTGAAGTTTAGCAATAGAGAAATCCGCATACTGGTAACACAACACCACCATAAGTAAATATAACGGTAATGAGAAATCTTTGAGATAATTTTAATAAACTCCCAACTGAAACGGCTTCTGAATCGTAAGAATAATTTATATTTTAATAACTCAAATTTTAGTGGTCCAAGAACTAAAGAAGGGGGAGGGGGGTGGAGGATGAACAGAGTCACAAAGTAAAGAAGGTTAGGTAAGGTTAGAAACTACAGGTTAGGTTAGAAGCTTCCGCTAGAGCCGACTAACGAAAACGGCTTGAATTAACCCAAACAACTCCCGACCACAGACTTCATAAAAATGCAAATATCTCGGTTAATATTCAAGATAGAATAAGTGTACATAAAAATAATTATAGTAAATTTAATTTGCAATAAGATTGGTTCTATACGATTTTTCGATCCGATGCATAATAACGGAGATATTTACAATTTTCGAAAATCCTCCCTCTAAACCCCCCTCCCCCTCCCACTGGTACGATTTCAGCCGTTAACGAACTTGATCTTTCTTTTTACATAAAACTGTTAAATATCGAGTTTCGTAACGGTCAAACAAAAATGGCGACCGCTAGAGCGCAAATATATATATACATAATTTTGAACGGACCTCATTTTCGTCATCTTCTGGGTAGGATCGATGGACATTTGAAGAAATTTGTCGAAAATCGCGTCATGTGTACGACCTCAATAGCTGATTTCCCTTAAGGGGAATCTGCTAAAATCCACATGTTTCTTTATTTTTGAGTAGTTTTTGAAAATGCATTAAAATGCGGGGTAAAGAGAAAGCACTGGCTTTTGATTTCACTCTTAATAGTTTAAACCAGGACTTCTTAAACTATGGGTCGCGACCCATTTGGGTTCGCGTAGCAAAATTCTGGGGTCGCGAGAGATAAAAAAACAATTTATGTTTTATCTTCAGTTACAACTTATCATTAAATTTTTAACTTATACTTTAATTTAATACTTACCACGCAACTACTTGAATATATTCGAGAGAATTAAGACGTTCAGAATCCACTTTTATTTTTGAAACTATAATAAATACAATTTTATAATTTTTTGTGCAATTTTTAATTTTAGATTTTTGTATGTTTCAAAACGAATTCTAAACTTATATATATATATATATATATATATATATATATATATATATATATATATATATATATATATATATATATATATATTCATATGTATATGTATATTGTTACCTAATTAATAAATCATCAAAAAATATTAATTTATTTTTCTTTTATATTTGTATGGGGTCGTCAAGAAACTCGCAATCATAAATGGGGTCGTAAATTACAAAAGTTTAAGAAGCCCTGGTTTAAACTATTTTTTTAGCAACTTCCCTTAAGGGAAATCAGCTAGTGAGGTTGTACTCATGATGGGATTTTCAAAAAATTTCTTCAAATGTCCATCGATCCTACCCAGGAAATGACGAAAATGAGACCCGTTCAAAATTATATATATATATATATATATATATATATATATATATATATATATATATTTGTCTGTTAACGCTCTAGTGGTCGCAATTTTTGTTTGATCGTTACCAAACTCGGAATTTAATCGTTATATGTAAAAGGGAAGATCAAGTTCGTTAATGGCTGAAATCGGACAAGTAGGAAGGGGAGTTTAGAGGGGGGATTTTTGAAAATTCAAAATATCTCCGTTATTATGCGTCGGATCGAACAATTGTATAGCATAAATCTTATTGCAAATTAAATTTACTATAAATATTGTTCTATTCATTTATTCTGTATCTTGAATATTAACCGAGATATTTGCATTTGTATTCTGCGTGTGGTCACCAGTAGGCTATGTTCGGAGTTTCCGCCGAGAGCTCTGGCGGCCGTTTCCTTAACTATTCGTCCCTCGTGAATAGGTTTAGAGGTTAGGTTAATTGGTTTTTGGGGCTAGAAACTACTGGGTTATTACGCCCTAAATAATGTTTTAGTTTTAGAGGTTTCTTACTACTACTGTTTTTATTAGGCAGATTTCTCTATTGTAAAACTTCACGTGGGAAATCTGCTAAGTTTACGCAGCCCCTGCGTGACGGACTTTTTTTTTTTGTGATTCATGACTCATCTGAAAGGTCTCGATGTGAGCTACAACATTGGTCCTTTGAGATTTTGCGATATTCCTATAGGTTTAAAAGATATTTCAATTGTGGCTCTCATCTACATACCGTACCCCCTGTATATATATATATATATATATATATATATATATATATATATATATATATATATATATATATATATATATATATATATAATTCTACTGTACGTGTGTATGTCGCTGAACTACGCCTAAACGGCTGGGCCGATATGAATGAATTTTTAAATACGCGTTTAGGTGACGCCCCTGATGGTTTAGATTCCCAAATCAGCCCGGCAGATGGCGCTGCTGTCGGTATCTAGGTTATTTATCTATACTGCAGGATCAACTTGAATGTATTTTTGGGTATGCATTCATTCATTCTTTTTGTGTATGTATTCATTCAATGCATTTAATTTTATTTTTTTATGCTGTGTTTTGATATTTTATGTATCGCATTTAACTGTCAAGTTTACTCATTTATACTCCTCAGGAATTGACTAATTGTTCATCAACTCGCATTAAGATAAAATTAAGATAAAACAAACATTATTGATTTAATGAACTGTTTTTTTAGAAAAATTGATGTTATTTCAAAATAAAGAATAATGGAATTATTATATTATTTGTTTTTCATTTCATACTTTGTTTAATATCCTAATCGCTTGAAATATCATGCAGGACAACGTCTGTCGGGTCCGCTAGTATATATATATATATATATATATATATATATATATATATATATATATTCTCATCTCCTTGTTAGATTTACATGAAGGATTTCGAAAACTGGACCCTCAATGATGCAACCTCAATGATGAATCTCCTTGAGCGAATCTGCTGATATGCCAAGTGTATCGGATAGCACAAACCAAACATATTGTATCATTGCAAGTTGTATTTCGTATCATCACATTACATTATTTATTTTTATACATGAAAACTAGCTATAAATCGAAGCAGTTAGCGAACCAGCTGATAAATCGCACAGATTATTTGATGTCTGTTGCAGTAGCTCCATCAGTAGCACATAACTCAACGTCAGTTAGAGCCTGTATCAGTTGATCCTGCAAATATAAAACAGTTAAAACGTTCATTAATTTTTTTTTATTCTCGCAAATAGCCCATGAAGAACTTATAATATTAAATTTAAACAAAAAAAAAATCATATCATAAAAAATAGGAATATAAACGTCGGTCACGCAGGGGCTGCGTAAACTAAGCAGATTACCCACGTGAAGTTTTACTATAGAGAAATCTCCATACGAGAGCCGAACAGTTACCCGCGGCCGAACTAGCTTTTGGCGGGAAATTCAGTCATCGGCACACAATTAAATAAAAATGCAAATATCTCGGTTAGTATTCAAGATAGAGAATAAATGTATAGAACAATATTTATAGTAACTTTAATTTACAATAAGATTGGTTCTATACAAATTTTTTGATCCGACGTATGTTAACGGAGATATTTCAAATTTTCGAAAATCCCCCTCTAAACCCCCTCCCACTGGTCCGATTTCAGCCATTAACGAACTTGATCTGTCTTTTTGCATAGGACGTTTAAATATCGAGTTTATCGATCAAACAAACTAGGGCGTTAACAGACAAATATATGTATTATATATATATATATATATATATATATATATATATATATATATATATATATACACACATATATATGTATATCATTTTGAACGGACCTCATTTTCGACATCTCCTGGGTAGGATCGATGAACATTTGAAGAAATTTTTCGAAAATCGCCTCATGAGTACGACCTCAATAGCTGATTTCCCTTAAGGAAAATCTGCTAAAATGCAAATTTTTCGGTTAATATTCAAGATAGAGAATAAATGTATATGACAATATTTATAGAAAATTTAATTTACAATAAGATTGGTTCTATACAATTTTTCGATCCGACGTATACTAACGGAAATATTTCGAAATCTCCCCCTCTAAATCCCCCTCCCACTGGTCCGATTTCAGCCGTTGACGAAAATGATTTTTCTTTTTACATAAAACGATTAACGATTTTGGTGACGAAAACAAAAATTGCGACCGCTAGAATGCTAACAGACAAATATATATAGTTGTGACCGGAATTTTCCTTAAGGGAAATCTGCTAAATGCAGTAAATAAAAAAAAAACACAATACAAATAAAGAAATTAAATAACTTAATCATATGTTCTAAAAAAATTGATTTTCAAATTAAATAATCGATTTTAAAGTGTGAAGTGAAAATAATCGAATTAACTTCTGCCATCGTAATCTGCATGTTAAATCTCATTTTTGGCAATCTCCCCGAAGGGTCTTTTTGACGAGTATAAGAGGAACCAAGGCCATCTTAACTGAAAGTGAACAGTATATAGTTAAATATATTATTTCAGTTAACACATACAAATGTGTTAAAGCAGGGTAGAATTATGTCTGGGGTTTTATAAATTATTTTTATTATTTCTAGAGAAGGACTGCTCCAAGAAAAGGTGGTATGCAGACCGCGAAACATGTAGGGCAATTTTGAATAAAGTCTGGTTGGAAAAAAAAGAGTTTTTGTTGGTAACCCATGCCAATAAACTATGAATCATTCCACGGCAGTGTTTGTTGGAAGTGAAGAATGTTTACTTGGAGAGAGAGAAAAAACGTCCAATTCTTCACAATTTGTTTATTTCAGCGCTAAGCGCTTTCAAAGACTAATGTCTCCATCTTCAGAGCTACTTGCATAAGCTAGTCGCTTGCTGTCTTTCCCAATGAGCGCATGCAAGTAGCTCTGAAGATGGAGACATTAGTCTTTGAAAGCGCTTAGCGCTGAAATAAACAAATTGTGAAGAATTGGACGCTTTTTCTCTCTCTCCATATGAATCATTCATTGAAAGTTTCATTAACTTTCACACACGCACAACCTTTTTGTATAGTTTTTGAACGCAGTCAAAATGAGGCAATGAGTGAAACACTTAAAATCACAATACTGATAACAACTTGTTGATATTTGTAATTGCATTTACCTTGCTGTTGCCCACAAGGCCTGGGTCCTCTCCCATCAGGTGGTGGGCCTCTGGGTCCACCTGTAACATTTAGAAATCTTATTAGTGTCCTTTTATGTAATGCTCGCTATGCCGACGTTTCGGTAATTTTATTACCTTCTTTCAGGGAAAATATTGATTAATTAGACGAGCATTTTGGAGAAAATGTGGTATACTAAAACCTGAATGCGAAGGACCGATTAGAAGGGTTCCTTTTATCCCCATTAAATTAAATAAACAAATTATTTTGATATAGTTCATTTAACATTGTTATTTGAAAGCGATTTATGATTATGCCCGTTCTAAAGGATCGGATTATAGATAATTCGTGAAACAAAATAGGTCCTATGCGATTTTGTTGTACCTCCAATTCGTCCGAAGAAATTAGGAATATTTTATTTTCCTCCTCTTACCCCCTTTCCCCACCCCCTTAGTGGATTTGAATCAAAAGGAGAGGTCCATATGCAAACGTTACAACGATTCTAAATATTAAAACAATCCGTCACGCAGGGGCTGCGTAAACTAAGCAGATTTCCCACGTGGTTTTACAATAGGGAAATCTGCCTAATAATAACAGTAGTTGTAAGGAATCTCTAAACCTATTCACGAGGGACGAACAGTTACGGAAACGGCCGCACGAGCTCACGGTGGAAAGCCGACCTCACACACAATACAAATGCAAATATCTCGGTTAATATTCAAGATACAGAATAAATTTACTGAACAATATTTATAGAAAATGTAATTTGCAATAAGATTGATTTTATACAAGTTTTCGATCAAACGCATATTAACGGAGATATTTTGAATTTTCGAAAATTCCCCTCTA
This sequence comes from Riptortus pedestris, assembly GCA_019009955.1. Lineage (NCBI taxonomy): Eukaryota > Metazoa > Arthropoda > Insecta > Hemiptera > Alydidae > Riptortus > Riptortus pedestris. Next base: position 191,620,547 of record CM032229.1, on the reverse strand, counting down.
AACCCCCCCCCCTCCCGCTGGTCCGATTTCAGCTATTAACGAACATGATCTTTCATTTTACATGAAACGATTAAATATGAAGTTTGGTAACGATCAAACAAAAATTGCAACGGCTAGAGCGTTAACAGGCAAATATATATATATATATATATATATATATATATATATATATATATATATATATATATATAATTTAGAACGGACCTCATTTTCGTCATCACCTGGGTAGGATCGATGGACATTTGAGGAAAAACTCGCGTCATGAGTACGACCTCAATAGCTCAATTTCCCTTAAGGGAAATCTGCTAAAAGGAATATAGCCTTTGTACAGGATTGCAGCTATTGCCGGTCACCTGATATTGGTTAAAATATCTCCTACTTGCCCTGGCCATACATAACTAACACGCCCATACTTGTTCAACAAACAAGGCATACCGATGTGTCCATACTGTAATGTACACCTCACAGTTAAACATATACTGACTGACTGCAGACAGCGCCACTACTTATAGATACAATACGGTTTACATTAACTACTCACAAAAGGGAGTCCATACATATTTAAGGACTATGCACTACCACTATTTAGACTATATACTATCAGTATAGATTTATTCAAAAATCTAGTGATGTCATAAAAATATGATACACGAGTGTGAATGAGGGAGATATATATTGTTTGTAAAAAGCCACCTATATTTTATCTAAATCTCAATTATTTTAAATTCATTGATAACACATCTCAGATACATATTCCATATTATCTATCAATTTATTAATTTTTATTATATTTTGTTTAATATTTTTTATTTGATTTCCCTATTATCCAACGTGCCTCTACATTTCATTTTTAAACTCTCACACTCAGTTTTCTTTTAGTTAGTTTTGGATTTTATCTTTTGTTTGCACCTTAGTTATGTATTTTGTTCTTCTTTGTGTTCAATTTCTGATTTTTTGTGTTCCATTTCTGTTTTATGTACAATTTCTGTTTTGAGGTTTTATTTTCGTTTGATCTAATTTTGTTTTGTTTTTTAATTTTATACAGCTTTTGTTTCTGAGAAACATCGCCACAGTTTCCATCCCATAAATAAATAAAATATCTAAATTTTGCATTTTTATTTTTTCAACGTTTTTTGGATGCGAGCATTTGTTTTTAGTTTAAATTTAATTTGAAATATATTCAAATTGTATTTGTAATCTTTTATTATATTTTTGTTTTATTTTTGTTTCAGTACATCTTCTTATTTGTCCATTGTTAATATTTTTTATTAGGTCATTTATTTGTAAATCATTTCTATATATAGTTTCGTTTCGTATTTTGCTTAATTTTGTTGTAGTGTTATTTTAGTATGGTGTCCGTTGTTTTTTTTTGTTTTCTAATTTGTTTTTATTTCTATTTTATTAGTGGTATTCTATTCTTTATTTCGTTATTTAGATTTATGATATTTAGCCGGTTTTCCCCCTTGAATATTGTGAAGCTCCACTTATATAAATAAATGCATAGTTGTCCTGTTGATATATATTCAGGATTGGTTTTTAACTCTTTCTTGATTTTTTGTTTACTTATTTATCAGTATACCTGTGAATCCTTCTGGAGGGGGTCCATCGGGAGGAGGTCCATCTGGAGGGGGTCCACAAGGTCCACCTCCTGGAGGTCCACCTTGCTGTGCCTGGCTGTCATCCTGGCCTAGAGCTACGCCCTGCAAACAATTAATATACAGATTTAACAGCAAATAATACAACACATAGATATAATTAATAAAAGGAAAGTCCGTCACGCAAGTGCTGCTTAAACTAAGCAGATTACCCACGAGTTGGTATATGGCGTGCTGGCGACCTCGTAATGTGCTATTTATTTCTCCCATAGTAAGAATCATGTGAAGCAAGGAATTGAAATGCTATCTGCAGATGAGGTATTTAGCGGCTTACAGAGGAGGTTAGGGAACCCGAAAATTCATTTTTTTTAAATTTTATTAACAATATTACAGTCTTCATTTTAAATGCATTGGGTAATGTGTGATACGTACAATACAATAGTCCCTCCATCACTCTCGACAGAAGCTACACCCATTCACCAGAATGAGAGGAGCAGCCTCTCCCTGCCTGGCAAGGAAGTCAACAGCTAAGGAGGAATGGCACTTGACAAGAAAATAGCCACTGCTATCACTTCACTTTACACTGCTATAAGAGATCTCTGGGCCATTGTCTCTTGTCGAGGGGAATATGGATGAGTGGTACTGGAATGGCTACCACTTCTGGATTAGGATGATTGGATAGCCCTCTGTGGAATTTTCTGAATCTCAAGGGAATTAGGTCCTTTACAAATGGGATATTAAGATCTTTATGGAGGGTGTGGTTTGTAATATAATGTGGAGCATCTACTATGGTTCCCAGGACTTTGGATTGGAAGGTCTGGATGCGTCTGATGTTCGAACGTATTGCTGTAGCCCACACTTCTATTCTTAATGTCCATATTGGTTTAAGTTGTAGCTTGTATATTGTTATTTTGTTTTCGTTAGACAAGTGAGATCTTCTATTTAGCAGTCCGTAAAGTTGTCCGAATCGTCTGTTTAGTTCCTGTCTTTTAATTATTGTGTGGGATTTCCAAGTAAGTCTGGTGTCCAAATGTAGTCCAAGGTAGCGTACACAATCGGCGGGTGGTAAAAGAATATTGTTGAAATGAACGGGAGAACAGGAACTTCGCCCGAAGTTAAAAGTGATATGGTGAGATTCACTTTCGTAGATCTTTATGCGCCAAGCATTGCACCATTTTTCGATCTCGGTTAAATGGAATTGGAGATTCTTCGAAGCAGCAATAGGATCGGGATCGGATGAAAGGATTGTTGTGCCATCTACATAAGTAGCTGGGAGAGTTGATGGTGATGTAGGGATGTCTGATGTGTATATGAGATACGGTAGTGGTCCCAGGCCACTGCCCTGGGGAACTCCTGCATCCACAGAATAGTAGTATGAATATTCATTTCCTTGACGGACTCGAAAAAATCTGTTGGAAAGATAGGATTTAAGTAGAAGGGTTAGTTTGAGTTTATAGAGTAAGCCGTCAAGCCAGACCTTGTCAAAGGCTGGCGCAACATCAAGAAAGGCTGACGTGCAATGCTCTTTTCGCTCGATAGATGCAGATATGTGATCTACGACGCGATGACATTGCTGTACTGTTGAATGACGAGAGCGAAATCCGAATTGATGGGAAGGAAGGGTGTTTTGACTTTGGAGAATTGGGAGAAGGCGCTTAATTAAAAGTTTTTCAAAAGATTTTTAGAAAATAGGGAGAAGACTAATAGGACGATAGGAAGACGGATTCTGGGACGATTTTCCAGGTTTCGGGAAGAGGACTATAATCGTGAATTTCCAGAGTAGAGGGAAATGGGTAGTGCAGAATATGCAATTGTATAGGTATGTTAAAAATGTAATGACCTTGGGTGGGAGTCGACCAACAATTTTAAAGGAAATTAGATCAAACCCTGGAGATGTATTGCGAGGAAGGCGGCAAATTATGCGTTTGATATCTGATGGTAAAATAGGACGTGGGGGGGGGGGGGGTCATTGGTAATGGTGAATCGAGGAATTCTTGGATTTTCTGGGAATGGGAGTGGTCCTGAGGATCTGAGGTTGTGAAACGATTTACAGCTGAATCTAAATCTGAGGGCGTTTTCAATGGAATTGTGAGGTCTATGGTTTCTTCTAAAAGTGAAGAAAAGCGATCCCAGTTGACGAGAATATTTGATAAGGAAGATGGCAGTGATTTTGGAAGAACATGGAGGGATAGTTGAAGGACAATGATGGGCGTGTGATCAGAGTTAAGGTCATTTAGAGAGGACATTTTACCGGCGGGAATCGAACTTGCCACTCCAAGTTCGTTAACTTGGATGTGACCTCAAGGCAATGCTTTAACTCACACTCCTCAACAAACAAATAGACATTTTATACCAGTTACTCATGGACGTGGTGGTCTTAAACTCGAAATTGATAGAATAAACATCATCCCTAGTTGCTAGTTTATAATTGCATTGAGTACTTACAATGATGACAGCTAGAGCGAGCAGTAGTGTCAGGTTTGCCATCTGTTCCAGATTGAATCAGACAGCTGTTTGCTTCCTATTTATATGGTTGACCAACGAGTCATAATGACTAGACGGAACAATATTCCCATTGTGTGTTTGTTTTTAATGTGTTGGTGATGTAAGCAGTAAAGTGCTATCTTCCGGACATCAGCAGCAGACACTTCTCCATTGTTATTATAATTATTTCTTGTAAATTACTTTTTTCTATAAATATTATTAAAAATGATAACCAATTTACAGTTTTCTGCGCTGCTCGCGAACGTAACGGCAGACTAATAAACAAGATACTAAGCCCGTCACACAGGGACTGCGTTAACTAAGCAGATTTCCCACGTGATTAACGTATTTGCACTTATCTCAAAACGTAAAAGTACAATGAAAACAATATTTAGTATTTAGGCTTCAAATAAAGTGCTTCATAAAATAACGGCTTATTGTGAGTATAACATGGGGAGGAGTTGGGGTTTACTGAAAACTGAAAAAGTCTAATTGCACCGCTAATAACCAACATATTGAACAAACCTATATATTTATAGAAAGTTACATTTGTCATAAGATTGGTCATATACATTATTTCAATCCCACTCATAATAATTGAGATATAAAGATTTTACGGAATTCCCCTCCTCTATACCTCCCTTCCCACTGGTCAGATTTCAGCCGTTAACAAACTTGTTCTTCAGTTTTACATAAAACGTTTAAATATCGAGTTTGGTAACGATTAAAAAATAATTGCGACTGTTAGAGTGGTATTAGACACACACACACACACACACACACATATATATATATATATATATATATATATCTACTAGCTCAGATACCCGGCTTCGCCCGGGAATTCATTTGAGACTGAATGGTGATGGTATTTTTTAGCAGGCTTTACATTGCACAATATTTTGACATTTACCCGTCCCAGTGTTTAGGATTGATACCCATCTTTGCCGTGGATTTGCTAATAATAGAATTATTTGTTCGATAAGGCTTCTCAGTCTTCGATATTTTTATATTTCCCGTCTCTTATACATGTAAATATGGTGAATTTTTATTTCAGGCCTCCCTTATAACCCCCCTCCCGTTTGAACCTAAAAATTTTAATATAACTTATAATCATGGAAGAATTAATGCTAATTGACATACCGAGTTTTGTTAGTTCGGTTCAGCCGTTAGTGCCCGCTAAAGTTTTAACGTATAACTCATTTATACTTAGGTATACGACAAAAGTGTATATAACAACCGTTACTCCAAATTACAAAATAAACAACTTTTGTTATGTACATATTTACCGAAAAACCAATAGAAAACGAAATATCGCTATTTTTAATTTCATGCTTCCCTTATAACCCCCACTCCCGTCTCAGAGAAAATTAATATAGCCTAAAGTCTAACTTGGGTTAGTAGTAATATACATACCAAGTTTCATAAAATTCGGTTCAGCCGTTTATGCGTGAAAAGGTAACAAACAAACAAACAAACAAACAAACAAACAAACATACACGAAAGAAACAAAATGCAGATATGGTGTCTATGACATGTGAAACAAATCAATGTACAGACAGAGGTTACAATTTTATATATATATATATATATATATATATATATATATATATATATATATATATATACAGACTTTGTCCTGCATGATATTTGAAGCGATTAGGATATTAAATTTACTAATATTATGTTTAAAAAAAAAAAAACTTTTAATAACACAAAAAAACAACTTTTTTTATTTGCACATTTGCCTAAAACAAATAGAAAATGAAATATCGTGAATGTTTTATTCAGGCCTCCTTATAACCCCCACTCCCGTTCGATCCTTAAACATCTAATATAGCTTATAATCATAGAGGAATTAATGCCAATTTACATATAGAATTTTGTTAAGTTTGGTTCAATCGTTTGTGCCCAATAAAATTGTTGGCTCCCACTTTAATTTTTTTAGTGTATGTCTCCTTTTTATACTTTGTTATACGGCATATAACACAAGTTACTCTAAATAACAAAATAAACAACTTTTGTCAAGTTCATATTTGCCAATAGGAAACGAAATATCTCTTTTTTTAATATTAGATCTCGCATAAATCCCCCACTCCTGCTCGTGCCTAGAAATGTTGGTACAGCTTAATATCGTGGAGGAGTTCGTACTTTAAATTAAAAAAATACACAATTTATGCTATGTATACTTTTGACGAAAAACCAACAGTTTACGAAATATTGCAATATTAATATAGCCTGAAGCTTAAGTTGGGTTACTAGTAATAGTAGAACCTCAAAAGCAGGTGTCCCTTAAGGAAAATCTGCTGAATGATTTCCGAAAACAGGAAAATCAAGGGAAAACATTTAAAATGAGTTTGCATCAAAACTTTTTTTTATTTTTATTAAATTCTCCATTTTGTACTCCTTCTAATTAAATGTAATAATATGATTGAATCATAAGTTGAAATTGGTTTTATCCCAGAAGAGGATATGTACCATACGAGCCTACTGAACACATGTTCCCTTCGTTCCTGGCCAACTTCATGTATCCCTTGATACCCCAGTTCGTGCCCCAACAGTTCTTGATGAGCCAGTAGTCTCGCCCGCCCTCCGATCCATAGCCGACCAGTAGAACTGCATGATTGGGTCTTTTGTTACGGCAACTTAAGTCGGAGAATATACCTGCAAGTGGTAAAGGTAAATTATTAGTGATACAAAAAAATAAAGTCCGTCACGCAGGGGCTGCGTTAACTAAGCAGATTTCCCTCGTGAAGATTAATAATAGATAAACCTACATACTGCTAACACAACACCAACGTGAATATTAAATGAACAAATACAAACGGTAACAAGAAATCTTTCCCCAAGCGTCTCAAATGTAAACAAACAGGTTTGCCAACGGCTCAGGGGAAAGAAAAACAATAACTGAAACATATCAGAATATAACATATTCATTTTATTGAAAACTATGTACTATATCTAGTACTGTAATTTATAATGAATCAGAATAATTGTTATCTCAATCAATCAAATTTTAGTAGTCCAAGAATTTAAGATGGGACGGCACAAGAACATATTTACATCTATCTTGTATAATAAGGTCTCATGAAAACAATGATTGGCATTTAAGCTTAGGATAAAGAGGTACATGTTATTATGGCATGACTAGGAGTGGGGGGTCTACTGAGGGCTCTTAAATTGAAAATACAAATATCTTGGTTAATAATCAAGATATAGAATAAATGTATATAACAATATTTATAGTACACTTAATTTTCAATAACATTGGTTCTATACAACTTTTCGATCCGACGTATAGTAACAGAGATATTTTAAAATTTTGAAAATCCTCCCCTTTTACCCCCCCCCCTCCCTCCCTCACACTGGTGCGATTTCAGTCATTAATGAACATTTTTTTACATAAAACGGTTAAATATGGAGTTTGGTGACGATCAAGCAAAGGTTGCGACCGCTGGAGCGGTAACAGACAAATTTATAGGGGAAAATATAAGGGAAATCTGCTAAAACGCCCACGAAAATTATGTTTTGCGTAATGAAAACAACATCAATAGATTTCCCTTAAGGTGTATAAGGGATATTTTCCAAAGGTATTAATAAACTTTACACTACGGAGTAAATTGATAACCATAATACATATCATCCTAAATCCCACCCTGGCTAGAATAGGGTGGTAACCTGTAGATAACCCGTCCCAATTAGCCTGAGTTGCAAAAAGTGGACGTTAATAAATAATAATAAGTATTATTATATTATTACATGCCACAATCACAAACTCCATATCGGTTGGATTTTCCCTTGATATGGATTTTACTCCAGTTTTCACTGAGTATAAACCTCCCACATTATAATTAAAGACTCAGCCTCACTTACCTCGTGCCAGCCTCCTCCCATTTGGGGCGTAAACTAATAAATAATAATGCTAAGTAATAAATACATTTTTTTTCTTATATTATACCATTTTTATATGCTTGAAATAATTTGGTGGCCGTAATGGCTACTGATATTGGCCCAATATTTGCAACAGCATTCTTGAGGGCTTGTTCACTTCTACCAATATTTATATAGCCAGTAACTTTGACGGGAGAATTCTTCACGTTCTTGCATGGATCATCCTGTGCAAAAAAAAAAGAAAATAAATAGAATGGAATGACAAGATTAAATCTGCTGTGTGCAAACTTAGCAGATTTCCCACCTGCTTGTCTGGCATGTTAATTTTAATTTCCCCTCCCAATAAGCGCCCTCCCACTTCCCTATTCTTGGTCTTATTTCAGCTATTAAGAATCCGATCTTTAGTGTTGTCTGAGAATGTTATGTATAGATTATGGTATAGATCATATATGGGCAACAACTGGCCAGCGAGACATTTTGAAAAACCAATCAAACAAACATATTACACTACTTACTCCAAATGAGGAAGATGAGGAGAGATTTGTGCGTTCGGCAGTACTTATAAATGCCAACAGTTATTTTCAATGATGAAAGTTAATAAATCAAAACATCGTACAAGGCTGACTGACGATAATTTGGAAAATTCTTTTCGTCTTTGTATCAGTGGAATTAATCCAAACATCGATGATTAGTTTCCCAAATTCAAGCTCGAGTGTCTCATTGATTTCGGTGTCAATATTTAACTTCCGTTGTTTGTTGTAATAATTCCAAATTTTATATTAATTAATTGATTATAATGTTGTACCTATTTTTTTTATTTAAATTTGTTATTATAATAAAATTTATTATAATTACATTATCGTATAATTTCATGTCTTATATCTATAAAAAAAAAAAAAATTATGAACACTACATTAAAATGCACTCCTTTTAAAAGCGGCCCGTGAACGTATTTGCAGACTTAAGTTTGGCCTGCAACATGTCAAAGGTTGCCCCGACCTGATATAGATCAAATAAATATATTTGAGGATAAGAATTAAAATTATAATTGATGTCGGCATCACACAACGAATTTGTACATTTGTAGTATAATAAAGATCTCATGAAAACAATGATTGACATTTAAGCTTAGAATAATGAGGTTCATGTTATAACAGCTTATTGTTATTATGACATCAGCAGGAGTTGGGGTTTACTGAAGGCTCAAAACAGAAACATATTCATATTAGAGAAAATAGGTATATAACAATATTAATAGACAATTAAATTTACAATAGGATTGATCCTATACAAATTTCGATCCGAAATATAATAACGCCGATATATAGAATTTTCAAAATTCTTCTCCTCTAAACCCCTCTTTGCGCTGGTTGATTTTAGCAGTTAACGAGCTAGATCTTTCTTTTTTCGTAAAACGATTATATATCCGAATTTGGTAAGGATTACACAAAAACTGCGGCCGCTAGAGCGCTAACAGACAAATATATAGATTGATGTGTATATTACTAGCTAAGGTACTATATTACTACCCCAGCTTCGCACGGGAAATCATTTAAGGCTGAATGATGATGGTATTTTTTTATTATTTTTTTTTGCAGGGCCTCAAGGTGTACAGAGATAAATACTTCCCGTCTGGGCACATTGTTTTCCTAAAGGGTCAGTTAGGAGATTTATAGAATAAAAATTTTAGTTTTGAAGAATAAATGAAACTAAGTTCTTAATCAATCCCTCTCCACTGTTTGACACACCTGAATAATTCAAATCATAATCATGGAGAGCATTTATTACATTTATTTATCATCTGAATTGCAAATATTTCCTGTCAAAACCCAATCCGACCTTAATTACATAAATAACGTTATGACAAAAATATCGTCTCTAGAATATCGTTATGCATATAGACTAAGTTGGGTCAGTAGTAATACACATACCAAGTTTCATGAAATTCGGTTCAGTAGTTTGGGTGTGAAAAGGTAACAAAAAAACAGACACCAACGCCACAAATAGCAGATATCGTGTATATGGTAAGTGAAAAAAAGTCACGCAGGGGCTGCCCCGTGAATTTTGACAGTAAAGAAATCAGCATACTACTGACACTTAGCACCACCGTGAGTAAATACAAACGGTAATGAGAAATCTTTCAGTTAATTTTAATAAGCTCCCAACGGAAACGGCTTCTGAATTTTCAACAAATAGATCTGCCAACCACTTAGAGCTGAACAGATAGATATATTCTTCACAGGAAAGGAAAAAAAATTACTGATATATATCTGAATATGACATATTACCTTTATTGCAAACTATTTACTATATCTAGTGCTGCAATTTATAATGGATCGGAGGAAGAAGGGGGGGGGGGGGTAAAAGGTTACACGAGGAGACTCGTGATCTCCTCCACGAGGAGATAAACCAATTTCACGATACCCAAACAGTTACGGAAACGGCCGAACTAATTTTCGGTGGAATCTTACAAACAGAACCGACAATAGCCGATTTCATTTCGTTCGTTATCCCCACACTTTTAATACAAATGCAAATATCGAAGATATTTCAAATCATCTAAAATCCACACCTCTAAACCCTCCCTCCCACTGGTCTGATTTCAGTCATTAACGAACTTGATCTTTCTTTTTACATAAAACGACAATATCGAGTTTGACAACGATCAAACAAAAATTGAAACAGCTAAAGAGTTAACAGGCAAATAAATATGTATGTATATATAATTTAGAACGGACCTCATTTTCGTCATCTCCTGACGAGGATGGTCATCTCCTAGGATCGATGGTCATTTTATGTCAGTTATTGAGTACAACCTGCGTAGGATATTTACAGAGAATAACATTGAACGTACCGTGCCTGTGTATAGATAGTTGTACTCTTCAGGAATCCCGTGGTCCTTAACGTGTTGAAATGCATATTGCATCACGCCACCATTACATCCTCCATTGGGAGGGTTGCTGCAATCTATCAGGTACTGCTCGCTCAGGTCCAGGAGGTGGCCGCTCTTCCGGTAATATTGTCCTTCAATAGATCCAGTCTGCAACAACAGGTGTATGGTTAATACATTCACATGGCTAGATGAAAGCGTAAAATCTAAAAAGTCCGTCACGCAGGGGCTGCGTAAACTAAGCAGATTTCTCACGTGAAGTTATACAATAGGGAAATCTCCATACGAGAGCCGAATAGTTACGGCAAATGGCCGAACTAGCATTTGGAGGGAACTTCAGTCATCTGTTATCGACCCACAATTAATAAAAATGCTAATACACAACACCACCGTGTATATTCAGTAAATACATACAAACGGTGTTAAGAAATCTTTCCCCTCCGGTGAAGCTTCTGAAATGTAAACAATCAGGTCTGCAACGGCAACAATTAATTTCCAATACGATTGGTTCTATACAATTTATATATATATATATATATATAAGTATATATATATATATATATATATATATATATATATATATATAATTTTGAACGGACCTCATTTTCGTCATCTACTATGTAGGATCGATGGAAATTTGAAGAAAAATTTTGAAAATTACCTCAATAATTGATTTCCTTTAAGGAAAATCTTCTGAAAGAATCACAGCAAAGGGTTATTCTTAATACTGCGCCATTTGTTTTAATTCCTGTTGACATAACCTTCACGATTACAAGCTCCTTATAGGTTGCATTTTCCCCCCATGTGGTTTTAAGCCAGTTTTATGAGAATAAATCCCCTATTATGTATTAAAGAAAATCATATAATATTTTAAAATTATATATAAAAATTGGTTAATTATTGGTGACGAAACTAAGATAATGGATTGAGTAAGAGGCAGCCAGTCTTCATCTTCAATGCCAACTTTCTTCAAAAGGTCGGGATTGTTTGTTCTCTTGATCCGAACCATAGATTCTCAACCTTAAATTGACCATGGTCACACTCGTCGCCATTTTTTTCTTGGTACAATTACATAAACATATTATAAAGATAATAATGTTGATATAACAATAAAATATTAAACAAAAATTAGTAGAATTAAAGATTAAGTTCCAGAATCAAATTCTTAATGTAATATATATGAAATAAGCTGTAAAACCTCCAATGGAACTTATATTGGTGAATCCTCGGAGCTGCTGAATAAAAGGTTAAAGCAACTGACTTGCCGTCTTTCCCAATGAGCGCATGCAAGTAGCTCTGAAGATGGAGACATTAGTCTTAGAAAGCTCTTAGCGATGAAATAAAAATTTGTGAAAAATTGGACGTCTCTTTTCTCTCTCCAAGTTTAAGCAACACGAAAACAATATAGACAATAATGAAAATAAAACTGCTTTGACGGAAATCCATCTCCAGGAAACACACCTTCAATTTTGAAAAAGTTCAAATAATTGATAAAGTAACAAATAATACCAAACGGTAAATAAAAGAGAACATTCACATAATAAAAAATATAAAAAGGGCTCTAAACAAAAACACAGAAATCAAATACCTCAATCATATATTCTATAACATTTTATCTTAAATTAATCGATTTTAAATTATGACGCGAAATAATCGAGTTCAAGATTGACGTGCAAATAATCGATTTGTAGTCAGCTGACTTAACCTACTTCGGGAACCTCTCAGTATCAACTACCTCCTCTGTGAGCACAGTACCAACATAATGTAAAAAAGGAAACGAGCACTTCAGAAATTGTAACTAGCAATCTATAATTAGATTTAATAAATATATCATAGATGTAGGCACCTACTAATACATTATATAGCAAAAGAATTACTAAGGGATGTGTTAAATTAATGTTATTAATAATTTTTTATCTATATTTTTTGAAAATGGATAGCCCCTGAAGAGGTTTCAAGTAAGCCATGAAACACGTAGGGCAGTAGCGACAAAGTTTGCACCGAAATAAATGTTTTTTATTGGAGTAACTTGCCTTAAAATTTGAAGAATATATAGATAGATAGATATATAGATAGATAGATAGATAGATAGATAGATAGATAGACAGATAGATAGATAGATAGATAGATATAAAGATATTGCGTCCAAAAATAATAACAATAATGTTTATACAAGTTACTTACAGCACTGAAAGCCCAGCAGGATCCACAAGATCCTTGATCTTCAACATCACTCACGGCACCAGCTGCTGTCCAATTAACACTGTCAGGAACTGTCTCCAATGAGTAGGGCTCAATCGGTTCAGACTCTTCCAAAGTTAAGTTGTCCCACGAGTTTATCAGACGGTGTTTAGAAAACTCTTCCCAGGTCTGAAATAATACAAATTATTCATAATTCATGGATGATAGCACTCAAGAAGTTGGCTGTGAAAAAAGAAAAGTCCGTCCCGCAGGGGCTGCGTAAACTAAGCAGATTTCCCTCGTGAAGTTTAGTAATAGATAAATATACATACTGCTAACACAACAACACCATGAATAAGAAATGTTTCATCCAATTTCAATAACCTGCCTGGAAACCAATAACAATAACCTGGAAGCGTTAGGTTAGAAATGTAAACAAACGGGTCGGCCCGCCTCACACCGGAAAGAAAAACAATTACTGAAATATATCAGAATATAACACATTAATTTTATTGAGAACTATTTACTATATCTAGTACTGTAATTAATAATGAGTCAGAATAATTGTTATCTGAATCAATAAATTTTAGTACTCCAAAACTTGGGAGGGAAAAAGATGGGGGAGGGAGTCACCAGGGCATATTTGCATGTAACTCGTATAATAAAGGTCTCTTGAATACAATTTTTGGTATTTAAACTTCCAATAATGTGATTTATTTTGTAGCAGAGTATTGTTTACGTAACATGAGTAGAAGTGGCGGTTTACTGAAAAATGCAAATATCTCGGTTAATATTCAAGATATAGAATAAACTTATATAACAATATTTATAGTACATTTAATTTTCAATAATATTGGTTATATACAATTTTTCGATCCGATGCATAATAACGGAGATATTTGGAATTTTCGCAAATCCCCCCCTCTAAACCCCGCCTCCCTCTAGTCCGATTTCAGCCATTAACGAACTTGATCTGTCTTTTACATAAAACGGTTAAATATCGAGTTTCGTAACGGTCAAACAAAAATTGCGACCGGTAGAGCGTTAACAGACACACACACACACACTTATATATATATACATATATATATATATATATATATATATATATATATATATATATATATATAATTTTGAACGGACTTCATTTTCGTCATCTCCTAGGTAGGATCGATGGACATTTGAGGACATTTTTCGAAAATCTGGTCATGAATACGACCTCATAGCTGATTTCCCTTAAGTGAAATCTGCTAATACGCAACCACTATAGAGTAAAAATCATGCCAACTTTTCATAGAATGGCCAAGCCTCAAGCATGCCAAATGAGAAAGTCCGTTACGCAGGGCGTAGATTTCCCTCATGAAGTTTAATAACAGATAAATCTACATACTGGTAGAATATTCCACCGTGAATATATACAAGAGTTAACAAGAAACCCCTCGAAGGGAAGCGTCTGAAATGTAAACAGTTCTGCCAACCTCACAACGGAAAGACACGACAAACAGGTCTTCTCACATAAAGAAAGACAATTACGGAAATATATCAGAATATAGCATATTGATTTTATTGAAAACTATATACTATATCTAGTACTGTAATTTATAATAATCGGAATAATTTTTATCCCAATCAATCCAATTTTAGTAGTACAAGAACTTAAAAAGGGAGGGGTGGGGGTCACCAGAACATATTTGTATGTATCTTGTATAATTAAGGTCTCTTGAAAACAATATTTGGTATTTAAGCTTCGAATAATGTGGTTTATTATATAACAGAGTATTGTTTATGTAACTAGAGTAGAAGTGGGGGTTTGCTGAAGGCTGAAAACAGAAAAAAGATCTAAGTTAATATTCAAGAAAGAGCATGCTAACGACATTTCAATTGAAATAAGATTGGTTCTATACAACTTTTCGATCCGACGTATAGTAACAGAGATATTTTCGAGTTTTGAAAAATAACCTCTAAACCCCCTCCCCCCACTGGTTCCATTACAGCCATTAAAGAACGTGTTTTTTTCTGTTTGCATTAAAACGATTAAATATCGAGTTTAATATATATATATATATATATATATATATATATATATATATATATATTATATAAGATTTTGAAAGGACCTCATTTTCGTCATCTCCTGGGTATGATTGATTGACATTTGAAGAGATTTTCGAAAATCGCGTCATGAGTAAGACCTCAATAGCAGATTTCACTTAAGGGATCTTGGGATTTTACAAAATGGTATCCTTTAAGAAATATTTTACCTGATTATAATAAACACTAGATCTACTAACTAAGAAAAAATGACAGTTGTTTGATTTCGGAACTTGAAACCCATTTTTTATCTCAAATGTTTTCCTTTGAGATAAAAAATTAAAATTTGACAGCACCTACTACCAGTGTACAACATTTGAGGAAATTCTTAAATGGACAAGTAATATGGGTGTCTTGATCTGGCATGGAATGATTGCTATGTGGGATTCACACATCAGTTAATTATTCGTCCTAATTCTTATTTGGGTATTTTGAACAATAGTTTAAAATTGAAATGTATAACTAGAGTTAAAGAGACAATTTTTGTGTGTTTCTCATTTGAAAGGTGGTAATTTTAGTTTTGTATGGCACAAGAAATTTTTCATTTTTTAACAGCTTACAATTTAGAAATAGGAGAAGTAGAATTCCATTTCATGTTTGTCATGCTATTACACTTAACACTTGTCATAGCTGCCACTATGGAATATAATGATATGAAACAATTCTTTCTCAGTTAAGGTGTTAAGTTTCATTTTCTTTGTAACATGGCCTGACAATTTGGTAATGAGATATTTTGTAAGTTTACCAATGTGCAATATAACCATATGAAACAGCATTCTACGTCCATTACGTTGTTAATTTCCATTTGATTTTTGGGAAGAACTCTCTGGGGCTTAACCAATAAACAACGTAGCGATCGAAAATTGTCTAATTTGTCTGTGAAATAATTAATTTTCCATTTGTTGTGAATCAAGATCTTCTTCAAGGTATACCAATGTACAATATATGATATGATATTTTCGTGTCTGATGGGTTGTTAATTCCCATTTGATATGAAATAAGATATTTCTCATGGTTCGCCAAAATTTAATATAATGACAAATACGGCATTCTTTGCCTGTTAATTTATTATTTAATATTCAGTTGATTTGTAACAAGACCTATGTGTTATATAACCAATAAATGGGGGCTCAGGTTAGCCAGGTGAGTTAAAGCGTTGACCTTAATCTCACATGGTAAACGTAGAGAGGCGAGTTCGATTCTCGCCTGGGCAATAGGAATTTATTTAGTGACGGACTCATTGAATAAAATCTTTAGTCCCGCGTCAACTAGAAAGTTGTGGTAACTTGTAGATAATAATTAGCCGTAGTTGCAGAAAGTGAACGTTAATAAATAATAATAACCAATAAACGTAATAATTATATAATATAAAACATACCAAGTCAGTAAAGTCATTAATTCCTAGTTCGAATGATACAAGGCCTGCGTCGTATAGTTTGTTGTGTGCATCAATGATTTGTACATTAGATATGAACACCTGTTTGCGGGCCTTCTCCTCCTCTGGATCCCCACCCATCCTAGGGCTGACACCCTGCAACAACCATATTATTATGCAAAATGCATCCATATAGCTTTTGATAATGCAGAATACCAAAACCATAACATACCTTGAACTTTTCCCATTCCTTTTCTATATCAGTTGGAGGCCTGCCTTGACAGACCGCGAATAACAGGACCAATAGAATAACCTTCATAATTGCAAACCTTAATTCCGTGTGGGATATATGTCAATATGGTTGAGTTGCCAATGAGGATTCGATGGTGGAATGAGCTGGTTAAATACCGCCAAAGCAATATATTTACCTGTCAAACTGTTGTCAATTTCCAAACCTTATCACACAAACACATAAATTGATGTTGTCTCTTAAAATTTGTAATAAATAATTGTCGTCAGATAACAGACATTATTGGCCGAACTAAAGATTTGGCGATGAAAGTAAAACTTTGATAACTTTTATAGTTGTGCTGAGCATGTGGGAAAGATAAACAAAAATCCGTCATGAGTACAACCTCAATAGCTGATTTCCCTCAAGGGAAATCTGCTAATAGAAAACTTCCATCACGCAGGGGCTGCGTAAACTAAGCAGATTTCCCATCTACTAGTATATCACACTCGTAGCAACATCTCACCACATATTTCCTATTTCTGCATACAAAAAATAAAATCCGTGAGGCAGGGGCTGCGTAAACTAAGCAGATTTTCCATCTACTACTATATCACACTCGTAGCAACATGTCACAACATATTTCCTATTTCTGCATACACAAAATAAAATCCGTGAGGCAGGAGCTGCGTAAACTAAGCAGATTTTCCATCTACTACTATATCACACTCGTAGCAACATGTCACAACATATTTCCTATTTCTGCATACACAAAATAAAATCCGTGAGGCAGGAGCTGCGTAAACTAAGCAGATTTTCCATCTACTACTATATCACACTCGTAGCAACATGTCACAACATATTTCCTATTTCTGCATACACAAAATAAAATCCGTGAGGCAGGAGCTGCGTAAACTAAGCAGATTTTCCATCTACTACTATATCACACTCGTAGCAACATGTCACAACATATTTCCTATTTCTGCATACACAAAATAAAATCCGTGAGGCAGGAGCTGCGTAAACTAAGCAGATTTTCCATCTACTACTATATCACACTCGTAGCAACATGTCACAACATATTTCCTATTTCTGCATACACAAAATAAAATCCGTGAGGCAGGAGCTGCGTAAACTAAGCAGATTTCCCATCTACTAGTATATCACACTTGTAGCAACATGTCACAACATATTTCCTATTTCTGCATACAAAATATAAAATCCGTGAGGCAGGAGCTGCGTAAACTAAGCAGATTTGCCATCTACTAGTATATCACACTTGTAGCAACATGCCACCACCTATTTCCTATTTCTGCATACAAAATATAAAATCCGTGACGCAGGGGCTGCGTAAACTAAGCAGATTTCCCACCTGCTAGTATATCACAGTTGTAGCAACATGCCACCACATATTTCCTATTTCTGCATACAAAATATAAAATCCGTGACGCAGGGGCTGCGTAAACTAAGCAGATTTCCCATCTACTAGTATATCACACTCGTAGCAACATCTCACCACATATTTCCTATTTCTGCATACAAAAAATAAAATCCGTGAGGCAGGGGCTGCGTAAACTAAGCAGATTTCCCACGTTCTGGTATAACACTCTTGCGATAAACGAATGAATGAATGAATCTAGCCTTTATTATAAAGTGTAAAGTGAAAATAATAATAAAAAAGAGTAATATATACATGATTTTAAGGTACAAATGCACTAATAAACAATATTTCTTACACACTTTGAATTTAGAAAACAACTGGTGGAAATTTGAAAATTCGAAATATCTCCGTTACTATGCATTGGATCGAAATAATGTAAAGAATCAATCATATAGCTCATTAAATTTACTATAAATATTATTATATACATTTATTCTCTATCTTGCATATTAACCGAGATATTTGCATTATTCACTTTTCAGCCTCATACGAGATAAATGCAAATATGTTCTCGTGACCCCCCCCTTCTTAAGTTTTTGGTCTACTTAAATTTGATTCATTAAGATAAAAATGATTCTGATTCATTATAAATTACAGTACTAGATATAGTAAATAGTTTCAATCAAATTAATATGTTAAATGCAGATATATTACAGTAATTGTTTTTCTTTTCGGTAAGAAGTTGGCAGAACTGTTTGTTTACATTTCAGGTGCTTCCCGTCGGGATGTTTTTTATTATCATTTGTATTTATTCACTTAATATTCACGGTGGTGTTGTGTTACCGGTATGTACAATTATCTGTTGTTAAACAATCATGTGTAAATTACAAATCCGGAGGCCCTTCCAAAATAGTATCTGAATTGGTGTTGATAAATATGTTCCACTTTTCCTATAGGGACCTACGACATGGGATAAAATATTTTGATGTTGAAATTAATGTCCGGTGGTCCCTTTTAACAAAGGTGTTTGGAATAGTGTTGAAAAATTGTATTGTCCAGTAGTTCGTTTCTATAGTAACGTCCTTCATGTGTAGAAATCTTTTCATGCTTAAATTACAAGTCCGGTGGTCTCTCCAAAAAGCCGTTACCAGTGGCGTTACCATGGCAACGACCTCCCTAGGTTGAAATCATATCATGTTTAAAATACAAATTCCGGTGGTCCCTCCAAAAAGCCGTTACCAGTGGCGATACCATGGCAACGACCTCCATAGGGTGAAATCATATCATGTTTAAAATACAAAGTCCGGTGGTCTCTCCAAAAATCAGTTACCAGTGGCGTTACAATGGCAACGACCTCCATAGGTTGAAATCATATCATGTTTAAAATACAAAGTCCGGTGGTCCCTCCAAAAAGCCGTTACCAGTGGCGTTACCATGGCAACGACCTCCCTAGGTTGAAATCATATCATGGTTACAATACAAAGTCGGGTGGTCCCTCCAAAATCCGTTACCAGTGGCGTTACCATGGCAACGACCTCCCTAGCTTGATACAATATCTTGTTTAAAATACAAAGTCCGGTGGTCCCTCCAAAAAGCCGTTACCAGTGGCGTTACCATGGCAACGACCTCCCTAGGTTGAAATCATATCATGCTTAAATTACAAGTCCGGTGGTCTCTCCAAAAAGCCGTTACCAGTGGCGTTACCATGGCAACGGCCTCCATAGGTTGAAATCATATCACGTTTAAAATACAAAGTCCGGTGGTTCCTCCAAAAAGCCGTTACCAGTGGCGTTACCATGGCAACGACCTCCATAGGTTGAAATCATATAATGTTTAAAATACACAGTCCGGTGGACCCTCCAAAAAGCCGTTACCAGTGGCGTTACAATGGCAAAGACCTCCCTAGGTTGAAAACATATCAAGCTGAAATTACAATTCCGGTGGTCTCTCCAAAAATCCGTTTCCAGTGACGTTACCATGGCAACGACCTCCATAGGTTGAAATCATATCATGTTTAAAATACAAAGTCCGGTGGTCCCTCCAAAAATCCGTTACCAGTGGCGTTACCATGGCAACGACCTCCATAGGTTGAAATCATATCATGTTTAAAATACAAAGTCCGGTGGTTCCTCCAAAAATCCGTTACCAGTGGCGTTACCATGGCAACGACCTCCATAGGTTGAAATCATATCACGTTTAAAATACAAAGTCCGGTGGTCCCTCCAAAAAGCCGTTACCAGAGGCGATACCATGGCAACGACCTCCATAGGTTGAAATCATATCACGTTTAAAATACAAAGTCCGGTGGTCTCTCCAAAAATCCGTTTCCAGAGGCGATACCATGGCAACGACCTCCATAGGTTGAAATCATTTCATGTTTAAATTACATGTCCGGTGGTCCATTCAAAAAGCCATTACCAGTGGCGTTTCAATGGCAACGGCCGCAATGGTTTCAAATCATTTCATGTTTAAATTACAAGTCCAGTATTCCCTTCAAATAGCAGTCCCGTGGTTCGTTCCCATAGCAACGTTTTGCATGGGTCGACATCTTTTCACGTTTAAATTAGAAGTCCGGTTGTCCCTTCAAAAAGCCGAGTCCAATGGTTCTTTACCGTAGAAATATCATGCAAGGGTCGACATCTATTCATGTTAAGGGGTCATGTTATGGCGAGAATCGAACTCGCCACACATGGTAAACCTAGAGTGCCGTGTTCGATTCTCGCCTGGGCAAAGGAAATTATTTAGTGACGAAATTCATTAAATAACATCCTAAAATCCCACCCTGGCTAGAAAAGAGTGGTAACCTGTAGATAACCCGTCCCAATTAGCCTAAGTTGCAAAAAGTGGACGTTAATAAATAATAATAATATCCATGTTAAAATTGACATTTTTTCATGCTTACAAGTCCAGTAGTACTCTCCAAAATCAAGTCCAGTGGTTTGTTACCACAGCAACGTCCTGCCTGCATGGGTTGACATTTTTTCATGATTACAAGTCCGGTGGTCCCTTCAAGTAACAGTCCACTGGTTCGTTACCACAGCAACGTCCTGCCTGCAGGGGTTAACAGTTTTTCATGATTACAAGTCCGGTGGTCCCTTCAAGTAGCAGTCCACTGATTCGATACCATAGCGACGTCCTGCCAGCATGGGTTAACATCTTTTCATGATTACAAGTCCGGTGGTCCCTTCAAATAACAGTCCACTGATTCGTTACCACAGCAACGTCCTGCCTGCATGGGTCGACATTTTTTAAAGATTACAAGTCCGGTGGTCCCTTCAAATAACAGTCCAATGGTTCGTTACCATAGCAACGTCCTGCCTGCATGGGTTGACATTTATTCATGATTACACGTCCGGTAGTAACTTCAATTATAAGTCCACTGGTTCCTTACCACAGCAACGTCCTGCCTGCATGGGTTGACATTTTTTCATGATTACACGTCCGGTGGTCCCTTCAAATAACAGTCCACTGGTTCGTTACCACAGCGACGTCCTGCCTGCATGGGTTGACATTTTTTCATGATTACACGTCCGGTGGTCCCTTCAAATAACAGTCCACTGGTTCGCTACCACAGCAACGTCCTGCCTGCATGGGTTGACATTTTTTCATGATTACACGTCCGGTGGTCCCTTCAAATAACAGTCCACTGGTTCGTTACCACAGCGACGTCCTGCCTGCATGGGTTGACATTTTTTCATGATTACAAGTCCGGTGGTCCCTTCAAATAACAGTCCACTGGTTCGTTACCACAGCAACGTCCTGCCAGCATTGGTTGACATTTTTTCATGATTACAAGTCCGGTGGTCCCTTCAAATAACAGTTCAGTGGTTCCTTACCACAGCAACGTCCTGCCTGCATGGGTTGACATTTTTTCATTATTACAAGTCCGGTGGTCCCTTCAAATAACAATCCACTGGTTCGTTACCACAGCGACGTCCTGCCTGCATGGGTTGACATTTTTCATGATTACAAGTCTGGAGGTCCCTTCAAATAACCGTCCACTGGTTCGTTACCATAGCAACGTCCTGCCTGCATGGGTTGACATTTTTTTATGATTACACGTCCAGTGGTCCCTTCAAATAACAGTCCACTGGTTCGTTAGCACAGCAACGTCCTGCCTGCATGGGTTGACATTTTTTCATCATTACAATCCCGTGGTCTCTTCAAATAACAGTCCACTGATTCGCTACCACAGCAACGTCCTGCCTGCATGGGTTGACATTTTTTTATGATTACACGTCCAGTGGTCCCTTCAAATAACAGTCCACTGGTTCGTTAGCACAGCAACGTCCTGCCTGCATGGGTTGACATTTTTTCATGATTACAAGCCCGTGGTCTCTTCAAAAAGCTGTCCAGTGGTTCGTTACCATAGCCACCTTCTGCATGGGTTGACATTTTTTCATGATTAAATTACAAGTCCGGTGGTCCCTTCAAATAACAGTCCACTGGTTCGTTAGCACAGCAACGCCCTGCCTGCATGGGTTGACATTTTTTTCATGATTACAAGTCCGCTGGTCCCTTCAAATAACAGTCCACTGGCTATGGTATTGTTAACTAGGCTATCTTCTGCGCTATAATGTAGGCTATTGTATTGTTAACTAGGATATCTTCTGCGCTATAATGTAGGCTATTGTATTGTTAACTAGGTTATCTTCTGCGCTATAATGTAGGCTATTGTATTGTTAACTAGGTTATCTTCTGCGCTATAATGTAGGCTATTGTATTGTTAACTAGGTTATCTTGTGCGCTATAATGTAGGCTATTGTATTGTTAACTAGGATATCTTCTGCGCTATAATGTAGGCTATTGAATTGTTAACTAGGTTATCTTCTGTCCTATAATGTATGCTATTGTATTGTTAACTAGGATATCTTCTGCGCTATAATGTAGGCTATTGTATTGTTAACTAGGATATCTTCTGCGCTATAATGTAGGCTATTATATTGTTAACTAGATTATCTTCTGCTCTTTAATGCAGGCTATTGTATTGTTTTCTAAATTATCTTTTGCGCTATAATGTAGGCTATTATATCGTTAACTAGGTTATCTTCCGCGCTATAATGTAGGCTATTGTATTGTTAAGTAAGTAACCTTCTGCGCTATAATGTAGACTATTGTATTGTTAACTAGGTTATCTTCTGTCCTATAATGTAGGCTATTGTATTGTTAACTAGGTTATCTTCTGTTCTATAATGTAGGCTATTGAATTGTTAACTAGGTTATCTTCTGTTCTATAATGTAGACTATTGTATTGTTAACTAGGATATCTTTTGCGCTATAATGTAGGCTATTGTATTGTTAACTAGGTTATCTTCTGCGCTATAATGTAGGCTATTGTATTGTTAACTAGGATATCTTCTCCGCTATAATGTATACATTTATGAGTGTAACATCTATCTGTACATTGATTTTCTTCTAGAATTTTCAGGGTACATTTCCGTTTCACATGCCATAGGCACGATATCTGCAATTTGTGTCTGTATTGTTACGTTTTTTATTACCAAACCAGTAATAAACGTTTTTAATAAGAGTTCTTTTGGATTGCAAAATTAAATACTCGCAAGTTTCACAGTTTTTATCACTGCACAATTTATTTCACAATGCACAATACACTTGGTAATTATTCTTAATTACTACTCACAGTATACGCTGATAGCGTCCTGTTCTTCAGATTACGCAGTCCAATGATTCACTCACGGCCACTGAAATTCACACAACACAGACGGCACTGCTCTGTCCTTTACTTCGTGGCACTGCACTGTCTTAAACACGGCACTAAACTGTTACTTACAGTCACGGCACGGCACTGTTCTTCTTATAAAACACTTTACCGCACTGCACTAAGTCGCACTGTTGCACTGATGTGAACATCAAGACAGGTGAGAATAAAACTGACTGCTCACGGCTGGCCGCTCTTATATAGGTTGTCGGCATACATCAAAGGGGAATTGGCTGGGCCATTTTATGCTGGACTCGACGGGCATAGTAGGGGCTAGACCCTCTGTCGGCTTCTTTGATCTACCTCGCACTTCTCAAATACGCGGCTCTCTCTCTCTCTGAAGGATTATGCATGTATTTAATTTTCACAACAATATATTTATTACCTTCTCACGCACAAACTACTGAACCTGCTGAACTACTAAAATTTTACTACAAACCGAAATTAGACTATAGGCTAATATTCTCAGAAACGAGTACGAGGGGGGGGGTTAAAAGGGGAGCCAGATATTAAAAATTGCCATATTTCGCTTCCTATTTGGTTTTCGGTAAGCTTGCACATAACACAAGGTGTTTTCTACATAGTATGTTTAAAAATTAGCGCATAGCTGCAGATTTGGCCGCCATTTTATCGCTGAATGCTCAGCGAACCAAAAAAAAATACACATGGTCTTTATTTTCGAGTAGTTTTTGAAAATGTATTTAAATGCGGGGTAAGGAGAAAGCACTGGCTTTTGATTTCGCTCTTAATAGTTTAAACTATTTTTTTTTAGCAGATTTCCCTTAAGGGAAATCAGCTATTGAGTTTTTACTCATGACTGAATTTTCTACAATTTTTAATAAAATGGCCATCGATACTACCTAGTAGATGAGGTCCGCTCTAAACTGTCTATATAGATATATATATATATATATATATATATATATATATATATATATATATAAATATTTGTCTCATAACGCTCTTGCAGTTGCAATTTTTGTTTGATCGTTTTCAAACTCGATATTTAGTCGTTTTATGTAAAGAGAGAGATCAAGTTCGTTAACGGCTGAAATCGGACAACTGGGAAGGGGTATTTAGAGGGGAGGATTTTCGAAAATTCAAAATATCTCCGTTACTATACGTCGGATCGAAAAAATGTACATTATCAATCGTATTGCAAATTAAATATACTATAAATATTGTTATATACATTTATTCTCTATCTTGAATATTAACCGAGATATTTGCATTTTTATTAAATTTGGGCGGCTAACAAACGGGTGACTTTCCCGCCAAAAGCTAGTTCGGCCGTTTCCTTAACTGTTCGACTCTCGTAAAACGTCTCTATTGTACAACTTCACGTGGGAAATCTGCTTAGTTTACTCAGCCCCTGCGTGACGGACTTTTTTTTTTTGTGATTCATGACTCATCTGAAAGGTCTCAATGTGAGCTGCCACATTGGTCCTTTGATATTTTGCGATATCACTAAAGGGTTAAAAGATATTTCAATTGTGCCTCAAATCTACATACCGTACACCCTGTGTCTGTATATTATATATATATATATATATATATATATATATATATATATATATACTAGCTCAGATACCCGGCTTCGCTCGGGAATTCATTTGAGGCTGAATGGTGATGGTATTTTTTTTGGCAAGGCTTTACTTTGCACAATATTTTGACATTTACCCGTCCCAGTGTTTAGGGTTAATACCCGTCGTTTCTGTGGATTTGTTAATAATAAAATCAATTTTTTATGTAAGACTTTACTGGCTTTATTGTCATATTTCCTGTTTCCTGTGCATTATGCATAGATTTAAATGATTAAGGACAAAATATTAACATACATTTGAATTAATTTTTCTAGGTGAGGTACCTGGTAGTTCATATAGAAAAGAATTGTTGAGCAAATTTTTCTAAATAACCAAATAAACAAATTTTGTTATGTGCATATTTGCCGAAACCCCAATAGGAAACGAAACATCACTATTTTTAATTTCAGAACCTCCCTTATAACCCTCACTCCTGCCCGTCCCTAGAAATGTTAGTATGGCTTATTATAAAGAAGGAGTTAGTGCTAATTCACATACCAAGTTTGCTTTAGTTCGGTTGAGTATTTTGTGGCAAATAAAATTGTTGACTTCCGCAGTAGTTTTTAACGTATAACTCATTTACACTTAGGTATACGACAAAAGTGTATATAACAAAAGTTACTCCTAATAACAAAGTAAACAACTTTTGTTATGTGCATTATTGCCGAAAATGCAATAGGAAACGAAATATAGCTATTTTTATTTTTAGGTTTATCTTATAACCCCCACTCCTGTTCGTCTCAGAGAATACTAACATAGCCTAAAGTCTAAGTTGGGTTAATAGTGATATACATACCAAGTTTCATAATATTCGGTTCAACCGTTTATGCATGAAAAGGTAACAAACAAACAAATAAACAAACAGACACGAAAGAAACAAAATGCAGCTATGGCGTCTATGACAAGTGAAACGAAAAGTTATCGTGAAATTTCGCGAAAAAAAAATCAATGTACAGACAGAGGTTACAATTTTATATATATATATATATATATATATATATATATACGAGTATATAATTCTACTGTACGTGTGTATGACGCTGAACTGCTCCTAAATGGCTGGGCCGATTTGAATGAATTTTTAAATACGCGTTTGGGTGACGCCCTGGATGGGTTAGATTCACAAATCAGCCCGGCAGATGGCGCTGCTGTAGGTATCTTTAGGTTATTTATAAATACTGCAGGATCAACTTGAATGTATTTTTGTGTATGCATTCATTCATTCTTTTTGTTTATGTATTCATTCAATGGTTTTAATTTTTTTGTACGCTGGGTTTTGATATTTTATGTATCTCATTTAACTGTCAAGTTTATTCATTTATGCTCCTCAGGAATTGACTAATTGACCATCAACTCGCATTAAGATAAAACAAACATTATTGATTTAATGAACTGTCATTAGATAAATTGATGTTATTTCAAAATAAAGAATAATGGAATTATTATATTATTTGTTTTTCATTTCATACTTTGTTTAATATCCTAATTGCTTGAAATATCACGCAGGACAACGTCTGTCGGGTCTGCAGGTACATATGTATATATATATATATATATATATATATATATATATATATATATATATATATATATTCATCTCCTTGTTAGATTGACAAGAAGGATCTCGAAAACTGGACATGATTGCAACCTCAATATATGCCAAGTGTATCGGGTATCACAAACCAAACATGTTGTATCATTGCAAGTTGTATTTCGTATCATCACATTACATTATATATTTTTATACATGAAAACTAGCTATAAATCGAAGCAGTTAGCGAACTAGGTGATAAATCGCACAGATAATTTGATGTCTGTTGCAGTAGCTCCATCAGTAGCACAACTCACCATCAGTTAGAGCCTGTATCAGTTGATCCTGCAAATATAAAACAGTTAAAACGTTCATTAATTTTTTTTTGTATTCTCGTAAATAGCCCATGAAGAACTTATAATATTAAATGAAAAAAAAAAATCATATCATAAAGAAAGGAAAATAAATGTCCGTCACGCAGGGGCTGCGTAAACTAAGCAGATTTCCCACGTGAAGTTATACAATAGAGAAATCACCATACGAGAGCCGAACATTTACGGAAACGGCGGAATTAGCTTTCGGCGGGAACGATTAGAACCGACCTTAGCCGACCTCATCTCGTCCGTTACCGCACACACATAATAAAAATTTCAATTTTTTGGTTAATTTTCAAGATAGAGAATAAATGTACATGACAATATTTATAGAAAATTTAATTTACAATAAGATTGGTTCTATACAATTTTTCGATCCGACGTACAGTAACGGAGATATTTCGAAATCTCCCCCTCTAAACCCCCTCCCACTGGTCCGATTTCAGCCATTGACGAAATTGATCTTTCCGATTTTGGTGACGAAAACAAAAATTGCGACCGCTAGAGTGTTAACAGACAAATATATATAGTTGTGAACGGACGTTGTTTTCGTCATCTCCTGGGTAGGATCGATGGACATTTGAAGGAATGTTTATAAAATCGCGTCATGAGTACGACCTCAATAGCTGATTTTCCTTAAGGGAAATCTGCTAAATGCAGTAAATAAAAAAAATTATAAAATAAAATAATTTAATCATATGTTCTACAAAAAATTGATTTTCAAATTAAATAATCGATTTTAAAGTGTGATGTGAAAATAATCGAATTAACTTCTGCCACCGTAATCTGCATGGTGAATCTCGTTTTTGGCAAGCTCCCCGAAGGGTCGTTTTGACGAGTATAAGAGGAAACGAGCCCACCTTAATTGAAGGTGAACGGTATATAGTTAAATATATTATTTCAGTTAACACATACAAATGTGTTAAAGCAGGGTAGAATTATGTCTGGGGTTTTATAAATTATTTTTATTATTTCTAGAGAAGGACTGCTCCAAGAAAAGGTGGTATGCAGACCGCGAAACATGTAGGGCAATTTTGAATAAAGTCTGGTTGGAAAAAAAGGAGTTTTTGTTGGTAACCCATGCCAATAAACTATGAAGCATTCCACGGCAGTGTTTGTTGGATGTGAAGAATGTTTACTTGGAGAGAGAGAAAAAACGTCCAATTCTTCACAATTTGTTTATTTCAGCGCTAAGCGCTTTCAAAGACTAATGTCTCCATCTTCAGAGCTACTTGCATGCCTGAGTCGCTTGCTGTCTTTCCCAATGAGCGCATGCAAGTAGCTCTGAAGATGGAGACATTAGTCTTTGAAAGCGCTTAGCGCTGAAATAAAGAAATTGTGAAGAATTGGAAGTTTTTTCTCTCTCTCCATATGAATCATTCATTGAAAGTTTCATTAACTTTCACACACGCACAACCTTTTTGTATATTTTTTGAACGCAGTCCAAATGAGGCAATGAGTGAAACAAACACTTAAAATCACAATACTGATAACAACTTGTTGATATTTGTAATTGCATTTACCTTGCTGTTGCCCACAAGGCCTAGGTCCTCTCCCATCAGGTGGTGGGCCTCTGGGTCCACCTGTAACATTTAGAAATCTTATTAGTGTCCTTTTATGTAATGCTCGCTTTGCCGACATTTCGGTAATTTTATTACCTTCTTTCAGGGAAAATATTGATTAATTAGACGAGCATTTTGGAGAAAATGTGGTATACTAAAACATGAATGCGCAGGACCGATTAGAAGGGTTCCTTTTATCACCATTAAATTAAATAGACAAATTATTTTGATACAGTTCATTTAACATTATGTTATTTGAAAGTGATACACAATTATGCCCGTTCTAATGCGTCGGATTATAGATATTTCATGAAACATATAGGTCCTGTGCAATCCTTTGTTGTACCTCCAATTCGTCCGAAGAAATTAGGAATATTTTATTTTCCTCCTCTTACCTCCTATTCTTAGTGGATTTGAATCAAAAGGAGAGGTCCATAGGCAAACGTTGCAACGATTCTAAATATTAAAAAAATCCGTCACGCAGGGGCTGCGTAAACTAAGCAGATTTCCCACGTGGTTTTACAATAGGGAAATCTGCCTAATAATAACAGTAGTTGTAAGGAATCTCTAGACCTATTCACGAGGGACGAACAGTTACGGAAACGGCCGCACTAGCTCTCGTCGGAAAGTCCGGAACATAGCCGACTCTTGCCGACCTCACACACAATACAAATGCAAATATCTCGGTTAATATTCAAGATAAAGAATAAATGTACAGAACAATATTTATAGAAAATTTAATTTGCAATAAGATTGATTCTATACAATTTTTCGATCTGACGCATAATAACGGAGATATTTTGAAATCTCGAAAATCCCCCCTTCCCGCTGGTCCGATTTCAGCTATTAACGAACATGATCTTTCATTTTACATGAAACGATTAAATATGAAGTTTGGTAACGATCAAACAAAAATTGCAACGGCTAGAGCGTTAACAGGCAAATATATATATATATACTAGCTCAGATACCCGGTTTCGCCCGGGAATTGATTTGAGGCTGAATGGTGATGGTATATTTTTGGCAAGGCTTTACTTTGCACAATGTTTTGACATTTACCCCGCCCAGTGTTTAGGGTTAATACCCGTTGTTGGCATTTGTTAATAATAAAATTAATTTTTTGTGTAAGTCTTCACTGTCCTCCAAATTGTCATATTTCCCGTTTCCTGTGCATTGTGCATAGATTTCAGTTATTAAGGAAAAATATTAACATAGATTTGAATTAATTTTTTCAGGTGAGGTACCTGGTAGTTCATATTGAAAAGATGTGTAGAGTAAATTTCTCTAAATAACAAAATAAAAACGTTTGTAATATGCATATTTACCGAAACCCCAACAGGAAATCATTATTATTAATTTCAGGCCTCCCTAATAACCCACACACCGGCCCGTCCATAGTAATCTTAGTATGGCTTTTTATAAGTAAGGAGTTAGTGCTAATACACATACTGAGTGTTTTATTTAGTTCTCAACCGAACTTTAGTGCCAAATAAAATTGTTGTCTCCCGCTATAATTTTAACGTATAACACCTTTATACTTCGGTATACGATTATAGTGTATATAAAAAAAAGTTTCTCTAAATAACAAAATAAACAACTTTTGTTATGTGCATATTTACCGAAAATGCAATAGGAAACGAAATATCACTATTATTAATTTCAGGCCTTCCTTATAACCCCCACTCCTGCCCGTCCCTAGAAATGTTAATATGGCTTATTATAATAAAAGCGTTCGTACTAATTCACATACCGAGTTTGGTTTAGTTCGGTTGACTTATTTGTGCCAAATAAAATTGTTCACTTCGGCAGTAGTTTTTAGCGTATAACACATTTATACTTAGGTATACGGCAAAAGTGTATATAACAAAAGTTACTCCAAATAACAAAATAAACAACTTTTGTTATGTGCATATTTGCTGAAAAAGCAATAGGAAACGAAATATCGCTATTTTTAATTTCAGGCCTCCCTTATAACCCCCACTCCTGTTCGTCTTAGAGAATATTAATATAGCCTAAAGTCTAAGTTGGGTTAGTAGTAATATACATACCAAGTTTCATAAAATTCGGTTCAGCCGTTTATGCGTGAAAAGGTAACAAACAAACAAACAAATAAACAAACAAACAAACAAACAGACACGAAAGAAACAAAATGCAGTTATGGTGTCTATGACATGTGAAACGAAAAGTTACCGAGAAATTTTGCGAAAAAAATCAATGTACAGACAGAGGTTACAATTTTATATATATATAGATATATGTGTGTGTTTGTTTGAAGATATTTTACAAACAGCGCGTCATGAGTAGAACCTGAGTAGCATATTTCCTCAGCCTGAGCTATAATAGGATGAGCAGCTAGCTAACGGGCACAGCTGACCACAGGACCAGGATGGCCTTTACCTGGCTCACGTACTGCGGTTATATCTCCTGGTCAGCCAATGTCCTTCAATATAACACTTACAACTCACTACTCTTTTAACACTATATCATATTTCTGAACCTACTCGTAGAAAACAAACGTAAGTCATAAAGGCCGTAACACAGGGACTGTGTCAACAAAGCAGATATTGACGTGATGATGATCTCATCACATGTACGTAAAATTAACACGTTATATCATTATAAATTGTTAGAAATATATGAATGTGTATGAAAAGGGACATAAAAAAAAAGGAGCCCCTAGTAAACTTATGCAATCGACAGTCAAGCTACATTACCTACATTTGATGAAACTGAGTGAATCACGCCGAAATAAAGTAAGTTTAGGCAAAGTTTTGCACTAAGATTATATTTGTATTAGTGAATCTCACTGGAAATCGCTTCCAGTAATGCCAGACGGGAAGTAAGTAAACACAATTAACGTGCAAGGCTCCCGTCATCTTTCGTTCCCGCATGAGACTTGTCAACATTCTTCTACTTATATTATTGATACAAAACATTATTTTATAATTTATATACCGGATGGAATTAAATAATAGTGGCACCCTGAAAATATCATATCGAGTTTAAACGCATATTGTTTTTTGTCATAATGACATTACCATTAACGTTTAATTGTTATTATATTAAATATTTGTTTCAATAACATCAAGGTAGATTATACAAATTAAAAAATGGAAATGCTCTTATAGTTTATATTTCTATTGGAAATAAATAACAAAGTTATTAGGAGGGGGGAGACAAAGATTTATTACCTCACTAATCCGAATCATACTTTGAACTATCATATAAAACGTAACATCATTTGTCATAATATTCCTTTATTAAAACCCCTTAAATAAGTACTAATATTATTGACTCCCGTTTAGTGTATATCCCGTGTTTACTTCATTTTAAAAGTGAATGCGCACAAAAGTTACTCTAAATAACAAAGTAAACAACTTTTGCTATGTGCATGTTTGTCGAAAAACCAATAGCAAACGAAATATCACTAATGTTAATTTCAGGCCACCCTTATAAACCCCACTTCTGCTTGTCCCTAGAAATGTTGGTATGGCCTATGATAATTAGGGCGTCAACACTAATATACATACCGAGTTTTATTTAGTTCGGTTGAGCCCAATAAAATTAATGACTCCCGCTATAGTTTTTAGCTTATAACTCATTTATACTTAGGTATACGACAAAAGTGTATATAACAAAAGTTACTCCAAATAACGAAATAAACAACTTTTGTTATGTGCATATTTGCTGAAAAAGCAATAGGAAACGAAATATCGCTATTTTTAATTTCAGGCCTCCCTTATAACCCCCACTCCTGCCCGTCCCTAGAAATGTTAGTATGACTTATTATAAGGAAATCGTTAGTATTAATTCACATAGCGAGTTTGGTTTAGTTCGGTGGAGTCTTTTGTGCCAAATAAAATTGTGGACTCCCGCTATAGTTTTTAACGTATAACTCATTTATACTTCCGTATATGGCAAAAGTGCATATAACAAAAGTTACTCTAAATTACAAAATAAACAACTTTTGTTATGTGCATATTTGCTGAAAAAGCAATAGGAAACGAAATATCGCTATTTTTAATTTCAGGCCTCCCTTATAACCCCCACTCCTGTTCGTCTTAGAGAATATTAATATAGCCTAAAGTCTAAGTTGGGCTAGTAGTAATATACATACCAAGTTTCATAAAATTCGGTTCAGCCGTTTATGCGTGAAAAGGTAACAAACAAACAAACAAACAAATAAACAAACAAACAAATAAACAAACAAACAAACAAACAGACACCAAAGAAACAAAATGCAGTTATGGTGTCTATGACATGTGAAACAAAAAGTTATCGTGAAATTTCGTCAAAAAAAATCAATGTACAGACAGAGGTTACAATTTTATATATATATGTATAGATATAGTTTTAACGGACCTCATTTTCGTCATCTCTTGGGTACGATCGAGGGACATTTGAGGAAAAACTCGCGTCATGAGTACGACCTCAATAGCTGATTTCCCTTAAGAGAAATCGGCTAAAAGGAAATATAGCCTTTGTACAGGATTGCAGCTAATGCCGGTCACCTGACATTGGTTAAAATATCTCATACTTGCCCTGGTCATACATAACTAACACACTCATACTTGTTCAACAAACAAGACATACCGATGTGTCCATACTGTAATGTACACCTCACAGTTAAACATATACTGACTGACTGCAGACTCCGCCACTACTTATAGATACAATACGGTTTACACAAACTACTCCAAAAGGGATTCCATACATATTTAAGGACTACACACTACCACTATTTAGACTATATACTATCAGTCGTATAGATTTATTCAAAACTCCAGTGATGTCATAAAAATATGATACGCGAATGTGAATGAGGGAGATATATATTGTTTGTAAAAAGCCATCTATATTTTATCTAATTCTCAATTATTTTAAATTCATTGATAACACATCTCAGATACATATTTCATATTATCTATCAATTTATTAATTTTTATTATATTTTGTTTAATATTTTTTATTTGATTTCCCCATTATCCAACGTGACTCTACGTTTCATTTTTCAACTCTCAAACTCAGTTTTCTTTTAGTTAGTTTTGGATTTTATCTTTTGTTTGCACCTTAGTTATGTATTTTGTTCTTCTGTGTGTTCATTTTCTGATTTTTTGTGTATGTACAATTTCTGTTTTGCGGTTTTATTTTCGTTTGATCTAATTTTGTTTTGTTTTTTAATTTTATACAGATTTTGTTTCTGAGAAACATCGCCACAGTTTCCATCCCATAAATAAATAAAATAATAAAAATATCTAAATTTGGCATTTTTATTTTTTCAACGTTTTTTGGATGCGAGCATTTGTTTTTAGTTTAAATTTAATTTGAAATATATTCAAATTGTATTTGTAATCTTTTATTATATTTTTGTTTTATTTTTGTTTCAGTACATCTTCTTATTTGTCCGTTGTTAATATTTTTAATTAATTCATTTATTTGTAAATCATTTCTTTATATATACTGCTCAAAAATGAATAGGGATATTGGTTATTTTTTCTTATCCTATTAATTTTAATTAAATCGATCTTAATTAAATTTCTTTTTTATGGGGGAAAAAGACAATAATTTCTAATAAATAATAATGATATTTATATAAAAAATAAAAAAAAAATATGCTAGTCCCCATATATACCACAAAACAGTCAATATCCCTATTCATTTTTGAGCAGTTAGTTTCGTTTCGTATTTTGTTTAATTTTGTTGTAGTGTTATTTTAGTATGGTGTCCGTTGTTTTTTTTTGCGTTTGGTTGTTTTATATTTTTTTTGTTTTCTAATTTGTTTTTATTTCTATTCTTTTAATGGTATTCTATTCTTTATTTCGTTATTTAGGTTTATGATATTTAGAAGGTTTTGCCTATGAATATTGCTGGTATTGTGAAGCTCCATTTATATAAATAAATACATATGTGTCCTGTTGAAATGTATTCAGGATTGGTTTTTAACTCTTTCTTGATTTTTTTTTACTTATTTCTCAGTATACCTGAGAATCCTTCTGGTGGGGGTCCATCTGGAGGAGGTCCATCTGGAGGGGGTCCACAAGGTCCACCTCCTGGAGGTCCACCTTGCTGTGCCTGGCTGTCATCCTGGCCTAGAGCTACGCCCTGCAAACAATTAATATACAGATTTAATAGCAAATAATACAACGCATAAACATAATTAATAAAAAGAAAGTCCATCACGCAGGTGCTGCTTAAACTAAGCAGATTACCCACGAGCTCGATAGGTGCAGATATGTGATCTACAACGCGAAGACATTGCTGTACTGTTGAAGGACGAGAGCAAAATCCGAATTGATGGGAAGGAAGGGTGTTTTGATTTTGGAGATTGGGAGAAGGCGCTTAATTAAAAGTTTTTCAAAACTTTTTGAGAAAATAGGGAGAAGACTAATAGGACGATAGGAAGATGGATTCTGGGACGATTTTCCAGGTTTCGGGAAGAGGACTATAATCGTGAATTTCCAGAGTAGAGGGAAATGAGTAGTGCGGAATATGCAATTGTATAGCTATGCTATTGTAAAAATGTAATGACCTTGGGTGGGAGTCGACCAACAATTTTAGAGGAAATTAGATCAAACCCTGGAGATTTATTGAGAGGAAGGCAGCAAATGATGGGTTTGATCTCTGATGGTAAAACAGGACGTGGAGGAAGGGACATTGGTAATGGCGAATCAAGGAATTCTTGGATTTTCTTGGAATGGGAGTGATCCTGAGGTTGTAAAACGATTTACAGCTGAGTCTAAATCTGAGGGCGTTTTCAAAGGAATTGTGTGGTCTATGGTTTCTTCTAAAAGTGAAGAAAAGCGATCCCAGTTGACGAGAATATTTGATAAGGAAGATGGCAGTGATTTTGGAAGAACATGGAGGGATAGTTGAAGGACAATGGGCGTGTGATCAGAGTTAAGGTAATTTAGAGAGGAAATTTTACCGGCGGGAATCGAACTTGCCACCCCAAGTTCGTTAACTTGGATGTGACCTCAAGGCAATGCTTTAACTCACATTAGTCACCAAACAAATAGACATTTTATACCAGTTACTCATGGACGTCGTGGTCTTAAACTCGAAATTTATAGAATGCATACCATCCCTAGTTGCTAGTTTATAATTGCATTGAGTACTTACAATGATGACAGCTAGAGTGAGCAGTAGTGTCAGGTTTGCCATCTCTTCCAGATTGAATCAGACAGCTGTTTGCTTCCTATTTATATGGTTGACCAACAAGTCATAATGACTTGACGGAACAATATTCCCATTGTGTGTTTGTTTTTAATATGCTGGTGATGTAAGCAGTAAAGTGCTATCTTCCGGACATCAGCAGCAGACACTTCTCCATTGTTGCTATAATAATTTCTTGTAAATTATTTTTTCTTTAAATATTATTAAAAATGATAACCAATTTACAGTTTTCTGCGCTGCTCGCGAACGTAACGGCAGACTAATAAACAAGATACAAAGCCCGTCACACAGGGACTGCGTTAACTAAGCAGATTTCCCACGTGCTTAACGTATTTGCACTTATCTCAACACGTAAAAGTACAATGAAAACAATATTTAGTATTTAGGCCTCAAATAGTGTTTCATAATATAACGGCTTATTGTGAGTATGACATGGGGAGGAGTTGGGGTTTACTGAAAACTGAAAAAGTCTAATTGCACCGCTAATAACCAACATATTGAAGAAACCTACGGGTATATAACAACATTTATAGAAAGTTACATTTGCCATAAGATTGGTCATATACATTATTTCAATCCCACTCATAATAATTGAGATATAAAGATTTTACGGAATTCCCCTCTCTAAACCTCCCTTTCCACTCATCAGATTTCAGCCGTTAACAAACTTGTTCTTCAGTTTTACATAAAACGTTTAAATATCGAGTTTGGTAACGATTAAAAAATAATTGCGACTGCTAGGTCTAGCATATAACTAGATAGATATAGCATATTATATATATATATATATATATATATCTAAGATTCCCTTAAGGGAAATCTGCTAAAATGTCTGAGACTAGGTGTGCTTCGTTTTGACTCCTGAAGAATCTATTCAGTCCATATTCAACCTCGTAACCTGCTCCAGTACTTCTAACGTAACGTAAAAATAAGAATTGCGACCCCTAGAGCAGATATATATATATATATATATATATATATATATATCCAACAGACTTTGTTCTGCATGATAATTCAAGCGATTAGGATATTACATTTACTAATATTATGTTTAAAACAAAAGCTACTTTTAATAACACAAAAAAACAACTTTTTTTATGTGCACATTTGCCTAAAACAAATAGAAAATGAAATATCGCGAAAGTTTTATTTAGGCCTTTCTTATAACCCCCTCTCCTGTTCGAACCTAAAACATTTAATGTAGCTTATAATCATAGGCGAATTAATGCTAATTGACATATAGAATTTTGTTAAGTTTGGTTCAATCGTTTGTGCCCAATAAAATTGTTGGCTCCCACTTTAATTTTTTAGTGTGTGTCTCCTTTTTATACTTTGTTATACAGCAAAAGTGCATATAACACAAGTTACTCTAAATAAAAAAAATAAACAACTTTCATCATGTGCATATTTGCCGAAAAACCAATAGGAAACGAAATATCGCTATTTTTAATATTTGATCTCCCATAAATCCCCCACTCCTGCTCGTGCCTAGAAATGTTGGTACAGCTTAATATCGTCGAGGAGTTTGTACTTTAAATTAAAAAAATAAACAATTTATGCTATGTACACTTTCGACGAAAAACCAACAGGTTACGAAATATTGCAATATTAATATAGCCTGAAGCTTAAGTTGGGTTACTAGTAATAGTAGAATATCAAAAGCAGGTTTCCCTTAAGGAAAATCTGCTGAGTGCTTCACTGAAAACAGGAAAATTAGGAAAAAACATTTAAACATAGTTTGCATCTAAACTTTTTTATTTTTATTAAATTGTCCATTTTGTACTCCTTCTAATGTTATATAATTTGATTGAATCATATGATGAAATTGGTTTTATCCCAGAAGAGGATATGTACCATATGAGCCTACTGAACACATGTTTCCTTCGTTCCTGGCCAACTTCATGTATCCATTGATACCCCAGTTCGTACCCCAGGAGTTCTTGATGAGCCAGTAGTCTCGCCCACCCTCCGATCCATACCCGACAACTAGGACTCCATGATTGGGCCCTTTGTTACGGCAACTTAAGTCGGAGAATATACCTGCAAGTGGTAAAGGTAAATAATTATTGATGCAAAAAATAAAGTCCGTCACGCAGGGGCTGCGTAAACTAAGCAGATTTCCCACGTGAAGTTTTACAATAGAGAAATCTGCCTAATAACAACTGTAGTGGTAAGAAACCTCTAAACCTAAAACATTATTTAGGGCGTAATAACCCAGTAGTTTCTAGCCCCAAAAAACAGTTAACCTAACCTCTAAACCTATTCACGAGGGACGATAGTTATGGAAACGGCCGCCAGAGCTCTCGCCGGAAACTCCGAACAGCCTACGCGTGGTGACCACACGCAGAATACAAATGCAAATATCTCGGTTAATATTCAAGATACTGAATAAATGTATATAACAATATTTATAGTAAATTTAATTTGCAATAAGATTGGTTATGTACAACGTTTCGATCTGTCGTATATTAACGGAGATATTTCGAATTTTCGAAAATCCTCCCCTCTAAACCCCCCCTCCCACTGGTCCGATTTCAGCCGTTAACGAACTTGATCTTTCTATTTACATAAAACGCTTAAATATGAAGTTTGGTAAGGATCAAACAAAAATTGCGACCGCTAGAGCGGTAACAGACAAATATATAGATATACTAGCTCAGATACCCGGCTTCGCCCGGGAATTCATTTGAGGCTGAATGGTGATGGTATTTTTTTTTTGGCAAGGCTTTAATTTGCACAATATTTTGACATTTACCTGCCCCAGTGTTTGGTGTTAATACCCGTATGTTGTTAATAATAAAATTAATTTTTTTTAAGTCTTCACTGTCCTCCAAATTGATATATTTGACGTCTCCTGTGCATTATGCATAGATTTTAGTTATTAAGGACAAAATATTAACATAGATTTGAAGAAATTTTTCCAGGTGAGGTACCTCATAGTTCAAATTGGAATGAATTGTTGAGCATATCAATATTTCTACTCAAATTACTTGCTCCATACATTGTTCCTGGAGAAATGTATAAAACAAAAGTTACTCTAAATAACAAAGTAAACAACTTTTGTTATGTGCATGTTTGTCGAAAAACAAATAGACAATGAAATATCGCGAATTTTTATTTCAGGCCTCCCTTATAACCCCCACTCCCGTTCTAACCTAAAAATTTTAATATAGCTTTAATCATGGAAGAATTAATGCTAATTGACATACCGAGTTTTTTTAAGTTCGGTTTAATCGTTAGCGCCCAATGAAATAGTTGACTCTCGCTTTAGTTTATAGTGTATATCTCGTTTATAATTTGTTAAAAGACAAAAATGAATATGACAAAAGTTACTCTAAATAACAAAATAAACAACTTTTGTTATGTTCATATTTGCCGAAAAACCAATAGGAAACGAAATATCGCTATTTTTAATTTCTGGCTTCCCTCATAACCCCCACTCCTGCCCGTCCCTAGAAATGTTGGTATGGCTTGTTATAATGAAAGCGTTTGTGCTAGTATATATACCGAGTTTTATTTATTTCGGTTCGGTCTTTTGTCCCAAAAAAAATTGTTCACTTCCGCTATAGGTTTTAGCGTATATCTCGTTTATAATTCGGTATACGAAAAAAGTGTATATAACAAAAGTGACTCTAAATAACAAAATAAACAACTTTTGTTATGACCACATTTGGCGCAAAACCAATAGGAAACGAAATATCGCTATTTTTAATTTCTGGTATCCCTTATATCCCCCACTCCTCTTTGTCTCAGAGGATATTATTATAGTTAAAGTCTAAGTTGGGTTAGTAGTAATATACATACCATGTTTCATAAAATTCGGTTCAGCCGTTTATGCGTGAAAAGGTAACAAACAAACAAACAAATAAACTAACAAATCAACAAACAAATAAACAAACAAACAAACAAACAGACACCAAAGAAACAAAATGCAGTTATGGTGTCTATGACATGTGAAACGAAAAGTTATCGTGAAATTTTGCGAAAAAAATCAATGTACAGACAGAGGTTACAATTTTATATATATATATATATATATATATATATATATATATATATACAGTTTTGAACGGACCTCATTTTCGTCATCTACTAGGTAGGATCGATGGACATTTGAAGAAAAATGTCGAAAATTCCGTCATG
This sequence comes from Riptortus pedestris, assembly GCA_019009955.1. Taxonomy (NCBI): domain Eukaryota; kingdom Metazoa; phylum Arthropoda; class Insecta; order Hemiptera; family Alydidae; genus Riptortus; species Riptortus pedestris. The sequence goes on along the minus strand of CM032229.1, from coordinate 191,580,345 downwards.
AGTACAACCTCAATAGCTGATTTCCCTTAAGGGAAATCTGCTAATAAAGTCCGTCACTCAGGGGCTGAGTAAACTAAGCAGATTTCCTCCTGAAGTTTAAAAGTAGATATACCAACATACTGCTAACACAACACCACCGTGAATATTAAGGGAATATATAAAAACGCTAACAAGAAATCTTTCCCCTATCGGCGCGAAGTGCCTCAAATGTAAACAAACAGGTCTGCCAACGGCTCAGGGGAAAGAAAAACAATAACTGAAACATATCAGAATATAACATATTCATTTTATTGAAAACTATGTACTATATATAGTACTGTAATTTATAATGAATCAGAATAATTTTTATCTCAATCAATCAAATTTTAGTAGTCCAAGAATTTAAGATTGGGCGGCACAAGAACATATTTGCATGTATCGCGTATAATAAAGGTCTCATGAAAACAATGATTGGCATTTAAGCTTAGGATAAAGAGGTACATGTTATAACAACTTATTGTTATTATGGCATGACTAGGAGTGGGGGTTTACTGAAGGCTCAAAACTGGAAAATACAAATATCTTGGTTAATAATCAAGATAGAGGATAAATGTATATAACAATATTTATAGTACATTTAATTTTCAATAACATTGGTTCTATACAACTTTTCGATCCGACGTATAGTAACGGAGATATTTCAAAATTTTGAAAATCATCCCCTCTAACCCCCCCCCCCCTCCCTCGCACTGGTGCTATTTCAGTCATTAATGAACTTTTTTTTACATAAAACGGTTAAATATGGAGTTTAGTGACGATCAAACAAAAGTTGCGACCGCTGGAGCGGTAACAGACAAATTTATAGGGGAAAATATAAGGGAAATCTGCTAAAACGCCCACGAAAATTATGTTTTGCGTAATGAAAACAACATCAATAGATTTCCCTTAAAGTATATAAGGGATATTTTCCAAATGTGTTAATAAACTTTACACTATGAAGTAAATTGATAACCATAATACATATCATCCTAAGTCCCACCCTGGCTAGAATAGGGTGGTAACCTGTAGATAACCCGTCCCAATTAGCCTCAAGCATATTTATAAATAATAATCATAATTATTATTATATTATTACATGCCAGGATCACAAACTCCATATCGGTTGGATTTTCCCCCAATATGGATTTTACTCCAGTTTTCACTGAGTATAAACCTCCCCCATAATAATTAAAGACTCAGCCTCACTTACCTCGTGTCAGTCTCCTCCCATTTGGGGCGTAAACTAATAAATAATAATGCTAAGTAATAAATACATTTTTTCTTATATTATACCATTTTTATATGCTTGAAATAATCTGGTGGCGGTAATGGCTACTGATATTGGGCCGATATTTGCAACAGCATTCTTGAGGGCTTCTTCACTATTACCAACATTGACATAACCAATAACTTTGACTGGAGAATTCTTCACGTTCTTGCATGGATCATCCTGTGCAAACAAAAAATTAAATAGAATGGGATTACAAGATTAAATATTCTACAATATAAAGAAATGTCCGTCACGCAGAGGCTGCGTAAACTAAGCAGATTTTCCACGTGAAATTTTACAATAGAGAAATCTGCATACTGATAAAACTTTACACCACCGTGAGTAAATACAAACAGCAATGAGAAATCTTTCAGTTAATTTTAATAAGCTCCTAACGGAAACAGCTTCTGAATTCTAAACAAATAGGTCTGCCAACCACTCAGAGCTGAACCGTAAGATAGACATATTCTTCACCGGAAAAAAAATACAATTACTGATATATATCGGAATATAACAATTAACTTTATTTGAAACTATTAAGTATATCTAGTACTGCAATTAATAATGAATCAGAATAATTTATATTTTAATAACTAAAATTTTAGTAGTCCAAGAACTAAAGAAAGGGGGGAGGGGATGAACAGAACGTATTTGCATATATCTCACAAAGTAAAAGTCCGTCACGCAGGGGCTGCGTAAACTAAGCAGATTTCCCACGTGAAGTTTTACAATAGAGAAATTTCACGAGAGCCGAGCAGTCAAGGAAATGGCCGAACTAGCTTTTGGCGGGAAAGTCACTCTCGTCCGTTAGCCGCCCAGATTTAATAAAAATTCAAATATTTCGGTTAATATTCAAGATAGAGAATAAATGTATATAACGACATTTATAGTAAATTTAATTTGCAATAAGATTGATTCTGTGCAATTTTTTGATCCGACGTATAGTAACGGAGATGTCTCGAATTTTCAAAAACCCTTCTCTCTAAACCCCCCCCCTCCCAATGGTCCGATTACAGCCGTTAATGCACATGATCTTTCTTTTTACATAAAATGACTAAATATCGAGTTTCGTAACGATTAAACAAAAATTGCGACCGCTAGAGCGGTAACAGACAAATATATATATATATATATATATATATATATATATATATATATATATATATATATATATTTAAAACTGACCTCATTTTCGCCATCTCCTTGGTAGGATCGATGGTCATTTTATGTCAGTTATTGAGTACAACCTGAGTAGGATATTTCCCTTTAGAGAGAATAACATTGAACGTACCCTGCCTGTGTATAGATAGTTGTACTCTTCAGGAATCCCGTGGTCCTTAACGTGTTGAAATGCATATTGCATCACGCCACCATTACATCCTGCGTTGGGAGGGTTGCTGCAATCTACCAGGTACTGCTCGCTCAGGTCCAGGAGGTCGCCGCTCTTCAGGAAATATTGTCCTTCAATAGATCCAGTCTGCAACAACAGGTGTATGGTTAATACATTCACGGGGACAGATGAAAGCGAAAAATGTAAAACATCCGTCACTTATACATGCGTAAACTAAGCAGATGTCATACGTGAAGTTAAATAATAGAAAAAATTACAAACTGCAAACACAATACCACCGTGAATATTATGAAAATACATACAAACGAAATCTTTCCCCTCCCAGCGGGAAGCGTCTGAAATGTAAACAAAGAGGTCTGCAAGGGCTCAACGGAAAGATAAACAATTAATGAAGTATTCAGGAAATACTGTCCTTCAACAGATCCCGTATTTTATTTACTATTTTTTTTAGGCGAACTTGGACATAAAATATGTTGTGTTTTGCGTTATTAAAAGTAGATTTTTTTAAACATAATATTATTAAATTTAATATCCTAATCGCTTGATATAGCATGCAGGACAACGTCTGCTGGGTCAGCTAGTATATATATAAAATTGTAACCTCTGTCTGTACGTTGATTTTTTTCGCGAAATTTCACGATAACTTTTCGTTTCACATGTCATAGACACCTTAACTGCATTTTGTTTCTTTCGTGTATGTTTGTTTGTTTGTTTGTTACCTTCTCACGCATACACGGCTCAACCGAATTTTATGAAACTTGGTTTGTATATTACTACTAGCCCAACTTAGACTTTAGGCTATATTAATATTCTCTAAGACGAACAGGAGTGGGGGTTATAGGGGAGGCCTACAATTAAAAATAGCGATATTTCGTTTCCTATTGCATTTTCGGCAGTTATGCACATAACAAAAGTTGTTTAATTTGTTATTTAGAGTAACTTAATATTAAGAAAATACATACAAACGAAATCTTTCCCCTCCCAGCGGGAAGAGTCTGAAATGTAAACAAAGAGGTCTGCAAGGGCTCAACGGAAAGATAAACAATTAATGAAGTATTCAAGAAATACTGTCCTTCAACAGATCCCGTCTATATAGCGATATATACGAGTAGATAGATAGATATAAAGATATTGCGCCTAGAATAATAACAATAATGTTGATAGTTACTTACAGCACTGAATGCCCAGCAGGATCCACAAGAGCCCTGTGTTTATGTAAAGAACGGTGTACTGCCGTGTTTAAGTAAAGGACAGTGTAGTGCCGTGTTCTTTGTGAAGATCAGTGCCGTGCTGGTATTATAAAGATAATAATGTTGATAGTTACTTACAGCACTGAATGCCCAGCAGGATCCACAAGAACCTTGATCTTCGACATCACTCACGGCACCAGCTGCTGTCCAATTAACACTGTCAGGAACTGTCAAGAATGAGTAGGGCTCAATCGGTTCAGACTCTTCCAACGTTAAGTTGTCCCACGAGTTTATCAGACGGTGTTTAGAAAACTCTTCCCAGGTCTGAAATAATACAAATTATTCATAATTCCTGGATGATAGCACTCAAGAAGTTGGCTGTGAAAAAAGAATACTCAATCACTATAGAGTAAAAATCATGCCAAATGAGAAAGTCCGTTACGCAGGGCGGAGATTTCCCCCATGAACTTTAATAACAGATAAATCTACATACTGGTAGAATATTCCACCGTTAATATTACGTAAATAAATACAAATGTTAACAAGAAACCCCTCGAAGGGAAGCGTCTGAAATGTAAAAAGTTCTGCCAACCTCACAACGGAAAGACACAACAAACAGGTGTGCCATCTTCTCACATAAAGAAAGACAATTACGGAAATATATCAGAATATAACATATAGATTTTATTGAAAACTATATACTATATCTAGTACTGTAATTTATAATAATCGGAATAATTTTTATCCCAATCAATCCAATTTTAGTAGTACAAGAACTTAAAAAGGGAAGGGGGGGGGGGGGGGTCACCAGAAGATATTTGTTTGTATCATGTATAATTAAGGTCTCTGGAAAACAATATTTGGTATTTAAGCTTCGAATAATGTGGTTTATTATATAACAGAGTATTGTTTATGTAACTAGAGTAGAAGTTGGGGTTTGATGAAGGCTGAAAAAAGAAAAATGATCTAAGTTAATATTCAAGAAAGAGCATGCATATATTAACGACATTTCAATTGAAATAAGATTGGTTCTATACAACTTTTCGATCCAACGTATAGTAACAGAGATATTTTCGAGTTTCGAAAAATAACCTCTAAACCCCCTCCCCCCACTGGTTCCATTACAGCCATTAACGAACGTGATTTTTCTTTTTGCATTAAAACGATTAAATATCGAGTTTAATATATATATATATATATAGATATATATATATATATATATATATATATATAAAATTTTGAACAGACCTCATTTTCGTCATCTCCTGGGTATGATTGATTGACATTTGAAGAGATTTTCTAAAATAGCGTCATGAGTACGACATCAATAGCATATTTCACTTAAGGTATCTTGGGATTTTACAAAATGGTATCCTTTAAGAAATATTTTACCTGATTATAATAAACACTAGATCTACTAACTAAGAAAAAATGACAGTTGTTGTTTGATATCGGAACTCGAAGCCCTATTTTGGAAACCATTTGAGATAAAAAATTAAAATTTGACAGCACCTACTACCAGTGTACAACATTTGAGGAAATTCTTAAATGGACAGGTTAAATGGGTGTCTTGATCTGGCATGGAATGATTGATATGTGGGATTCACACATCAGTTAATTATTCCTGTAGAATACAGCTGTCCTAATTCTTATTTGGGTAATTTGAACAATAGTTTAAAATTGAAATGTATAACTAGACTTAAAGAGACAATATTTGTGTGTTTCTCATTTGAAAGGTCGTAATTTTAGTTTTGTATGGCACAAAACATTATTCATTTTTTAAAAGCTTACAATTTAGAAATAGGAGAAGTAGAATTCCATTTCATGTTTGTCATGCTATTACACTTGTCATAGCCTGCGAGTATGCAATATAATGATATGAAACAGCATTCTTAGTCAGTTAAGTTATTAATTTCCATTTCGTTTTTAACGAGGCCTATTAATTTGGTAATAAGATATTTTTCGTAGTTTACCATTATGCAAAATAACCATTTTGCAACAGCATTTTACGTCCGTTGCGTTGTTAATTTCCATTTGAAGGGCAAAAACTCTCCAGGACATAACCAATATACAACGTAGCGATGGAAAATTGTCTAATATGTTTGCTAAAACATTATTTTTTAATTTGGTATGAATCAAGATCTTCTTGAAGGAATCCATCCAATCCTGTGATATATCGTGTCTGATGAGATGTTACATTCCATTTGATGGACAAAAACTCTCCAGGACATAACCAATATACAACGTAGCGATGGAAAATTGTCTAATATGATTGCAGAAACATTAATTTTTAATTTGGTATGCATCAAGATCTTCTTGAAGGAATCCATCCAATCCTGTGATATATCATGTCTGATGAGTTGTTAATTTCCATTTGAAGGGCAAAAACTCTCCAGGACATAACCAATATACAACGTAGCGATGGAAAATTGTCTAATATGTTTGCTAAAACATTATTTTTTAATTTGGTATGAATCAAGATCTTCTTGAAGGAATCCATCCAATCCTGTGATATATCGTGCCTGATGAGTTGTTAATTTCCATTTGATAAGTAAACAGGCCTATCCATTTGATATGGAATAAGACATGTCTCATAGTTCAACAAAATTCAATACAATGACAAATACGGCATTCTCTGTCTGTTAATTTGTTATTTAATATTATACAGTTGATTTATAACAAGACCTATTTGTTATATAACCAATAAATGGGGGATCATGTTAGCCAGGTGAGTTAAGGCGTTGACCTTAGTCTCACGTGGTAAACGTAGAGAGGCAAGTTCGATTCTCGCCTGGGCAATAGGAATTTATTTAGTGACGGACTCATTGAATAAAATCTTTAGTCCCACCTTTACTAGAAAGTTGTGGCAGCTTGTAGATAGCCCGCCCCAATTAGCCTTAGTTGCAGAAAGTGGACGTTAATAAATAATAATAATAATAACCAATAAACGTAATAATTATATAATATAAAACATACCAAGTCAGTAAAGTCATTAATTCCCAGTTCGAATGATACAAGGCCTGCGTCGTATAGTTTGTTGTGTGCATCAATGATTTGTACATTAGATATGAACACCTGTTTGCGGGCCTTCTCCTCCTCTGGATCCCCACCCATCCTCGGGCTGACACCCTGCAACAACCATATTATTATGCAAAATGCATCCATATAGCCTTCGATAATGCAGAATACCAAAACCATAACATACCTTGAACTTCTCCCATTCCTTTTCTATATCAGTTGGAGGCCTGCCTTGACAGACCGCGAATAACAGGAGCAATAGAATAACCTTCATAATTGCAAACCTTAATTCTCTGTGGGATATATATCAATATGGTTGAGTTGCCAATGAGGATTCGATGGTGGAATGAGCTGGTTAAATACCGCCAAAGCAATATATTTACCTGTCAAACTGTTGTCAATTTCCAAACCTTATCACACAAACACATAAATTGATGTTGTCTCTTAAAATTTGTAATAAATAATTGTCGTCAGATAACAGACATTATTGGCCGAACTAAAGATTTGGCGATGAAAGTAAAACTTTGATAACTTTTATAGTTGTGCTGAGTATGTGGGAAAGATAAAAAAAATCCGTCATGAGTACAACCTCAATACCTTAAGGGAAATCTGCTAATAGAAAACTTCCATCACGCAATGGCTGCGTAAACTAAGCAGATTTTCCATCTACTAGTATATCACACTTGTAGCAACATGCCACCACATATTTCCTATTTCTGCATACAAAAAATAAAATCCGTGAGGCATGGGCTGCGTAAACTAAGCAGATTTCCCACGTGCTGGTGATAAACGAATGAATGAATGAATCTAGCCTTTATTATAAAGTGTAAAGTGAAAATAATAATATAAAAAAGTAATAGATGCATGATTTTAAGGTACAAATGCACTAATAAACAATATATCTTACACACTTAAAATTTAGAAAACAACTGGTGGAAATTTGAAAATTCGAAATATCTCCGTTACTATGCATCGCATCGAAATAATGTATAGAATCAATCTTATAGCTCATTAAACTTACTATAAATATTATCATATACATTTATTCTCTATCTTGAATATTAACCGAGATATTTGCATTTTTCACTTTTCAGCCTCATGCGAACCCCCACTTCTACTCATGTTACATTAACAATACTCGGTTATGTAATCAATTACATCATTCGAAGTTTAAATACCAAATATTGTTTTCAAGAGACCTTTATTATACGAGATAAATGCAAATATGTTCTGGTTACCCCCCCCCCTTCTTAAGTTTTTAGACTACTTAAATTTGATTCATTAAGACAAAAATGATTCTGATTCATTATAAATTACAGTACTAGATATAGTAAATAGTTTTCAATCAAATTAATACGTTAAATGCAGATATATTACAGTAATTGATTTTCTTTCCGGTAAGAAGTTGGCAGAACTGTTTGTTTACATTTCAGGTGCTTCCCGTCGGGATGTTTTTTATTATCATTTCTATTTATTCACTTAATATTCACGGTGGTGTTGTGTTACCGGTATGTACAATTATCGGTTATTAAACTTCGCGCAGGAAATCTGCTTAGTTTACGCCGCCCCTGCATGACGGACTTTTTCTTTGTCTTGAGCTAATCTTGCCCAGTAAGAGCCGACGGTAACTCATCTCTCCATCTTGTTGCCTGTCTGTCTCTACTTCTTTTCCAGTTATATGGTGTCCAGTCTGTGAGTCTCCGTGACCATCTCTCATCCCTGCAGCGCATTAAGTGTCCAACCAACTTCCATTTTAGCATTTGGATGAATTAGTTGACATCCCTCAAGTTGGTTTGTCTTCTTATTTCCGTGCACTTCGCCTTATCCTTTTTCTTTATATGAACTCACTTGTGATATCATTCTCTATTTATTTGTAAAAAAAAAAAAAAAACGATGAGTAAAAGGGCTGTAGGGGAGGGGGAAGGGCCTTACTGGAAGCTGAAAACAAGAATGTAGAAATAACCGGCTTAGTACTTGAGTTACGAAACACATGTATATAACAACAATTGTAGAGCATCAATAGCTTAACAATATTAGTTCTATAACATTGTGTGATTCGACTAATAATAACCGTTATATTTTGTATTTTCAAAACCCTCCCCAGCTACTCTATTCAATTCCATGGCTAGAAAACTATTCATGTTGAAATAACAAGTTCGGTGGTCTCTTCAAATATTTATTTACTTGTTTTTTTGGTGGCTCGCAATTTGTAGCGATTTACACCCTTTATCATACAAACAAAATTGTAAAAATTACTCCAAATTATTGAATATACTCGTAGTTAATAAAAATTCATAGCTGCTACTGGGCGATAACATTAGTGGAAAATAAAATAGGAAATAAAAAACTATTAAAACAGAGAAAATTATTGAACAGGGAAAGTTATGAAAAGGAAAAGGAACATGAATAACTGATAAAAAACGTAATGTTAAATTTGAAAAGCAAAAATATTTTATAAAAGTTAATAAAAGTATAATTAGTAATAATTTAAACTAGGATTTATTTAAAAGTTTGTAAAATCTTATACTAGCATTCAGAATTTCACACCTGCATACACTCACGCACACACACACACACACGCACGCACGCACGCGCACACACATATAAGCACGCACTCACCCACACTTACGAATGTACACACAAGGTAGCACAAAATGTAATTTTGCATTACATTTGGTATTACATTGTGTCAGAATTAAACCTTTATGACTATGTTTCTCTGGAAATAAGAAGAGGTAGGGTACTATACAAGTTTGTAAATGTGTGCATGTTTTATATATGATAATTAAGTGTCTAGATGTGTACTTTCGTTGTTTAGCAGTTTGTCCAAATTGTAAGGTAAGTCTAAGTTATTTGGCCTTTTGCAGTCAGTATGTAACTGTTTTATAGTCAGTGTTTTATTACATAAGAAACAAGTTGGCGGTTCAGATTTTGCCATAAGGTACTGATGTGTTAGACGCAAATGGCCCTGAACCACCTCTTCTCTTCTTGAACTTCGATTACTTGATGACCTTTCAACCGTTGTATTTTTGATTTCCCTTAATTTGCAATCTATTGATAACCATTCTTGTTCCCAGTTTTGTACAATCTTGTTTTTGTAGTAATGTAGTGCGTCAGTTAGTGTTATTTGAGTTATGTCGATGTCACTTTTGGTTGTTGCAATTTTGGCTTGTGTATCAATCATTGTGCTCTCAGTTATACCTGTATACCCGTAACCAAAATAAAGTGACTTTCTTATTTTTTAACTGTTAGTTATAAAGAGTGCCCTTTATATTCGTTATCATGGGATTATAGGTGTAAACCTACAAGTTGTTGCAAACAACTCAAGGAGTCTGTAAATAACGTGACAATGTTGTGTGGTTCATTGTTAATTTCTTTGAGTCCCAAATGTATCGCTGCTAGTTCAGCAGTGTAGTTATTTGAGTTGTTTGGGAGACGAAGCATGTGAACAATGTTTTCAAAAATGGCGGCTGAACCGCATTTGTTATCATATTTAGAACCATCGGTGTAAATGAATAAGTGTGTGTGGTTGTCTGTAATGAACTGTTGATAGGCCTTATTATAAAACGTTGATGCTAGAGGGTCCTTTTTATTAAATTTTTTAAGAGTTAAATTCACTCGGAAATTACTTATTCTTCATGGAGGAATTTGCTAAAGTTAATTGGAAGTATATTGCATTGGGTTAATTTATACCTCTGTAATACACTATAGTGTCTGACGAAAAAAGGCCTCTTCAACTTCTCATTGATGTAATATCTGTTTATGTTTTCATTGTTAGACATTAAATGGTAGTAAGGTGATAAAGTATTGAGAAATTGTATTTTGAGTCCATGTTTTATAATATTGATAGAGTGTCTATGTGATGGTGGTATTTCTTCCGTTTCGGCATATAGGGCTGCAAATGGTGTGGACTTAAATGCACCAGTTGAAACACGGAGGCAGTTCAATGATTTCTAGTATTTTCAGAATGTTAGGGTTAGCAGAGGAGAATGCGATGCTTCCATAGTCTATTTGTGACCGTGTGATACTTCGATAAATCATAAGCATTGATTTTCTATCTGCACCCCAATTTGTGTTGGCCACAACTCTTAGGAGATTCAATTTGTGTTTTGCTTTATTAGCTACTGATTTAATGTGGGGTACCCAAGTAAATATTTATTTATTTATTTGTGAGCTCCGCAACTAGGCGATGTCGCTCAGTATCATTTATTTTCAATTCCTTGAGTTAAAATGTTAAAATAAAGAAAAAAAGAAAAATGTTTTCAAAATTATTAAGACAATATAAAGTATAGCTATATATAAAACTAAGGAATAAAATAAAGCTAAGGAACCGTTAAAATAAAACTAAGGAATAAAATAAAGCTAAGGAACCGTTAAAATAAAACTATGTAAAACTATAATTTTAGCGACAAATCCTGGCTTGAGGATGATGAAGGTCTAAGGCACAAGTTTAAAAAGTCCGTCACGCAGGGGCTGCGTAAACTAAGCAGATTTCCCATGTGAAGTTTTACAGTAGATAAATCTGCCTAATAACAACTGTAGTAGTAAGAAACCTCTAAACCTAAAAACCATTATTTAGGGCGTAATAACCCAGTAGTTTCTAGCCCCAAAAAACAGTTGACCTAACCTCTAAACCTATTCAAGAGGGACGATAGTTATGGAAACGGCCGCCAGAGCTCTCGTCGGAAACTCGGAACAGCCTATTGGTGACCATACGCAGAATACAAATGCAAATATCTCGGTTAATATTCAAGATAGAGAATTAATGTATAGAATAATATTTATAGTAAATTTAATTTGCAATAAGATTGGTTCTATACAATCTTTTGATCCGACGTATAGTAACGGAGATATTTCGAATTTTCGAAAATCCTCCCCTCTAAACCCCCCCTCCCACTGGTCCGATTTCAGCCGTTAACGAACTTGATCTTTCTTTTTACATAAAACGCTAAAATATGAAGTTTGGTAACGATCAAACAAAAATTGCGACCGCTAGAGCGTTAACAGACAAATATATATATAGATATATATATATATATATATATATATATATATATATATATATATATATATATATATATATATATATATATATATATATATACAGTTTTGAACGGACCTCATTTTCGTCATTTACTAGGTGGGATCGATGGACTATTGAAGAAAAATGTCGCAAATTGCGTCATGAGTACAACCTCAATAGCTGATTTCCCTTAAGGGAAATGAGGAGGTAACATTCAAACCGTGCTTTGTCCGGATGAATGTACTTTTTAGGAAACCATGAAATTGAAGATAAAACATATATATATTTGTTTTTTGTAATGAAAAATACTCCTATATGGTTTAAATAAATGTTTTATCAATGAGATACATTGTTAAAATAGTTTAGCGTAATAAGTATAATAAACATTAGATAATAAATTGGACCAAGCACACTTTGCATGAAACAAATGGACAAAGCACGGTTTGAATGTTACCTCCTCAAATGTATTACACAGCCTTGTTCACAAAAAACATGCATACAAATTAGTGGCATAATTTAAAATAAAAAGTAGAGTGATGAGTGGTCTAGGTGTGGTTTAAAGTTTGTTGCAAATGTTAATTGTCTTCAAGTGATTTAACAGTGTGTTTATATGTGGGCTACCTTCTGTCAATAGTTCGTGTAAGTCGTTGGGTAAGTTCAAATGTTCACGTAGTCTGCAGTCAGTCAGGAGATGTTTAATGGTCAATACTGTGTTACAGTGAGTGCATGTAGGTCGATCTTTTCGGTTTATGAGGTGTGAATGTGTAAGTAGTGAATGTCCGATTCTAAGCCTAGTCAACACCACTTCATCTCGTCTGGTAAGATTTTCCACAGATTTACCTTTGTTTGGATTGTTTAGGATTTCTCGGAGTTTGTTGTCAGTTTGTAGCCAGTCGGTTGTCCAGTCATTGAGTACCTGTGTTTTAATTACCCGTTTCATGTCTTGTGTAGTCAGCCTGTCAATGTCCACAGTTATTTTCCTGGCTGCTAATTTAGCTTGTCTGTCGATGTCAGTACTTTGTTTTATGTCTGTATGTCCCGGCAGCCACATCATAATTATGTAGATTGTGCAGGTATGTGTAGATTAGTGTAATAAGTGGGTGTGAATTGTAAAGATTTCCTATGGAGAGTGAGGAACTAAGAGAGTCGGTACACAGCAGTATTTTGGTGATTGGTCTAGTTTTGATAGAGCAAGAATTATAGCCTCAAGTTCGGCTGAATATCCCGACGCGTTATCATTTAATCTTACTTTATACCCTGCATTTCCTATAGCTGCTGCTGCACTGATCCCTGTATCAGTTTTTGATCCGTCTGTGTAGACAAATAACGAATTTTTATTTTTACTAAGGACTGAATTAAAAATATTTTTATAAAATTGAGAAGAAAGTGGTTCGCATTTCTTGTACTTTGTTAAACTTAGATTAATTTGTATGTTCCTCACTCTCCAAGGTGGTGTAATTAGATGTCTTTCAGTGTAAAGAGGTGTGTTTAGAATAATAAAATCATTTGTATTTTCAATGTGTCTTATTAAAAGAGGTTTTTGTTTTGGTTGTTTTTGTAAATATGTGTCAATAAAAGGGTTGTTTAAAAGAGTATTTACACAAGACTAATTTAGTGCCTTAGACATCATTAAAAATATCAAATTTGTCATCCTCCGTTTATAGGCAATGGTGGCTCAGCAGATTCTGCACAAAGGCTATCTACAGGACTTGTTCTAAATGCTCCGGTTGATTAATATTCCTGTGTAGTGTATCGAGTCTAGCAGTCGGAGGGTATTTGGACTGGCAGATGAATATGCTATGCTGCCATAATCCAGTAGTGATATGGTAAATGAGCGATAGAGCATTAGCATGGTGCATCTCTCAGCTCCCCATTTCGTGTTGCTAAGAATCCTGAGTAAATTCAGTGATTTTTGGCATATAGTGAGAAGAATTTTTAACTCGGGCACCCATGTTAAATGTTTGTCAAGTGTATGTCCAAGAAATTTTATTGCGTCCGTGTGTGTGATGGTGTAGTTAGAAAGGGTTACATGTGGCATCAAATTTCTTCTACTTTTAGAGAAAATAATACAATTAGTTTTTTCTATTGAAAATTTGAAGCCAGTTCTGTCAGACCACCTTTCTAGTTGATGTATAGTGTTTTGTATGATTTGCTGACTTGTGTTTAGGTCTGTAAATGTAGTGTAGATGAGTAAGTCGTCAGCATACAAGCAGTATGGTACTTCTGGGGGGATACAGCTTGTGACTGAATTTATAGCAATACTGAACTATTCCCAGAAACCTTATAGATTCAGCTTTTGGAATTTCATTTAAGTAGAGGTATAGGGTAGGGGTGTTTACACGTTTTTTAGTAAAAAGTATGGCTTTTGTTTTCTGAGTAGAAAATTTCAGCCCATGGTCCATACTCCACTGTTCTAAACTGTGGATAGTGTCTTGGATGCGTGTTATTAGTATATCTATTGGCATTGAGATATCATATATAAGAAGGTCGTCAACGAATAGGCAGCATTGAACGTTAATAGGAATGTAATTTCAAATGGTGTCAATTGCTATATTAAAAAGGGTCGTGCTCAAGACACATCCTTGTGGAACGCCGTTTTCTTGGCTAAACGGTTTGGAATAAGCAGTACCCTGTTTTACTTTGAATGTTCTAGCCGAAAGAAAGTTTTTGATGAAGATGAGAACCTTTGCTTGAATATTCCATTCTATCAGTTATGAGATAATAACCCTTTTCCAGACCGTATCAAAGGCCTTTTCTATGTCAAAAGAAACAGCTAGTACTGATTTCTTGTTTGAGAATGCTTCTAGGATATCCGTCTCTAATTTTACAATAAGATCCATAGTGGAGTGTTTAGGCCTGAATCCACATTGGTTTTTAGAGAGTAGTTTATTAGATTCAAGAAACCATACGAGCCGTTTATTAAGCATTCTTTCAAAAAGCTTTGACATACAGCTGGTAAGGGCTATCGGTCTATAGCTTGTTGGTTGGGATTTATCATTATTAGGCTTCAAGATGGGTATAATGATTGATTCTTTCCAATATTCAGGTATATCTCCACTATCATATATTCCGTTCAAAATTTTCAAAAGGATCGATAAACTTGAGAGTGGGAGATTCTTTATCATAGAGTATCATATACCATCGTTTCCCGGGGATGAGCAGTTGCATAATTTTAATTCATTTTGCATTTCATAAATAGTAAACGATTCGTTAAGAGAGTGTGCTGCATTAGGTATTACATTTAAGGGAATAGTTTTTTATAAGTTTTGTAATACAGAAATTTTTGAGTAGTTTTGAGAGCTATAGATGCTTTCAAAATGTTTTCCTAAGGAGTTACAAATTTGATACGTATCAGTCAGAATTTGGTTGTTAATTTTGAGACCAGAAATGAGTGGTGAGTATTTTTTGTGTTGAATTTTTCTTATAATGTTCAATATATGTTTTAACGGAGTATTTACGTTTATCGTAGATATGTATTCAATCCAGTGTTGTTTTTTGACGTTTCTTGTTGACGTTGCAAGTCCTGTGGTCCCTCCAAAAAGCTGTCTGAATAGTGATAAGTATGCTCGAGTTTGTATTCCAGGTTCAGTGGTTACTTTTCTATAGCAACGTCCTGTATGGGTGGAAATCGTTTCATGTCCGGTGGTCCTTCCAATACAAGCAGGCCGTCCCAATGGAAACGAAACACTGGACTTCAATTAAAAACTGAAACATATCAATGGCCACGCGATGAAATCTTTTCATGTGTAAATTACAAATCCGGAGGCCCTTCCAAAATAGTATCTGAATTGGTGTTGATAAATATGTTCCAGTTTTCCTATAGGGACCTACGACATGGGATAAAATATTTTGATGTTGAAATTAATGTCCGGTGGTCCCTTTTAACAGAGGTGTTTGGAATGGTGTTGAAAAATTGTATTGTCCAGTAGTTCGTTTCTATAGCAACGTCCTTCATGTGTAGAAATCTTTTCATGCTTAAATTACAAGTCCGGTGGTCTCTCCTAAAAGCCGTTACCAGTGGCGTTACCATGGCAACGACCTCCATAGGTTGAAATCATATCATGTTTAAAATACAAAGTCCGGTGGTCCCTCCAAAAAGCCGTTACCAGTGGCGTTACCATGGCAACGACCTCCATAGGTTGAAATCATATCATGTTTAAAATACAAAGTCAGGTGGTCCCTCCATAAATCCGTTACCAGTTGCGTTTGAATTGCTTCGACTTCCATAGTTTGATATCATATCATGTTTAAAATACAAAGTCCGGTGGTCCCTCCAAAAAGCCGTTACCAGTGGCGTTACCATAGCAACGACCTCCATAGGTTGAAATCATATCATGATTAAAATACAAAGTCCGGTGGTCCCTCCAAAAATCCGTTACCAGTGGCGTTTCAATGGCTACGACCACAATGGTTTGAAATCATTTCATATTTAAATTACAAGTCCAGTATTCCCTTCAAATAGCAGTCCCGTGGTTCGTTTCCATAGCAACGTTTTGTATGGGTCGACCTCTTTTCTTGTTTAAATTACAAGTCCGGTAGTCCCTTCAAAAAGCCGAGTCCAATGGTTCGTTACCGTAGAAATATCAAGCAAGGGTCGACATCTATTCAGGTTAAGGGGTCATATTAAGGCGAGAATCGAACTCGCCACACATGGTAAACCTAGAGTGGCGTGTTCGATTCTCGTCTGGGCAAAGGAAATTATTTAGTGACGAAATTCATTAAATAACATCCTAAAATCCCACCCTGGCTAGAGAAGGGTGGTAACCTGTAGATAACCCGTCCCGATTAGCCTAAGTTGCAAAAAGTGGACGTTAATAAATAATACCCATAAAAAATTGCAAGTCCTGTGGTACTCTCCGAAATCCAAGTCCAGTGGTTTGTTACTATAGCGTCCTGCATCCGTATAAATCATTTCATGTTTAATGGTCAAGTCCAGTGGCCAATTCCAAAAGCTAAGTCCTATAGTTCGTTTCAATAGTACCCACCAGCATGTATTGATATCTTTTCATGATTAAAAGTCCGGTGGTCCCTTCAAGTAACAGTCCACTGGTTCGTTACCACAGCAACGTCCTGCCTGCATGCATTGATATCTTTTCATGATTACAAGTCCGGTGGTCCCTTCAAGTAACAGTCCACTGGTTCGTTACCACAGCAACGTCCTGCCTGCATGGGTTAACATCTTTTCATGATTACAAGTCCGGTGGTCCCTTCAAGTAGCAGTCCACTGATTCGATACCATAGCGACGTCCTGCCTGCATGGGTCGACATTTTTTCAAGATTACAAGCAGGTGGTCTCTTCAAAAAGCTGTCCATTGGTTCGTAACCATAGCAACCTCCTGCATGGGTTGACATTTTTTCATCATTACAAGCCCGTGGTCTCTTCAAAAAGCTGTCCAGTGGTTCGTTACCATAGCCACCTTCTGCATGGGTTGACATTTTTTCATGATTAAATTACAAGTCCGGTGGTCCCTTCAAGTAACAGTCCACTGGTTCGTTACCACAGCAACGTCCTGCCTGCAGGGGTTAACAGTTTTTCATGATTACAAGTCCGGTGGTCCCTTCAAGTAGCAGTCCACTGATTCGTTACCACAGCAACGTCCTGCCTGCATGGGTTGACAGTTTTTCATGATTACAAGTCCGGTGGTCCCTTCAAGTAACAGTCCACTGGTTCGTTACCACAGCAACGTCCTGCCTGCAGGGGTTAACAGTTTTTCATGATTACAAGTCCGGTGGTCCCTTCAAGTAACAGTCCACTGGTTCGTTACCACAGCAACGTCCTGCCTGCATGGGTTGACATTTTTTCATGATTACAAGTCCGGTGGTCCCTTCAAATAACAGTCCACTGGTTCGTTACCACAGCAACGTCCTGCCTGCATGGGTTGACATTTTTTCATGATTACAAGTCCGGTGGTCCCTTCAAGTAACAGTCCACTGGTTCGTTACCACAGCAACGTCCTGCCTGCATGGGTTGACATTTTTTCATGATTACAAGTCCGGTGGTCCCTTCAAATAACAGTCCACTGGTTCGTTACCACAGCAACGTCCTGCCTGCATGGGTTGACATTTTTTCATGATTACAAGTCCGGTGGTCCCTTCAAGTAACAGTCCACTGGTTCGTTACCACAGCAACGTCCTGCCTGCATAGGTTGACATTTTTTCATGATTACAAGTCCGGTGGTCCCTTCAAATAACAGTCCACTGGTTCGTTACCACAGCAACGTCCTGCCTGCATGGGTTGACATTTTTTCATGATTACAAGTCCGGTGGTCCCTTCAAGTAACAGTCCACTGGTTCGTTACCACAGCAACGTCCTGCCTGCATGGGTTGACATTTTTTCATGATTACAAGTCCGGTGGTCCCTTCAAATAACAGTCCACTGGTTCGTTACCACAGCAACGTCCTGCCTGCATGGTTGACATTTTTTCATGATTACAAGTCCGGTGGTCCCTTCAAATAACAGTCCACTGGTTCGTTACCACAGCAACGTCCTGCCTGCATGGGTTGACATTTTTTCATGATTACAAGTCCGGTGGTCCCTTCAAGTAACAGTCCACTGGTTCGTTACCACAGCAACGTCCTGCCTGCATGGGTCGACATTTTTTCAAGATTACAAGTCCGGTGGTCCCTTCAAGTAACAGTCCACTGGTTCGTTACCACAGCAACGTCCTGCCTGCATAGGTTGACATTTTTTCATGATTACAAGTCCGGTGGTCCCTTCAAATAACAGTCCACTGGTTCGTTACCACAGCAACGTCCTGCCTGCATGGGTTGACATTTTTTCATGATTACAAGTCCGGTGGTCCCTTCAAGTAACAGTCCACTGGTTCGTTACCACAGCAACGTCCTGCCTGCATGGGTTGACATTTTTTCATGATTAAATTACAAGTCCGGTGGTCCCTTCGATTAGCAGTACAGTGGTTCGTAACCATAGCAACCTCTTGCATGGGTTGACATTTTTTCATGATTACAAGCAGGTGGTCTCTTCAAAAAGCTGTCCATTGGTTCGTAACCATAGCAACCTCCTGCATGGGTTGACATTTTTTCATCATTACAAGCCCGTGGTCTCTTCAAAAAGCTGTCCAGTGGTTCGTTACCATAGCAACGTCCTGCCTGCATGGTTGACATTTTTTCATGATTACAAGTCCGGTGGTCCCTTCAAATAACAGTCCACTGGTTCGTTACCACAGCAACGTCCTGCCTGCATGGGTTGACATTTTTTCATGATTACAAGTCCGGTGGTCCCTTCAAGTAACAGTCCACTGGTTCGTTACCACAGCAACGTCCTGCCTGCATGGGTTGACATTTTTTCATGATTACAAGTCCGGTGGTCCCTTCAAGTAACAGTCCACTGGTTCGTTACCACAGCAACGTCCTGCCTGCATGGGTTGACATTTTTTCATGATTACAAGTCCGGTGGTCCCTTCAAGTAACAGTCCACTGGTTCGTTACCACAGCAACGTCCTGCCTGCATGGATTGACATTTTTTCATGATTACAAGTCCGGTGGTCCCTTCAAGTAACAGTCCACTGGTTCGTTACCACAGCAACGTCCTGCCTGCATAGGTTGACATTTTTTCATGATTACAAGTCCGGTGGTCCCTTCAAATAACAGTCCACTGGTTCGTTACCACAGCAACGTCCTGCCTGCATGTATTGACATTTTTTCATGATTACAAGTCCGGTGGTCCCTTCAAATAACAGTCCACTGGTTCGTTACCACAGCAACGTCCTGCCTGCATGTATTGACATTTTTTCATGATTACAAGTCCGGTGGTCCCTTCAAGTAACAGTCCACTGGTTCGTTACCACAGCAACGTCCTGCCTGCATGGGTTGACATTTTTTCATGATTACAAGTCCGGTGGTCCCTTCAAGTAACAGTCCACTGGTTCGTTACCACAGCAACGTCCTGCCTGCATGGGTTGACATTTTTTCATGATTAAATTACAAGTCCGGTGGTCCCTTCGATTAGCAGTACAGTGGTTCGTAACCATAGCAACCTCTTGCATGGGTTGACATTTTTTCATGATTACAAGTCCGGTGGTCCCTTCAAGTAACAGTCCACTGGTTCGTTACCACAGCAACGTCCTGCCTGCATAGGTTGACATTTTTTCATGATTACAAGTCCGGTGGTCCCTTCAAATAACAGTCCACTGGTTCGTTACCACAGCAACGTCCTGCCTGCATGGGTTGACATTTTTTCATGATTACAAGTCCGGTGGTCCCTTCAAATAACAGTCCACTGGTTCGTTACCACAGCAACGTCCTGCCTGCATGGGTTGACATTTTTTCATGATTACAAGTCCGGTGGTCCCTTCAAGTAACAGTCCACTGGTTCGTTACCACAGCAACGTCCTGCCTGCATAGGTTGACATTTTTTCATGATTATTACAAGTCCGGTGGTCCCTTCAAATAACAGTCCACTGGTTCGTTACCACAGCAACGTCCTGCCTGCATGGGTTGACATTTTTTCATGATTACAAGTCCGGTGGTCCCTTCAAGTAACAGTCCACTGGTTCGTTACCACAGCAACGTCCTGCCTGCATAGGTTGACATTTTTTCATGATTACAAGTCCGGTGGTCCCTTCAAATAACAGTCCACTGGTTCGTTACCACAGCAACGTCCTGCCTGCATGGGTTGACATTTTTTCATGATTACAAGTCCGGTGGTCCCTTCAAGTAACAGTCCACTGGTTCGTTACCACAGCAACGTCCTGCCTGCATGGGTTGACATTTTTTCATGATTACAAGTCCGGTGGTCCCTTCAAATAACAGTCCACTGGTTCGTTACCACAGCAACGTCCTGCCTGCATGGGTTGACATTTTTTCATGATTACAAGTCCGGTGGTCCCTTCAAGTAACAGTCCACTGGTTCGTTACCACAGCAACGTCCTGCCTGCATGGGTTGACATTTTTTCATGATTACAAGTCCGGTGGTCCCTTCAAATAACAGTCCACTGGTTCGTTACCACAGCAACGTCCTGCCTGCATAGGTTGACATTTTTTCATGATTACAAGTCCGGTGGTCCCTTCAAATAACAGTCCACTGATTCGTTACCACAGCAACGTCCTGCCTGCATTGGTTGACATTTTTTCATGATTACAAGTCCGGTGGTCCCTTCAAGTAACAGTCCACTGGTTCGTTACCACAGCAACGTCCTGCCTGCATGGGTTGACATTTTTTCATGATTACAAGTCCGGTGGTCCCTTCAAGTAACAGTCCACTGGTTCGTTACCACAGCAACGTCCTGCCTGCATGGGTTGACATTTTTTCATGATTACAAGTCCGGTGGTCCCTTCAAGTAACAGTCCACTGGTTCGTTACCACAGCAACGTCCTGCCTGCATAGGTTGACATTTTTTCATGATTACAAGTCCGGTGGTCCCTTCAAATAACAGTCCACTGGTTCGTTACCACAGCAACGTCCTGCCTGCATGGGTTGACATTTTTTCATGATTACAAGTCCGGTGGTCCCTTCAAGTAACAGTCCACTGGTTCGTTACCACAGCAACGTCCTGCCTGCATAGGTTGACATTTTTTCATGATTACAAGTCCGGTGGTCCCTTCAAATAACAGTCCACTGGTTCGTTACCACAGCAACGTCCTGCCTGCATGGGTTGACATTTTTTCATGATTAAAAGTCCGGTGGTCCCTTCAAGTAACAGTCCACTGGTTCGTTACCACAGCAACGTCCTGCCTGCATGGGTCGACATTTTTTCAAGATTACAAGTCCGGTGGTCTATTCAAAAAGCTGTCCATTGGTTCGTAACCATAGCAACCTCCTGCATGGGTTGACATTTTTTCATCATTACAAGCCCGGTGGTCCCTTCAAGTAGCAGTCCACTGATTCGATACCATAGCGACGTCCTGCCAGCATGGGTTAACATCTTTTCAAGTTTAAATGGTGGTCTCATCAAAAAAGCTGAGCCCAGTGGATTGTTTCTATAACAGCCATTGTCATGTAGTCCATTCAAATAGTAAAT
Source organism: Riptortus pedestris (assembly GCA_019009955.1). NCBI lineage: Eukaryota > Metazoa > Arthropoda > Insecta > Hemiptera > Alydidae > Riptortus > Riptortus pedestris. The sequence continues at coordinate 191,558,495 of CM032229.1, read as the reverse complement.
TGTTCTTCTGCGCTATAATGTAGGCTATTGTATTGTTAACTAGGTTATCTTCTGCGCTATAATGTAGGCTATTGTATTGTTAACTAGGATATCTTCTGCGCTATAATGTAGGCTATTGTATTGTTAACTAGGTTATCTTCTGCGCTATAATGTAGGCTATTGTATTGTTAACTAGGATATCTTCTGCGCTATAATGTAGGCTATTGTATTGTTAACTAGGTTATCTTCCGCGGTATAATGTAGGCTATTGTATTGTTAACTAGGTTATCTTGTGCGCTATAATGTAGGCTATTGTATGTTAACTAGGTTATCTTCTGCGCTAAAATGTAGGCTATTGTATTGTTAACTAGGTTATCATCTGCGCTATAATGCAGGCTATTGTATTGTTAACTAGGGATCTTCTGCACTATAATGTAGGCTGTTGTATTGTTAACTAGGTTATCATCTGCGCTATAATGCAGGCTATTGTATTGTTAACTAGGGATCTTCTGCACTATAATGTAGGCTGTTGTATTGTTAACTAGGTTATCATCTGCGCTATAATGTAGGCTATTGTATTGTTAACTAGGTTATCATCTGCGCTATAATGCAGGCTATTGTATTGTTAATTAGGGATCTTCTGCACTATAATGTAGGCTATTGTATTGTTAACTAGGTTATCTTCCGCGGTATAATGTAGGCTATTGTATTGTTAACTAGGTTATCTTGTGAGCTATAATGTAGGCTATTGTATTGTTAACTAGGTTATCTTGTGCGCTATAATGTAGGCTATTGTATTGTTAACTAGGTTATCTTGTGAGCTATAATGTAGACTATTGTATTGTTAACTAGGTTAAGTTCAAATGATAATAATGGTAATAACAGTAATCATTCCAACTCAACAAAAGTACATATATATATTTCTAATTTTGTATATAGTGTACAGATATGGGACCTTAAGATAGAAAATCTCCTAGATGGGTATATTCACATTTCTAACTACAAGGATAAACAACACACACAAATTACACTTACAATAAAGTATGTAAAGGCCTTTAAAGAATAGGCTAGCACCAACAACACATGTTTTGTTTATAATAAATTAGTATAATATTGAATTAATTTTATTTATTTGTCAATAAATATAGATAGATGTAGAGAGAGCAGCCTTGGAAATTCCCGGAGGTTGAATTATGTAGAAGAGAGTAAGTATAGCCTGGAGAATTCTACTAGAGAAGACTGATGTGATTTCATTATTTCTGTTTTGTAGATTAACCTTTTCACGACGCAGATATCATTTCAAGTTGAGCCCCTGCAACGGAAAAACACTCAGATCAACAAAAACTAATATAAGCGATAAGGATGTTATGTTATCAACTATTGAGATTGTACTGAATCAATGCGATTTTTGAAATAATTTCCTCTAAAGTCCGTCGATCCTGCCCATGAGATGAAGAAAATTAGGTCCGTTCAAGATTATATATATATATATATATATATATATATATATATATATATATATATATATATATATATATACACACGTGTGTGTGTGTGTGTGTGTTTGTGTAAAAAGAGAGATCAAGTTCGTTAATGGTTGAAATCGGACAAGTGGGAAGGAGGGGGTTTAGAGGAGAGGATTTTCGAAAATTCAAAATATTTCAAACTTCACGAGGGAAATCTGCTTAGTTTACGCGGCCACTGCGTGACGGACTTTTAGTAGATTTCCCTAAAGGGAAACAGCTTTTGAGGTCGTACTCATGACGCGATTTTTGAAAATTTTCTTCGAATGTCCATCGATCCTACCCAGGAAATGACGAAAATGAGGTCCGTTCAAAATTATTTTATATATATATATATATATATATATATATATATATATATATATATATATATATATATATCTGTTAACGCTCTAGCGGTCGTAATTTTTGTTTGATCGTTACCAAACTCGGAAGTTAATCGTTTTATGTAAATGAGATGAAGAAAATGAGGTCCGTTCAAAATTAAACATACATATAAATATACATACACGTGTGCGTGTGTTTGTGTAAAAAGAGAGATCAAGTTCGTTAATGGTTGAAATCGGACAAGTGGGAAGGAGGGGGTTTAGAGGAGAGGATTTTCGAAAATTCAAAATATTTCCGTTACTATACGTCGGATCGAAAAATTATATAGAATCAATCTTATTGAAAATTAACTTTACTATAAATTTTGTTATATACTTGTATTCTCTATGTTGAATATTAACCGAAACATTTGTATTTTTTAGATTTGAGCCTTCCAACCCATGTCACATAGACAATGTTATATAATAGACCACTTTACTCGAAGCTTAAATACCGAATATTGTTTTTAAGTGGTACTTTATTAAACGAGATACATACAAATATGTCCCCCCCCCGCGTCTTACGTTTTTGGGTTACTAAAATTTGAGTGATTGTTATAAAAATTATTTTGATGCATTATAAATTACTGTAGGTATAGTAAATATTATATTATTTATTAACGTCCACTTTAGCTCAGGCTAATTGAGACGGGTTATCTACAGGTTACCACCCTTTTCTAGCCAGGGTGGGATTATCGGATGTTATTTAATGAATCCCGTTACTAAATAAATTCCTATTGGCCAGGCGGGAATCGAACTCGCCACTCTAGGTTTGCCATGTGACATTAAGGTCAACGCTTCAACTCGCATGGCTAACCTGAGCCCCCATTATAGGAAGTAGTTTTCAATAAAATTAATATGTTGTATTCAGAATCTTTTTATCTATATGTTCAGCCCTTCTAGGTTGGCTCACCTGTTTGTTTACATTTTAGACACTTTCTTTTGTAGAGATTATCAACTTGTAAATTGGCTGAAATATTTCTCATTACCGTTTGTATTTATTTACTTAATATTCACGGTGTTGTTAGCAGTATGTAGATTTATCTATTGTTAACTGCGTGGGAAATCTGTTTAGTTAAATGGAATATGTCTCTAGATAAACGAAATTAAGAATGGCACTCTTAAAATCACAGCAAAAATTCAAATAAATTACGTTTTTTGGAAGAGTGATGGAGAGAGAGAGACGATCAACCTTTCTTCCTTAGTGCATCCTTCTGTCTTCCGATAACATATTCCGAGTAGCTGAGGAAGCCATCTTGGTTCTGGTCATCTTCTTCCAGCACTTCATCTATCAACTCTGAAACCAATGGTACAAACTGAGAAATACTACTACTTTAACTAGGACAAATCTAAAGAAATGAATATATATGAAAACAATTACAAATAATCAAATTAGGAATTCGTACAAGAATTAACAATAACTCATAAATAAAAGACCCGTACAGTAGTACACTCCAAAAGAAATATTCAGTGGACACCTTTTAGCAGATTTTCCTTAAGGGAAATCAGCTATTGAGGTCGTACTCATGATGTGATTTTCGAAAAATTTCTTTAAATGTCCATCGATCTTACCCAGGAGATAACGAAAATGAGGGCCGTTAAAAATTAAATACGCATAATCAGAAAATCGAAACAAGCCAATAACATGTTAATTTAACTTCATTGTGTAGGTTTTTATAGTTTTAATTTTATTTATAGTTTTGACATATGCTTATCGTTGTTTGCTTCTTTTATTAGTTGACTTGTTAGTAGATTTTTTATTGTTTTGGTTTTAATTTTTTAGTAGTTGACTAGTTGTTAGATTTTCTAGTTTTATTTGTTGACTAGTTTTAAGATTTTCCATTGTTTTACTCATTATTTTGTGTCTGGTTTTATGACTGTTGTTTATTTTGCTTTTGTGCCATGCTATGAATGTTAAATTAACTCGTGGTTGTGTTTGTCAGCAGGCACTGAAGATGGAGCGTTGACTCCGAAAGTGCACTCTGCATTATATTAAAAACCAGTAGAGGACTTGGCCTTCTTATTGATCCTTATACATTTGTTCCTCTACCATCCAGCATATTCCAGAGATATCAGCATATTCCAGAGATATTCATTAAGAAAGTTATGGCACTCATTCTATTGCATTATTCTTCATGAATACGTGAAAAAGAAGAAAAATGGATGGGAGACTTAAAATATTATTCTTTAAGTAAGGAGAGACATTTTAAGTCCGCTGTTTCTATTAAGGTTTTAGAAAAATGTCTAAATACTAATGGGTATTTTTTAAACAAACTCTTTAGATCTATTGGCCACTGGTCTTTGTTTTTGATAAGTGTTTGTTGGAGTGTGTTTGGTAACTGTGTAGTCAGTGTGCAAGTATAGATGAGGTGTTCTATAGTCTGTTCTGTCACAGGGGCAGTTTTTGTCATTTAGTATTTTGAACCTATGTAAATAAGATTTAGTAGTTCCGTGTCCAGTGAGTACTTGTGTAGAGTAATAGTCAGTAGCAGTACAGGTGTTGAGGTATTCCTCAATATTTGGGATGAATGTTTTTAAATGCTTGCCTTTCTCTGTTTTGTCCCATCGCTCCTGACACTGTTTTATTGTGTCCGTGCGTAACGTGTATTGTAGACGATGTTATGGTATGTTATGGGAATGTTCTGGTCCTTGGATAATATATATATATATATATATATATATATATATATATATATATATATATATATATATATATATATATATATTCTATTTTTGAGGCTGCATCGCTGGGGAGTATTATAATTGTGAGTACCTCGGCTGTCTGCTCCAGCGGTTTGTATTTTCGTTGTTTTGCAAATTTTCGATGGAAATGCGTCCATCTTCGTCAGCCAAATAATTTAAATTAATTTGAATGCTACTTTAATCATATGGTTTGGATTTGATTTAATATGGTTTTCCAAAAAACTGGCAAGAATACTCCGAAAATATAATTTACGGACAGTATTTAAACCCCACAAAATAGTCAGTGAATATTTAAAAAGTCCAAAAGACAGCCAAATTTTACAAGATAGTGGTGTTTACATGATACCATGTGATTGCGGTAAAGTTTATGTGGGACAGACTGGAAAAAAGACTGCGACAAGAGTCAGCCAACACATGGCTGATCTGAAACACCAGAGAACAAAGACATCCGCCATAGCCAGACATGCCAGTATTGTTCTCACCAAATTAAATTCGATGAGACCAAAGTCTTACACAGAGAGGATCATCTCGGCAAAAGATTGGTCCTAGAGGCTATAGAAATTAACACGAGAACGAATACGATAAACGGCGTGGACGGTGTCACTCTCTGAAACGTGGAAAACCATATTAAATAAAATCCAAACCATATCTTTCAAGTAGCTATTCAAATTAATTTAAATTATTTGCCTGACGAAGATGGACGCATTTCCATCGAAAATTTGCAAAACAACGAAAATTCCAACCGCTGGAGCAGACAGCCGAGGTACTCACAATATATATATATATATATATATATATATATATATATATATATATATATATGCTGTATGAGTACTTACCTACGAAATAGGCGATGTCATTGATGTATGTCGGTAGATCAGGCAAGCCCCTCCCTCCTTCCTCGCTCCTCTGCCCTGAAGTGCCGTGTTCCACAGTATGGCGGATGGCTTGCAAGATCTCCAGTCCGTCCAACTTGGTATTGTTATCGTAGTCATGGACTCTGCAACACATCAGATGCATTAGGTGTGAGCACATGAAGTGCATTGGAGTTCACGGTTGTTTATAGCAGATTTCCCTTAAGGCTATTGAGGTTGTACTCATGACGCAATTTTCGACAAAAAATGTCGGATGTCCATCGATCCTACTTAGGAGATGGCAAAATTGAGGTCCATTGAAAATCTATATATATATATACTAGCGGACCCGTGACAACTTCGTCCTGCATGATATTTCAAGCGATAATTTAATAATTTTAGTTTTAAAACAAAAGCTACTTTTAATAACACAAAAAACAACTTTTATGTGCACGTTTGCCTAAAAACAAACAGAAAATGAAATATCGCGAATTTTTTATTCAGGCCTCCGTTATAAGCCCCACTCCCGTTCGAACCTAAAAAATTTAATATGGCTTATAATCATAGAAGGATTAATGCTAATTCACACATAGAGTTTTGTCAAGTTCGATTCAATCGTTAGTGCCCAATAAAAATGTTGGCTCCCACTTTACTTTTTTAGTGTTTATCTCGTTTGTACTTCGTTATACAACAGAAGTGTATATAACAAAAGTTACTCCAAATAACAAAATAAACAACTTTTGTTATGTTTATATTTGCGGAAAAACCAATAGGAAACGAAATATCGCTATTTTTAATTTCAGGCTTCCCTTATAACCCCCACTCCTGCCCATCCATAGAAATGTTGGCTCCCACTTTACTTTTTTAGTGTTTATCTCGTTTGTACTTCGTTATACGACAGAAGTGAATATAACAAAAGTTACTCCAAATTACAATATAAACAACTTCTAACTTGTGCATATTTGCCGAAAAACCAATAGGAAACGAAATATCGTTATTTTTAATTCTAGACCTCTCTTACGACCCCCACTCCTGCTCCATCTGCCGGGCTGATTTACACTAAACCATCCGGGGAGTCACCCAAACGCGGGCAAACAAATTCATTCTAATCGGTCCACCCGTTTAGGGGGAGTATATATATATATATATATATATGAAATTGTAACTTCTACCCGTACATTGATTTTTTTCTCGAGTTATCACGATACTTTTTTCGTTTCACATGCCATAGACATGATATCTGCAATTTGTAGCTTTGGTGCCTGTTTGGTTGTTGTCCTCAGGGACCAATATTATTTAATTCCATTTGGTAGATAATTTATTAAAATAATATTTTGAATCAATAATTTAAGGAAAACAATGTCGATAACCCTCATGCGGAAGTTGACGGGGGGATAAAACAGTTAATTGAGTTTACTTATATCCTGTGAAATGCTGGAATACTGCAAGTGATTTCCACTGAGCTCAAATATTACGAATATAATCTTATGTACAAAACTATGCTTAAGCTATATGTGCTCGGATTGGTTTTTGACAGGAAGTATGTTCATAAAAGGTGATATTTAATTATAATAAAGGCTATCCATGATTATGGTTCGAAATATTCAAAAAATGGAGAGGGATAGATTAGGAACACATTTTAATTTATTTTTCAAAACTAAAATTTCTATTCTATTAGTCCCTAAAAGTTACCCTTTAGGATTGGCTATTTCGGAAAACAAGTATAATTGTCTAAAACTAAGATCATATATAGTATTGGCAGAAATCGGATCTGGAATAGTGTGGGTTTAAAGGGTGGGATTCGGAAATTCAAAATATCTCCATTTTAGCAGATTTCCCTTAAGGGAAATCAGCTATTGAGGTTGTACTCATGACGGAATTTTCGACATTTTTCTTCAAATGTCCGTCGATCCTACCTAGTAGATAACGAAATGAGGTCCGTTCAAAACTGTATCTATATATATATATATATATATATATATATATATATATATATATATATATATATTTGTCTGTTACCGCTCTAGCGGTCGCAATTTTTGTTTGATCGTTACCAAACTCGATATTTAGTCGTTTTATGTAAAAAGAAAGATCAAGTTCGTTAACGGCTGAAATCGGACCAGTGGGAGGGGGGTTTAGAGGGGAGGATTTTCGAAAATTCGAAATATCTCCGTTACTATACGTCGGATCGAAAAATTGTACAGAATCAATCTTATTGCAAATAAAATTTACTATAAATAGTGTTATATACGCTTATTCTCTATCTTGAATATTAACCGAGATATTTGCATTTTTATTAAATCTGGCCAACTAACGGACGAGAGTGATTTCCCGCCAAAAGCTAGTTCGGCCGTTTTCTGACTGCTCGGCTCTCGTGAAATTTCTCTATTGTAAAACTTCACTTGGGAAATCTGCTTAGTTTAAGCAGCCCCTGCGTGACGGACTTTATTTATGACCATTTCTGTTAAACTATTGATGCTCTACAATTCTTGTTTTATGCATTTCTCGTAACTAAAATATTATGCGAGTTATTCGCACTTTCTTGTTTTCAGACTTCAATAATGCCTCCCCCCCCCCAACGTTCCTTCTATTCATCAGTTTTCTATATACGTTATAAATAGAGAATTTGTGGTAAAATGAGATCACGAGTGTTATACCAACACGTGAGAAATCTGCATAGTTTAAGCAAACGCCTGAACCGAACTTTATGAAACGTGGTAAGTATATTACTACTGACACAACTTAAAATATAGGATACACTCGTATTAATATAGGCCACAACGAAAGTTCAATAGCTACTTTGAATGTAAGTGCCAAGGCCTGGTTTTATTGATATAATTTAAAAAATGCATGTACATATATTTACTTGAAATAGTGAAATTCCAATTCTTCCGGCGACATTCTATTTAAATCTTCTATTTTAACAGCATTTCCCAAATCCTCCTGAATATGCCTGAAAAAATATAAAAACAATGAGATTCAAATATTTTTTTCTATTAGCTGATTTCCCTCAAGTAAAACTAATATTTTAATTAGATTTGTTCTACAAAATTCTTCTGCTCCACCATGGAGATATTTTGAAAATTCGACCCTACACCCCCCCTTTTCCTCTTCCTTTCCGATTTCAATCTCATGTATATGTATGTATATATATATACAGTTTTGTACGGACCTCATGTTCGTCATCTCCGGGGTAGGATCGATGGACATTTGAAGAAAAATTTCGAAAATCGCGTCGTGAGTACAACCTCAGTAGCTGATTTCCTTTAAGGGAAATCTGCTAAAATCAAATTTTTGAGGGGAGGGGTCAAATAATACTCTCGCTCTATTCGTCATTGGTGAGAGGGGGGGGGGAGATATCGCTCTGTAATACAGAATTTTAATATGAACATGAGATGCTCATGTAAAAAAAACGCAGAAGACAACAAAGAATTTTGGTAATAATCGAATTAGATAAAAATGCATATAATAAAAATTATAGTGCTCAACTTAATTGGCGACGATGACTACATTACCTTTTTTAGATTTTAATTTTAACCTTCTCTGAATTCCTATATTCTGTCTAGTCCGATTTTGGCCATTAACAAACATTTAAATATCGACTTTGTTAACTTTCATCTTGTTGCATTCACAATTACAATTAGTTACAGCTGCAGTTTTGGTACATGTTCTCTTGAAGAAGGAATCCCGATTTCCACTGAAAGAAGAAGGGAATGAAGAGGGCCATGGTGATTTCCTTTGGTATCGAGCCAACAAACAATAAAGGCATTATGAAGGAAAAGGCATGAGTGAACAACATTCCACTTCTCCAGTGTTGTTAAGAGTACCACCTCTCAGTAGCCTACAGCCTGCAGAACCTAACTAATGATTTCAAGCAGCACGTGTTTACAGGCTATAACTTAGTTTTAATGTGATTTGTAAATCAAAATTAATATGTAATATTAATTGTAGAATAATTCTAAATACACATAGGAGAGAAAACCACTTTATTAAAGAATTAAGTGTGACTGTTCACCGATGGTGAGTTACTTACAACACAGCTAAATAATCAATCGCACGAAATTAAAAAGTAAATGTTAACGAAATAAAAGTTGAGTTACAATGAAAGTAATAAATGTAAGTAAGTAAAATTGTAGCTCTTAGTGTAATATTTAAAAGTATTTACGAAATTCATTAAATCCACATCCTAAAATCCCACCCTGGCTAGAAAAGGGTGACAACCTGTAGATAAACCGTCCTGATTAGCCTCAGTTGCAAAAAGTGGACGTTAATAAATAATAATAAAAGTATTTACAGATGAATATCATTTTAATAACAATGAAAAATAAAAATAATATTAATACTATTAAACTCCCTATCATTTTTTTTTTTTTTTTTTTTTTTTAACTCCCAAAAAAATGATATTAATACTATTAAACTCCCCCCGGCCCAATTAGCCTGAGTTGCAAAAAGTGGCCGTTAATAAATAATAATAATAATATTAAACTCCCAAATATATATATATATATATCTATATATATATATATATATATATATATATATATATATATATAATAGATGTTTAAGAAATAAAATATTAAAAGTTTATTAAAAGTAATAATTATTTTAAAAGTGGTCTGAATTACAGTAAGCACATTTTTAAGGGCACTAATTAAAAAAATAAATAAATAAAAAGTCCGTCACGCAGGGGCTGCGTAAACTAAGCAGATTTCCCACGTGAAGTTTTACAATAGAGAAATCTGCCTAATACCAACTGTAATAGATAGAAACCTCTAAATCTAAAACATTATTTAGGGCGTAATAACCCAGTAGTTTCTAGCCCCAAAACACAGTTAACCTAACCTCTAAACCTATTCTCGAGGGACGGATAGTTATGGAAAAGGCCGCCAGAGCTCTCGCCGGAAAGCCCGAACATAGCCTACTTGTACCACACGCAGAATACAAATGCAAATATCTCGGTTAATATTCAAGATACAGAATAAATGTATAGAACAATATTTATAGTAAATTTAATTTGCAATAAGATTGATTCTGTACAATTTATCGATCCGACGAATAGTAACGGAGATATTTCGAATTTTCGTAAATCCTCCCTTCTAAACCCCCCCTCCCCGTGGTCCGATTTCAGCCGTTAACGAACTTGATCTTTCTTTTTACATAAAACGACTAAATATCGAGTTTGGTAACGATCAAACAAAAATTGCGACCGCTAGAGCGGTAACAGACAAATATATAGATAGATAGATAGATAGATAGATAGATAGATAGATAGATAGATAGATAGATAGATAGATAGATAGATAGATATATATATATATATATATATACAGTTTTGAACGGACCTCATTTTCGTCATCTACTAGGTAGGATCGATGGACATTTGAAGAAAAATGTCGAAAATTCCGTCATGAGTACAACCTCAATAGCTGATTTCCCTTAAGGGAAATCTGCTAAAAGGATAGCTATCTTTAAAATGAGCTAATGAATGTAATTGTTTGTAGGTTTTAGCAGATTTCCCTTACGGGAAATCAGCTATTGAGGTTGTACTCATTTTTCGACATTTTTCTTCAAATGTCCATCGATCCTACCTAGTAGATGACGAAAATGAGGTCCGTTCAAAACTGTATATATATATATATTTGCCTGTTACCGCTCTAGCGGTCGCAATTTTTGTTTAATCCTTACCAAACTTCATATTTAAGCGCTTTATGTAAAAAGAAAGATCAAGTTCGTTAACGGCTGAAATCGGACCAGTGGGAGGGGGGGTTTAGAGGGGAGGATTTTTGAAAATTCGAAATATCTCCGTTACTATACGTCGGATCGAAAAATTATACAGAATCAATCTTATTACAAATTAAATTTACTATAAATATTGTTATATACATTTATTCTCTATCTTGAATATTAACCGAGATATTTGCATTTTTCAGTTTTCACCAAACCGCCACTTCTACTCAAGTTACGTAAACAATACTCTGATACATAATAAATCACATTATTGGAAGTTTAAATACCAAAAATTGTATTCAAGAGACCTTTATTATACGAGATACATGCAAATATGCCCTGCTGACTCCCCCCCCCATCTTAAAGTTTTGGACTACTAAAATTTTATTGATTGAGATAACAATTATTCTGACTCATTATTAATTACAGTACTAGATATAGTAAATAGTTCTCAATAAAATTAATGTGTTATATTCTGATATATTTCAGTAATTGTCTTTCTTTCCGTTGTGAGGCGGGACCCGGTTGTTTACATTTCTAACCTAACGCTTCCTGTCGGCAGGCTATTGAAATTGGATGAAACATTTCTTATTTCCGTTTGTATTTATTCACGGTGTTGTGTTAGCAGTATGTATATTTATCTATTACTAAACTTCACGAGGGAAATCTGCTTAGTTTACGCAGCCCCTGCGTGACGGACTTTTAATAATAGGCTTTGAACTTAAATATAATGATAAAAATACTCCTTTGGAATAGATATAAATATATATGGTTTCTTTTGTCTAAATTATTATTATTTATTAACGTTCCCTTTTTGCTACTATGTCCAATCGGGACGGGCTATCTACTGGTTTCCATCCTTTTCTAGCCAGGGTCGGACTAAGGATTTTATTTAATGAGTTTGACACTAAATAAATTCCTATTGGCCAGGCGGGAATCGAACTTGTGACTCTACGTTTGCCGTGTGAGATTAACACCGACGCTTTAATTCACATGGCTAACTCCCCTAATTTAGAGAAGAAGTTGTCCTTGCATTTCCGAAATCCTTTGCAAAAAGATAACATCTTTTTTTATCTAAAAAAAAAAAGAAACCAACTAACTCAATAGAATAATAAATGAAGATCAAAAAATACAATTTTTATCTAATAATATTTATTATTTATTAACGTCCATTTTGTGCTACTTTGGCTAATCGGGACGGGTTATATACAGGTTACCACCCTTTTATAGCCAGGGTGAGATTTAGGATGTTATTTAATGAGTCATTATTAATTAACATCCACTTTTGAACTCACAACTCTAGGTTTACCATATAGTATTAAGACCAATGCCTTGACTCGCATGGCTAATTGGAGTCCCCTTTAATGAATTAGTCACCAAAGAAATTCCTATTGCTCAGGTGAGAATGGAACTTTCGTCTCTAAACTAAGTTTACCATGTGAGATTAAGGCCGACAGTTTAACTGAAACGGCTAACCTGAGCACCCTGTTTGATAATAGGAGGGGCAATTCATTACTCCAGAATTACAAGTGTAAACTTTGTTTTTGATTTCCCCCCTATAAGTTAAGGGCAGTATAGTCAAAATGAATTTTAATTTCAATATATGTTGTGGTTTATTTTAGGAATGTCGTCAAGTTGTGTAAGAAGTCTGAAGTGCGGCTGGAGACAGCCTTCTGCCTGTCTTTGGAACTCACAAGCAAACTCTGTGAAGGTAAATAAACCTAGATTTACAACTTATTATATATTAGTTAATAATGACCCTATAAACGAGTAAATGATACTCTTTCTTACCTTACATTTTATGATAAAAGCATTGACTTGATAAGCACGGTAATTTATCTCATGAAAGAAACAACCTAAGGCATTCTTCAGATTAATGTTAAATCCATTCATTGCATCAGATTTGCAGATGGCAATGTTCTGGTGACGAATTACGAAGTCGAATAGAAAGCTGCAAGTCTTAAAGGCCTCCCTAGATCAGTTTAAACTCAAGATGAATGCACATAAAACAAAATTTTTCATAGTAAAGAAGAAGAAAAAACAAGGAAATATAAATATTAGAATTTGAAAAATTATACTTGAAAAAGTGAAGGAGTTTTGTTAGCTAGGGAGCATCATCACAATGAGCACAATGATAGTAGAGCTGAAGTTGATTCAATAACACTTGCTAAACTAGCCTTACAAAGCAAAATGAGTATTTTAACTCATAAGCATATAAGCATGGATAGCACAAAAGATTTGCTAAGTCTTTCCTATAGAGTGTTGCTATTGCTTTACACATTCATAAAAGGAAATGCTATGAATTCTTCATAAAATGAATATAAATAGAAATGAAGCAATGGTAATGTGGATTTGGCATAGAATCACTAGATCAAGTTGGACTAAAAAAAAAATCCAACATAGATGTTTCAAATGAGGTAAGCGAGAGCAAAAATCTTTTCAAAACCATGGAAAAAAGGAGAGTGAGACTTGTTGGGCATATCGTAAGGCACAACGACTTCATTACTAATATATTTAAAGGTAAGGTCGGACATAGGACAAGAGACAGGCCTAGGAGTATCCTATTTTGAAGACATCCAGCTTCTTATGGATTTGGGCGAGTATAGGAATATGAAAAGAGATAGCTCCTGATAGAACACTACTACAAAGCAAAGCCTTTATATCATGATGATAAGTTGCCTCAATAAGATATTTAATTTTAAATGTAAGCAATTCATTTCTTTATTATGACATGATTCAGAACATAAACTACTGGAAAGTCAATCTTTTTATTTTTTTTCCTTTATAAAAATATGTTTTAGTCAGAATTTGATACGCAGAATACAAAAAAAAAATCACTACTATAATAGAGAAACAAAACAAGCAGTCCCGTTTCTGGTAAACCTCCATCCAGACAGTTTCATCTGGTGTTTTGAGAAAAAATTAAAAAGCTCATATTTTTAAGTTAATATATTAAAAAGTCCGTCACGCAGGGGCTGCATAAACTAAGCAGATTTCTCACGTGAAGTTTTACAATAGAGAAATTTCACGAGAGCCGAGCTGTTAATGAAAGGGCCGAACTAGCTTTTGGCGGGAAAGTCACTTCGTCCGTTAGCCGCCCAGGATTTAATAAAAATGCAAATATCTCGGTTAATATTTAAGATAGAGAATAAATGTATATAACATTATTTATAGTAAATTTAATTTGTAATAAGATTGATTCTGTACAATTTTTCGATCCGACGAATAGTAACTCAGATATTTCGAATATTCGAAAATCCTCCCCTCTAAACCCCCTCCCTCCCTGTGGTCCGATTTCAGCCGTTAACGAACTTGATCTTTCTTTTTACATAAAACGACTAAATATCGAGTTTGGTAACGATCAAACAAAAATTGCGACCGCTAGAGCGGTAACAGACAAATATATATATATACATATATATATATATATATATATATATATATATATATACACAGTTTTGAACGGATCTCATTTTCGTCATCTACTAGGTACGATCGATGGACATTTGAAGAAAAATTTCGAAAATTCCGTCATGAGTACAACCTCAATAGCTGATTTCCCCTAAGGGAAATCTGCTAAAATGTAAATACTTGTAAAAGTACTGGTTTTAATACTTTTTTTTTTAATTTGTGGTAGGGAAGGGCTCGAGGAAGGTAGCGTTATTTCAAAACTTTATTTATATAATTTTGAAATAAAGCTACTTTCCTTGATAATGATTGATGGGTGTTCGATTGTCCGTGGTTGTTGTATTTATAGCCGATAATGGTTTGAACAATGAATTGAGTTGAATAGTAACTGCTTAACATTTAGTCTGACAGGCTCAGCGATAGTACATTGATTTTCTATGCTCCCAAGAAAGTTGAAAAAGTAAATACACAGACAGGGAATTTAAATTGATAGGGCATATAGGCCTTGCAATGAATATAATTCACACTTATGATTCAATCTCAAAATGTCCTCAGCAAAGCTGCCTCAGTAAGGCACTTAATAATGATGGATGCTATCTATCATTATGATTAATATTGTAAAATACATTTTTAACATTAGTGACGGATTGATCAGGATTATTTTTGTCTTAATTCTTCAATACTAAAAAATTCGCTATAGTTACTAGATATTTCGGTATAACCCTAAGCACTGAGACAGAAAATGTAAAATGCAAAAATAATACCGTCATTATTTGGCCTCTAATGATTTCTCGAGCGAAGCCTCAGCTAGCAAATCATAAAAGTAATTCCCTTTAAATCACCTATAATAAATACATTTGCCATATATTTTACAGATTTACTTTAATTTATTTAAAATCTCAGCATAATAATTGTTATAGGTATTTTGTTTGTTATAAAACTAACCGCATTCTCAAGGCCTTTGGATATGTACATAGCTTCCAGAATTTTCCTCTTACCAGACTTTGACTCCTTGTGTAAAACATTTAAATTAACAAAACCAAAATTGTGCATTACAATGTTGTGCCGAAGCGGTGTGTGTATTATACCTTAAACTACTTGATGCTATATAGTCTATGTTAATTAGTACTCTATTCAGCAATATGACCCCTACTGTAACTTGTCTGCGAGTTGTTTGCCTTGATACGATATTAAACATATATGAATGGTTAATGTTCGATATCTCCAAAACAGTGGGTGATAGAGACAAACGGTTTGCATATTTTTAATCACCATGTCTCAATTGTCTTAAAACAGGTGTTGGATACCAAGATATCCGCTGAAAGTATTTTTATTTTTTTTATTGGTGTAATTATTGTATTATGTAATCCCTGGGGCTCAGGTTAGCCATGGGAGTTAAGTCATAGGACTTAATACACACAAAACACATTTGGTGTATTTAAGAGTTTTGAGTAAGGATTTTGGGGAATAGAATTTGTAAAAGAAAATACTTCTCTACATCAAGATGAAGATAATACACAAGAATGTTGTGCAGAAGTGGATAACATTGAAGATGCCTTCTCTAAACATGTTGATTCGTTTAGAAAAGTGGTAGATGCGATCAATCTAACAAATGGCGTAAACGTGCAGGGCAGAGTAGGAGATATTTGCATTGTACTGGTGGGTGGGAAAAGGAAAACAATAAAAGCCGTTGCCAAAAATAACAGATGTGGGAGAAGATAATTATGAAGTTGTTACATTCAATCCTTGTAATAGAATGAGGACTGTTTTTTTGCAAAACAATAAAGGAGCTATCAAAATTAGTCATTCTGATATTAAAAAAATACTTCCAAAGCCGCTAGAATTTGGAGAAAGATATCAGTTTTCGATTCCCCTTGAAATAGATTTATAATTTCACCGAAATGTTCATTGTTGTTATTAAATAAAAATTGAGATTGTTTTTCTGTTGCATTGCTTATTTAATTTTTCATAGTTTTGTACATTGTTACTTAAACGCATTATATATTCATTACAAATAAAATTTATGAAAAGCTTTCATTATTATTTATCATTTGTCTATTTCCAGCCAGTAAAAACTTCATTGTCAATTACTAGTACAAAGATGTGTCTATTACTAAATTTTTCAAAATTTCAGGTGTCAATTTAGGAGGTTTTAGAATTGTTAAAAATGTTAATACAAAACAACGGAATATTGTCAAATAGTTTTCAGAATTCAAAAGGCAGTAAATTTGCCACCACCTGACACAATTTTCGAAAACTCACAACGAAAACTAATGGTACGGTTTGAAAAAATGCTGAAAATTTCTCTTAAAGTGTCTATTACTGGTATATTTACCTTAATAAACATTAAACACTAGTAATAAACACAACAATTTAAAATGGTTTTTAAAAAAATAAATTATGTCATTCTACGTATATACTAGAATATTTATATTATTTAAAATTGTTCAAAAATTATACTAAATTTCTCACTAAGTCAAAATAAAAGTATGGTGAAGTTAAATTTTGTAAGACAAAACAAATTTTTGTAAGACGATTTAGAATATTGTCAATATGTGGGCTGCTGCCTTTAAGAAGTTGGTACATGTTATGTGAAGTCTCTAAGTATTCAATATTCATGCAGTTAATCAGTATGTGTTGTATGGTTCATGGTTGATGGCATGTTCTGCAGAAAGGTCTTTCTGTTCTTGTCATCAGCTATGAGTTAATTATGAGTGTCCTATCCTGAGTCTCGTTAGTACAACATTGTTTCATCTAATGTCATGTCTGCTGGATGGCTATTCCCTAGAATGTTTTATTTCTCGCAGATGATTTTCTGCTGTTCTATTCCAACATTTTTGGCATTCATTTAATGTTGTCTGCAGTATTAAAGTTACATTTATCCATACAATTATCCTATTATTATTTATAACATTATTTATAAGAATACCTAAAATTATATTTCAATATCGAATATCATTTTCAATTAAGTATTTTCAATTTTTTCACCCAAGATTGTATTTTGATTGTTACAGCCTTTAACTTTGCCAGTGTTCTGATTTTCTCTTGATTAACAGCAACAATATATGACAGTAGATTTCTCCGATGAGCAAATGTATCTTCTAACTTGCTTTCCACTGTCTTCCAAAATTGTTGGTCCCCAGACTGTACCCTAGCAGCAGTAGTGATGACCATCCTGAAGAATGTAACCGAAGAGTTGTTGAAAATTAGTACTTAAATGTATGTGAAGACAGCTGGAGCAGTAAGCAAGAGTAAGTTAGAAGCAACACCGAAATAACTTAGACATGGAGTTTTCTAACAATATTTCACCTATCATTGTAGTAGTTCGATAGGTCAGTAGGTAAGGTCTTGTTAGTTATTAGTCTGCAGTCTGAAAGTAAGTGTTTGATAGTTAATCCTGTTTTTACCCAGACAACATAATGGTAGTTCAGTCCTAGTAATGAGGTGTTGAGTGTTATCCATGAATGGTCATGTCTTTAACAATCAAGGACTTCTTCTTGTCTTCTAGTGTTCTTATTACTCGACAGCCACTCACAAATAGTGCCTTTAATTCACGCATCTTTGTGTATGTATGAAGCTATTCCTTTTTCCATAAAAACATGTCTATTACTTTGGCAACATGTGATTTTCTGGAGGATATAATTCATTCTCTGGATAGAAATGTGGGCGTAATTGGAATATTTGCCGATTTAAGACTTAGTAGATCATGAAATACTACTGACTAAGTTAGAATATTACGGAATAAGAGGAATTGCATATAAACTTTTTCCCTCTTATCTTTGTAACCGTAAACAGAAATTAGAAGTTGATGATATCAGTGGACATAAAATTATTTCACAATGGCAAAACATTACATGCAGTGTTCTCCAAGGTTCAATATTAGGTCCATTACTATTTTTTATATATATAAACAACCTCCCAGCTAACGTTAAACCAACAAAATGTATTCTTTTTGTAGATGATATCAGAATAATTATAAAAGGTACAGACCCAGAAAAACTGAAACAAGATGATGATTTGCTATTAAATCATTATCTGATTATTTGATCTGATTTGTTAATAGCTTATTAGCTAGCTATTAATGTTTCGAAAATAAATATTCTAGATTTCAGTGAACATTGCTCATATTCTTCAGGAGTGGTTTAAAATAATAATCGTGTCAACTTACCAGTCCCCATGATAAAGTTTTTAGGATTGACTGTGGACAAACGCCTTCACTAGTTCGTAAGTAAGAAGCTAAAATCGCTTTTCTTCTTATTAAAATGTGTTAAAAAATATTTTCTAATGGAAACTCTATTATTAATATACTATGGATACTTCCATAGTCAGTTAAATTTATGGTGTTATGCATTGGGACACTCCAAAAATCATATTTTAATATTTAAATTGCAAAAGAGTGCAATAAGGTTTATATAAAACAGGTAGTTTAGAGACTCCTTTCATCCACTTTTTTAGGAGTCAATAATAATGACTTTTCCCTCAATATATATGTACCGAACAATATTATTGGTGACAAAAATAGTATAACACATAATCACCAAACAAGAAACAAGGATATGTTCCAAATCCCCAACCACAAACATAAATATTTCACGAAAAGTGTATCATTTTCAGAAGTAAAATTCTTTAACACTCTGCCAAATGTATCAAATCTATTAAAAAATACTATTTCCTTCAAAATAAAATAAAGAAATTCATGTATGATGGATGTTTTTAAACACAAAGTGAATACTTTTAAAAATGTTCAATTATAAAATAAAACTACTAAAATTTGCTATAAATATCGGTCTAAAAAAATTTGTCTCTATAAGCTGGAGGAAGTTGTTCAGCATTTATAAAGATTGTTATCCTTCAATCAATTTGTATGTCAACACATAAAATAATGTATGTTTTAGAGTTGTTAAAGAATTGTACATATTTAGAGTTGTATTAAGATAGTTAATGAAACTAATTTACTGTATATAATTATTTCAATTTATGAATTTTTTCACCAACAAGTATAAAAGTAATTCAATAATTAGTAAAGAATGCAATTTAAAAAATTTATTAATGTTCTTTTTTTGCAACTCAGGCTAATTGGGGCGGGTTATCTACAGACTACCACCCTTTTGGCTTACCACTCTAGGTTTACCATGTGAAATTAAGGCCAACACTCTAACTCACATGGCTAACCTGAGCCCCATTTATGGCCTAGGTTTAATATGTTGATATATATTTATAATTGTTATTAATTGTAATTTTTGTTGTGAAATTTTAAATAATTGATAACATTCGTAAATCTTGTTTTGTTTTTTAAAATATAATTTAGAATATTATAGTATTTAATTATGTTAATAAAGAATAATTATAGCTTACTTCTAATTAGTGTTCAGAAGCACTTAGGAGAATCATTTTAAACTTGGGTTTGAAAAGTTATTAAATGATATTTCAATAAGTTTTTATAAGCTATAACACATTGTGTATGTATTAAATAAATTAAAATATATTCTTTGTTTAAAAATAAATTAAACAACTTCATCCCCGAAGAATGTTTTTACACACAAAATGAATACTATCAAAAATGTTCAAATAATAAATGAAACTACAAAATATTTAAATATTTATTTATTATATATTTTAAATAAACACATTTCATTTCACTTCCCATTTTATGTTAATCTGTTTTTAATAAGTTCATTATAATCGCACTTCGCAACAGAGGCTATTGAGCAAAATATCAGTTTACATATTTATGTAAGTATGTTCATTTCTGCGTATATTTTCAGAATGGTCCTATATTATAATTTATCAAAAATGTGTTTTGTTTTAAGTAGTGAAATATGACTTCTATGTACTGGCTATGGTCAAGTAATTCAGTGGCAGTGTATGGTCGGTCTATGTGAGTCCTTAAATAGCAGTCAGTTAGAATATATTTTATAGTAAGTCTATAGTAATAGCGCTGGCAGTAGGGTTCCTCTTCACTAATAAATGTGAGTCAGTCGTGTATGGCCAATTCTTAACCTCGTTAGAACTACTTCTTCTCTTCTAAATAGCCTTTCTAAGCAAGGCCATATGTTTTGCTCGAGTTTGAATATCTTGGTTTCTACAATATGTAGTGGAATCAGTTCTTTTTTGGGTAGCTGATTAGGTGAGTTCATCTCCTTGTGCGCTTTGTCTAATATCAGTATGTCCGGGTAACCATCATTACATAGTTATTGTTTTGTTTACTGTCTATATTTGTTGTATGAGATGAGTGGAATATCCTCTTTAATCAATGTAATGAGCTAAGAGAGTCAGTGCAAATTATGATGTCCGTGTCTGTAGTTTCAGCTATGTTGTCTATCACAAGTTTGAGGGCTTCAAGCTCAGCTATATATCACCATCACAAATGCACACAATTTCTAACAGATCATGGACAGGCAAGGCATTATTTAACAAGATTTAAAATTCAAGACGACAAATGTACTTTGCGACTCACAGACAACACAAACGTTTTTACATAGACTGTTCAACATTAAATCAAAATAGATCAAATTTAATAATGAACATAATTTTAAAAGGAGTTAATTGGCCAGAACCACCTCATATTATATTTAATAAATATAATAAAGACCTCATAAAGTTTATCAAAAGTATAGATATGGATGTAGCAAAAATACATAAGAGTGTAAAATTGACTGTGAGGAATGGGAATTATAATTCAATATATTTCCCTTACATAAACTCGCAAATTAAGCATCGGTTGAGTTTAATTTTAATTGATTTGTTTTCATTTTATTTATTTATTTTTTCATTTCATTTATTAATTTTATTTGTAATAATCTTACTTATTTTAATATTTTATTTTATTTTTATTTTTTTTATGTTATATTTGATTAGATAGTTGATTAATGTGTATATATTGTTTATTGTAAAATAATAATTTATTTAAACAATCATACATGTAAAATGCCATGTGACAATGGAACATGTATTGAAATAAAAACTTCTCAGGAGGAAAAAAAAAAGTTTAGCTATATAATATATAAGCATATATTATATACTTGTCACATCTGGTGGCTATATTTGCAAGTTAGTTGAGCCAACTATTGTAGATGCCCCTTATCCATGGTAATAGTTTAATAAGTTTAAATGCATCATTGTAAGCTGTAATTTGATCCTCTATCCTGACCACACAAAATATTGTTGCGAAAACTACATACATGTAAAATTAAACAGAGTTAATCACATATTTAAGAAGTACAAAGTATATGAAAGGAGCCGACCGATGGTCTAGGCCATCCTCGGCAATACCCGTCCGGGATCTAGATGTGTCTAGGCAGTTCTCTCTGATGTTTGCCTCCGAGCTATAAAGGGGCCCAGCCTGCCCCTAGTTAGTTAGTTTTGTTCTCAGCTCTCTTCAAGTGATCAACAGTGCGTTTTAGTTGCAGTGCGGTAAAGTGTTTTATGAGAAGAACAGTGTTGTGCCATGATTCTGTAAAGAACAGTATAGTGCTGTGTAAAAGTTAAGGACAGTGCAATGCTGTTATCTTTGCGAAGATCAGTGCAGTGCCTTGTTTTTGTGAACTTCAGTTATCGCGAGTGAGTTATACGACTGTGTAATAACAAGAACAGTGGAGCTATCAGTGCATACTGTGAGTAGTAGTTAAGAATAATTAATTAAGTGTGTAGTGCATTGTTAAATAAATTGTGCAGTGATAAAAACTGATAAAGCTTGTGTTTATTTCATTTTGCAATCCAAAATAACTCTAATAAACAATGTTCATTATTTTTGTAATAAACGTAACAATATGTCGCAGAGGTAATTGATTGTCTTACCCAGTGTCGTGGAGCAGTGTCGAATCCTTGGTGATCTTGGGCGATCCAGGACTAGGCCTGTAGTGGGCATGTGGATGATGTGGGCCCCTCCCCCATGCTCCTGTCCTCAGCACGAGGAGAAGGCTAGTTAGCAGAGTTCCGACTAGCAACATCTCAGAGCATCGTTAGTACATAGGTTCATCTTAAGTAACTGAAACAGAGGAGAGATAAACAACTCCTAGATTTAATCCTTCAAAACGTAATGAGAATATTGAACATAAACATTATAAGTGATCACCTGGATTAAAAACTACATACCATAAGATCCCTCACTGCTTTAGTAGATTTCCCTTAATTAGAATCAGTTATTGAGGTTGTGCTCATGAAATGATTTTGAAGAATTTCCTCAAATGTCCATCGATCCTACATAGGCCATGTTGAAATTGCGGCCCTCCCAAAATTACACACATATATATACATATACACATATATATATATATATATATATATATATATATATATATATATATAATTCTCTAGTAGTCGGAATCATGACCAGCACTCCATTAAGAGAAAACCATTGAAGGTGACATTTATAGGCTGCTAGCAGAACAGGGAAATCAGCTATTAAGGTCATACTCATGACGTGATTTTTGAAAAATTTCCTCAAATGTCCATCGATCCTACCCAGGAGATGAAAATGAGGTCCGTTCAAATCTGTATATATATAAGTTGATTGTGAGGGTATTTCATTTGGAAATGAATATTACCTGTTCATTGTGGGGTTATGTGAATGCTCGTTTTATGGTAGTGGACTGCATAATGGGGACAGAGTGGGAAAATAAATAAGTCTATGGAAATGATACTAAACACTGAATATATTAATTGAAATGAGAGTCTTGTATGATGACTTCTCATGTTGAAAATGTTGGATTGTTGTACCTGGTTTGATGCATTAAAATGTTGGTATTGTTTACCGCATTGAAGAGTTGTTAGTTTATTTCTTCCCGCTGGTTAATTTTCTCTCCATCTTCGCCTTATCTCCTACCACCTGCCTCGGCCTCAAGGCTAGTTACTCAGGCATCTTGGTGGCTCATGTTAACACCAAAAAAAACAAAGTACTTAAATTGTCAATAAGTGTGACCTTAAAAACTGCAGCCTGTAGTTCTGAGCTGCATAACAAGATTTATTATTAGATCTACTGGTTAGAGTCCACTAGGGCTTAGCTGGTGGTGGTTACCGAGAGTGGCCCAGAGATGACACCTCCATAGGAGGCCTCTTCACAGTCTAGAGATGTGATTGGAGAAATTGGGGTTTTTAAAGTGTTGTTTTCTTTGATGTTTCATTGAACTATATATATATATTATTTATTTATTTCTGTTAACGCTCTAGAGGTCGCAATTTTTGTTTGACCGTTACCAAACTCGATATTTAAACGTTTTATGTAAAAACGAAGATCCAATTCGTTGGTATACTGAATTTAGAAAGAAAAAAAAAAACAAGAAAAGTACGAATATTTCCCTTAATACTTGAGCTACCAAAAAATACATAGCGCAACAATTGTAGAAAATCAAAATTTTAACATTGGTTCTAAGATTGTATGATCCGATCATAATAACGAATATATTTTGAATTTTCGAGTTCCCTCCTTTCTAAAAAACCACTATATTATACGTACCTTGCACTATTCCAGGTCTAATTTTAGCAAATAATAAATATGATCTTTAGTGTTGACTTAAACTGCAAAATATCGAGTACTGTATACATAAAATAAACATTTTCGAGTGAAGAATGCAAAATCTTAATAGATGACGTCATCACGTTTGCATGTGCCTTACAAAGTAATTGTTCAACGACAGCTATTTGGTATTTAACCTTGGAATGAAGTGGTTCAAGACATAACACATTATTGTTAATATGACATGAGCAGGAGTATATCGCCGTCCCCTACATATGTTCATGTGGCTTCCCTATATATGGCCCCAGCAAAGTACACACGAGAATGCTGAAGACTTTGTGGGCAACACCTATAGTCCGTTCCATGTCGAGCTGGCACTTAGATTCTGTGCGCTGTTGCCAAATCTTTACATCTGCCCATACTAAAAATTATTTAATGAAAAAATTTTACTCAAAGTTTTTAATGGAAATTATTCTTTATCACATCACTGTGACCTTATTTTTTGAAATATTGCTTTGAAATTTGGTAAGAAGTCCCCAAACCTTACGTATTTTCGACAAATAGAAGAAAAAAAATTTAACAATTAATAAATACAACAAGGAGGGGTGGTCTGCCAGGCGTGTCCCGCTTTCGGCCCATCGCATCCGCGCGCTCCCTGGCATTCAAAAATCAATTACTCCTGATTTATTCATCCCAGAATTGTCGGACACATCTTAAAATTAAATTTGAACTGTCCTTTTAATATGGGATGAGTCCAATTTTAATAGGCTGCAATAGAACGAAATTTCCTCGCAGGCTACTTTTCAAAAATTGAATTTGTAATTTTCTGTTTTCATTTCGCAAAAAAGTAGGGAAGGAATACCATTGAAATTTTTTTTTCTTCTATTTGTCGAAAATACGTAAGGTCTAGTGACTTCATACCAAATGTGAAAGCAATATCTCAAATAATAAGGTCACAGTGATGTGATAAAGAGTAATTTCCATTAAAAATTTTAAGTAAACTTTTTTCATTTAATAATTTTTTGCGACTCGAGATTTAGCTTTTATTTTTAATTTTTAATGTAGACGTATAGAGAATTAAATTCTGCACATTATGGAATTTTCCCCGATCAGATTAGACAAAGTAGAGATATGGCGGCAACGTCGTACGGAGGGAAAAGGACAGAGAGATGTAGTGCGCCATGTGTACGAGAGAGACAAAGCATCCCACTCAAAACACCTTGTGCCAGTTCGACATGGAACGGACTATAGTTCCATAGTTGGGCAAAATTGTAAATACAATTACAAGTTATAACTACATTAGTTGAAATATAGTTACAACTACAACTACTAATGTAATTAGTAATTGGTAATGAGCAACTACATTTTTTAACTAAGGTAATTGTAATTGAAATTTCACAACTACAGTTAGTAGTTGAGAAAATCAGTAGTTCCAAAAACAATTACAGTTAGCAATTGTAACTGTAGTTGTAGCTGCAACTTGGGTAGTTACTTTAAAAACTGTGTGAATCACTGACTGAAATAGTTAAGGCTGTTGAGGCAAAAGTTTATTATAATGCATATACTACATTATTACATTCAGGCTAGGATTTAGGCTTGCTGCCGCCTTAGGCCCCGTTCGATGCGCCGCCCTTTTTGATAATAAAGTTCATTTAAATGAATTTCATTAATTTTGATCCAATATTTTTATTTTAAAATCACTTTATTTATTGAAACATATTTTTTTAAATATAACCAATAAACATTACACATAAATAATTTATTAACGTCAAACACATTAATAATAATTTTTTTTTTTAATATGAATCATTGATTTATTTATTTATGGACATCACATCAAAGGTGATTTGCCCTTTCAAAAATTGCACAATAACAAAAGTAACAAATTGTTAAATAACAAAAGTAAAATAGATAACAAGAAGTAACAATAAGAAATACCAGAAAAAAACAATGACAAATAACAAACGTGAAATAGATAAACATTTTATATGTAAACATTAAAAAAAAATATATATATATAAAAAAAAATAAAAATAAAAAAAAAAAAATAAAAAAAAAAAAAAAAAATATATAAAAAAAATTAGTGATGAGTATAGTTGGTGGATGTAATATGAATCAATTTGTATTTTTTTTTCCTGGCTTTGATTCGCGCAAAAACGTCGATTATATCGTCATAATTAATTTCTTGGACTAGTTGAGCTTCAGTTGACAGTATTATTATTATTTCACACTAAAAACACGTTGAGAAGTTATTCGGATATAGTAATTTCAAAACGCGTTATACACGTGAGGATAATCTCACTAAAGGAAGAGAAAGTAAAGAACATTACTCGACAAAGACTATAATTAATCTATTAAAAAATTATCATCTTACCCATACAGATTGAGAAGTAAATTAATCAATTATAATATATTCTATAGAACATTTTTTATAAGAACTAATCTGAACCAATTTTTGAAAATGATTGTCTTTATTTTTTTTGCCTCTGAAATTTTGACATTTAAAAACTTTTGCCGCCCTTCAACTTATGCCGCCCTAGGCCCAGGCCTCACGGGCCTAGGCCTAAATCCATCACTGATTACATTAACAGAAAATACAGCAAATAAATGAAAACTAACGAAAGTAATATGTAAATTCCTTTTTATATTTTCACGAGTCAAATAAAATTAAATAATACTTTTAAACATTAAAATTTAAACAAATTGGCCGTTAAAATTACTCTTAACTCAGAATTTTTGTAAGACAGTCTATTTGATTTTGGGGCTTCTGCCGCCACGGCAAAAGAAAACAATCTCTCTACTGCTCTGCACCAAAAAAAAAATAAGTTCTCGTCCTCACTTTCACTGCCACTCATTGTATTTGTTTTAAAAATCTTTTCGTCGCCGAGGACTGGTGACGGATATAGAAGACAGACTGGAGTGCAAGAGGCGATCACCGCAACAAGAGAGTGTGCTGATAGGAACGCCCACATTTAGTTCTTCTCACATATTCTATGCACCAATTGAACGAATGCAAATATTTATATAGAGGCTATCAATATATATTCGCTCTTTGGAACGTAAAGACAGCTGATCTATATGTAGTTGTAGTTATTACTCAATAATTACAATTACAACTACTAATTGTAATTATTTTTATAACTACTTTAGTTCATTTAGTAGTTGGATTTATGAATACCAACTACAATTACTGTAATTGCGAAACCAAGAAAATGCAACTACAGTTACCAATTACATTTTTGTAACTGTAGTTGCAATTACATAACTAGTATTTATTAGTTGAAAAAGTAGTTAATTACAAAAGTATTTAATTACTGCCCAACTCTGCCTAGTTCTATGCCAAGAGCTCAGGACAACCGCCCGGAGTTCTTGAAGAATGAGTTGGAGCTGCTCACCGATGAATTAGTATCTAACGGCTACAGGTGCTGGGAGATCAGGAAAATGCTCAGGGAGGTCAAGGCCAGCCTTGGACGTGATCGATAAACGGCGGAAAAGGCCCAACAAAAACGGAGGGTAGCAATACCTTGCACCAGAGGCGTTAGCGAGATCGGCTCGCCGGGCATTACTACAGATAAACAGTATCTGAAGGACAAGGGGGTTTACCTGGTGCCGTGCACGTGTGGCTCGGGTTACGTTGGCCAAACTGGAGAGGATGTGGCAACGAGCATTGGATAGCACAGGCCCTACTACGGCAGGATCAAGACGTCGGCCGTCGCTACTCATGGCAATTCATGTGGAGGTCAAATGCTCTTTGACCAAGTCAAAATACTGTCGAGGGAGGGGCACAGGACAAGGAGACTAGTGGGGGAAGCAGTGGAGATCTTCAAACGACCGCGGAACTTTATTAAATAAAATGGGTTCTCCCTGTCCGCAGTCTGGAGGCATCTTCTAACTCCGAGAAGGTGCACTGGAAACCCGCGACACCTCGGCGACCTAATCCAGTGATTGACGGGGCGGGCCCCCCCCCCCCCTACCAGAGGAATATTTAAGGACCGCGACTTAGGAGCTGCCACGATACCCGTTGGCGGGCAACCTACCTTTAGAATTCCAAATCTCAACCCAAATAATCCACAGAAACCCCTTAAAATGGAACTCTCAGTTGAGCAGGAGGAGGAACTGTCATCACCGCCTCGCGTGGCTCAACGGTCCGCGCCAAAGGTTGACCGCGATATAGGAAAACTGGGCCTCAGATAACAAAATAAAAATTAAAAAAAAAGCTGCCACGAGCCAACACACAACAAAAACATCGGAAGAAGCCACTTTGAAAATCGGCAAAATATCGTAGAAAACCACAGAAATGACACCAGTAGATTTACGCCGCTCCTGATAACTGTACATTAGAGA
The DNA here is from genome assembly GCA_019009955.1 of Riptortus pedestris. NCBI lineage: Eukaryota > Metazoa > Arthropoda > Insecta > Hemiptera > Alydidae > Riptortus > Riptortus pedestris. Next base: position 191,530,138 of record CM032229.1, on the reverse strand, counting down.
TGATACTTAATTATAACAAATGCTATAATTTTTTATTCAAACAGTCAAACAGTAGAGAGGGATTGATTAGGAACTTATTTTCATATATTCTTCAAAACTAATGTTCCTATTCTATAAATACCCTACCTGTCTCTTAGGGGAATCAATTCGCCCTGACGGGAAGTGTAGTTGTTCACATTGAAGCTTTGCCAATAAACCATCATTCAGCCTCAAATGATTTCCCGAACGAAGTCGGGTACCTTAGCTAGTACATATATAATTTTGAATGGACCTCATTTGCGTCATATCCTGAATAGGATCGATGGACATTTGAGAAAATGTTTGGAAAATCGGGTCATGAGTACGACCTCAATAGCTGATCTTCCATAAAGGAAATCTGCTAAGTAACAAGAGCCCATTGTTGCCATCTGAGCACCTGCCAATGGTAGTGCAGGCTGGCCACCCTTCCCGGTTTACACAGCGAACAGGTGTTTATGGCCGGCCTGTAATTAGCATATAATATCTGCTAGGATTACAAGCCTAGATAGATGGCCGATAATCCTCGGAATGGGGTTACTCCTCTCATTATACCCCTGACTATAATCCAGATGGAGATAATGTCACTCGACCCTTGATGATATTTTAATAATCTGCTTCCAGTTCATCTCCAAACCAAACTACCATATGCCTCCCTCTCACCAGCCCCTCCCTCAGCCCTTATCTTAATCTCTATAAGCCTATTCAAGCAGCCCTTTACATGTTTTATCTCGCCGCCTCTTCTCTCGAATCAAGTGATTTTTTTTTTATCCTTATTAATTTATAGCCATATTTTCCGACAAGTGCACGCTCTATTGAACTCAAATAATATTTATATGAATATGAAAATATTTGGCTCATCAACCCTCGAAGGGGATTACTTCACGACATGGCCACTAGGTCAAGTGTTTGTATGACCTACCTTGTACCGTGTACCGGCTATTTCCCTGACCTGTACCAAAGTTAGTTACTTGTTCGTTCAATCACTCACATGATGAGTGGGCACCGGGAGAATTATGTACACATAGGGGCGTCGGTGGACATGGTCGTTAAGACTAGGGTTACACCTACCAATACAGCCACCAAGTCAAAAAAGCCCGTCACGCAGGAGCTGTGTAAACTAAGCAGATTTCCCGCGTGAAGTTTAATAGTAGATAAATCTATATACTGCTAACAAAACGCCACCTTGAATATTAAGTGAATAAATACAAACGTTAATAAGAAACCCCTCCCGACAGAAAATATCTGAAATGTAAACAAACAGTTCTGCCAACTTCTTACCAGAAAGAAAAACAATTACTGTAATATATCTGAGTATGACGTATTAATTTGATTGAAAACTATTTTTGCTATATCTAGTACTGTAATTTACAATGAATCAGAATAATTTGTTATCTCAATCAATCAAATTTTAGTAGTTCAAGAACTTAAGAAGGGGGGGGGGTCACGATAACATATTTGCATTTATCTCGTATAATAAAGGTCTCTTGGAAATAATGTATGGTATTTAAGCATCGAATAATGTAGTTTATTACATAACAGAGTATTGTTTATGTAACATGAGTAGAAGTGGGGGTTTGCTCAAGGCTGAAAAATGGAGATATCTCGGTTAATATTCAAGATAGAGAATAAATGTATATGACAATATTTATAGAACATTTAATATGCAATACCGACGTATTGTAACGGAGATATGTCAAATTTTCGAAAATCCCCCCCTCTAAACACCCCCGGACCTCATTTTCGTCGTCTAATGGGTAGGGTCGATGGACATTTGACGAAATTTTTCGAAAATCGCGTCATGAGTACGACCTCAATAGCTGATTTGCCTCAAGGGAAATTTGCTAATAGTAAATTTAATTTGCAATAAGGTTTATTCCATACACTTTCGATCTGACTTAGAGAGTAACGGAGACATTTCGAATTTTCAAATTTCTCCCTCTCTGAACCCCCCCCCCTGGTCCGTTCTCAGCCATTAACGAACTTGATCTTTCAACGATCAAACAAAAATTGCGGTAACAGACAAATAAATATATATATATATATATATATATATATATATATATATACGTATATAGTTCTGAACGGACCTCATTTTCATCATCTACTGAGTAGGATGGATGGACATTTGAAGAAAATTATCGAAAATCGCGTTATGACTACAGCCTCAATAGCTGTTTCTCACGTGCTGGTATAGCACACCACATATTCAAACTGCAAGCCAGTAAGTGCGAATTACTCGCTTAATTTTTGAGTTGCGAAAAAATGCACAGAACTGCGATTGTAAAGCACCACCAGTTTAACAAGATTGGTTGTATAACATTTTAGCAGATTTCCCCTCAGGGAAATGGGCTATTGAGGTCTAACGAAGCCTCTACTAACCCCCTCCCCCCAATTCCACCCGCTTTTTCAGCCATTAACTAATAATAATTAGTATGTAATGAAACTATTAAATATTGAGTGTGGTATAGAAGTAATAAATACTTTGGATTCACAACCTCAAATTTAGGACGTTATTTAATGAATTTCGTCACTAAATAATTTCCTCTGCCCAGGCGGGAATCGAACTCGCCACCCTAGGTTTACCATGTGAGATAAAGGTCAACGCTTTAACTCGCATGGCTAACCTCAGCCCCCTTTTAACAATATAAACGAGGATACAAAAAACTTGTAGTTTGAATTTCTTTGTATAAGTTCGTATTTTTCACAAAATTAAACAATTTATCTAGTTCTTTTGGGGTCATCTCCAATGGCCACTTCTATGGAAATATTGCATTTGTGTTTAATTTTGGACGGGACTTTTTATTTTAACAGATCTCATTTTCGTCATCCACTAGGCAGGATGGATGGACATTTTTCCAAAATCGCGCACGAGTACGACCTCAATAAATGATTTCCCTTTAGGGAAATCAGCTATTGAGGTTGTACTTATGACGCGATTTTCGAAATTTTTCTTCAAATGTCCATCGAACCTACCCAGGAGATGATGAAAATGAGGTCCGTTCAAAACTGTATATATATTTGTCTGTTACCGCTCTAGCGGTCGAAATTTTTGTTTGATCGTTACCAAGCTCCAACTTAATCGTTTTATGTAAAAAGAAAGATCAAGTTCTTTAATGGCTGAAATCGGACCAGTGGGAGGGGGGGGGTGGGTTTAGAGCGCAGGATTTTTGAAAATTCGAAATATCTCCGTTAATATACGTTGGATCGAAAAATTGTATAGAATCAATCATATTGCAAATTAAAGTTACTATAAATATTGTTCTATACATTTATTCTGTATCTTGAATATTAACCGAGATATTTGTATTTGTATGGTGTGTGCGGTCGACAGGAGAGGGCTATGCGAGAGCTCTGGCGGCCGTTGCCGTAACTATTCGTCCCTCGTGAATAGGTTTAGAGATTCCTCACTACTGCCGTTGTTATTAGGCAGATTTCTCTATTATAATACTTCGCGTGGGAAATCTGCTTAGTTTACGCAGCCCCTGCGTGACGGACTTTTTTATTACATAAAAGGTGATCACTGAACATGTAACGTAAAAATGGAATGTCTACTACCAACTGTAGACGACGGATTTTTTTTTCATAATCCTTGCCAACAGTACCATAAGAAACACTTCTTACATGTAATACAATTTTCCATCGCAGACCAGTGTTATCCGTAGAACTTCCTTTGTAGAAGACCAAGTGCTTGGCAGTCAATATCTTGTGAGATTTCCTGTGTGAGGTAGAGATAGGGTGATACGTCAAAGATCGGATGGCATCTCGGAGGTTGTAGACAGCATTTCAATAGGACCGATTGATTGATGCCAAACCCACAGATTGTACGTATATCTCGATAATTAGCTACGGAACTGTCCGACTTGTAGAAAACTCTATCAGATGAATTTGCAGGCTGTCAGTAGCTTGTGGGATTCGCTGTCCACTTTCACTTTGGAACGACGGCTTAAAGCCCCCTTGGGGTAAGTTGGCGCGGTTAATGATGTGCCAGAGGTACAGGTGGTGGGATTTAGGGCAGTCAGCGGGTGGCAACAGACAGACAGACATTTCCCAGCAGATGTGGCCAGTCCTATAATTGTATGTGATTAGAGATGTAGAGAGAGAGAGAGAGTGACAGATTGCACAGTGGGAGGGGGTGACTCATACCTGACTTGGTTAGCGGTGATAATCACAACCCTCACTCCCTCTCTCTCGCCTTGAATTTTTATATCTCTTTGTCTCTTGTCTCTGTGTCGGGCTCTTTCATCTCGCCCCCTCCAGCAACTGTTCGGCAACTCCACATGCTACACTCCGCCCAGGGGCAGGCCCCGCTCATTCAGGACCCGATGGGCAGAATATCAATTATGACGATACATCCAGCCGAGATATGGAGAGGGGATCTACACCTGCTGCAATAGCACAGGTGACCAGATCTCAAATCCTATACTCTATTCCTCTCTTGGTAAGAACCTTGTTGAATGGGCAAGGGATGGCTTTCTGCTCCAGCAGGCTTGTGCAACGTTCAAAATCTGAAGTTGCAAATTTACGGCACTCCTGCGAACATCATCATCAAGTATTGAGATAGGGAAAGAGGAGGGAGAGAGAGAGAGAGAGAGGGGAGAGGGGGAGGGATAGAGAGAGAGAGAGAGAGAGGGGAGAGGGGGATGGATAGAGAGAGAGAGAGAGAGAGAGAGAGGATAGAGAGAAGAGAGATAGAGAGAGAGAGAGAGAGAGAGAGAGGGAGAGGGGGAGGGATAGAGAGAGAGGGGGAGGGGGAGAGAGAGAGGGGGGGGGAGGGAGAGGGCGAGAGAGAGAGAGGGGGGGAGGGGAGAGAGTGGGGGGCTCGAGAGCGAGAGGGGGGGAGAAAGGGGAGGGAGAGAGAGAGAGGGGGGGGAGGGAGAGAGAGCGGGGGAAGGGAGAGAGAGATGGGGGGAGATAGAGGGGGAGGGAGAGAGAGAGAGTATGGGAGGGAGAGAGAGCGGAAGGGAGAGAGAGTATGGGTGGGAGAGAGAGGGTGAGGGATAGAGAGAGAGGGGGAGGGGGGAGGGAGGGAGAGAGAAGGGGGAGGGGGAGAGCGAGATGGGGGTAGAGAGAGAGAGATTGAGGGGGGAGGGGGAGAGAGATAGAGATTAAATTATTACTGAACTACCTCTCGGATAGGATTTCTTTCATAAGACTGTGTAACCAAAAGATTACAAACGGGCCCAACGAGGATGCCCTCAAGGCTCAGTACTTGGACCAATGCTTTGGAATCTGGTCATCATTAGAAGCAGAAGATGCCACACCCTTAGCCTATATTGATGACCTTGCAGTTGTCTACGAAGCCAACTCTCGAAATTCTATCGAAGATAAAGCTAAAGCCGTGATAAATATTATACTAGAATGGTGTGAAATTAACGAACTAAGGCTGAATCACTCTAAAACAAAAACATTGCTGTTTAAAGGGAAAATTTCATCAAATTCACCTCCAATCGTCAAAGTGTGTGGGATAACTATCCGGCCTTCGCAAGAAGTGAAATACTTAGGAGTTGTGATCGGCGAACGTTTCTCTTTTAACAACCACCTAAAAGAATTAAAGAGTAAAGTCTCCCTACGGTATGCTTGTCTAAATAAATTGGCAGGAACCACCTGGGGATTACACCATAAAACTCGTGTTATCCTGTACAAAGCACTTTTTATTCCTATAATAGCATATGCTTCACCGGCCTGGGGAAATAGTCTGAGCAAAAAAGAGCGTTCCTTACTTGTCGGTATTCAAAGACAAGCACTAATATTAATAACTAGAGCTTACCGAATTGTCCACAGATTTAGAATTAGAGTTAAAAATTGCAAGCTATAATACAAAAAGAGGCTTGCCCAATAAAGTTGGTAGCAGTGTGTTTACAGCGACAAAAATTGACAAAGGATTGAAAACCAGAATGCGAAATGCTGCAATTGAAGAGTGGCAACGAAGGTGGGACCAATCTGACAAAGGGCGACTCACTCATGCTTTCTTTCCCCATGTGGAAAAGAGACTCAACACAGCTTATTTCGGGACATGGCAATCAGAATAATGAGGTGAAGAGGAAAATATCGAGCATATTCTATTTCATTGTCATCAGGAGAATATTCTTTGCCTGAATGGCCTCCCTCTACCCTGAACAAACTAGTTGAAACAGAAGAAATTTTCTGAGCATTTAAATCATATGCTGCAGAAGTGTTTAAAATGAAAAACACTAGGTAAATTACGTTATAAATGTAAGTTAGAAATTATATAAAGTATGTAATGTGTTAAATATTTGCTCACCACTCCAAAATTTTATTAACTTAGGCTTGACCTGACTGCTCATTCAATTTTAAAAAAGAAATTGGAAAGAACCGCTTGTATAAAGGGCAGCCTTAAGGTTAAAAAAAATATTAAAAAAAGGGGGGAGAGGGAGAGAGAGAGAGAGAGAGAGAGAGAGAGAGAGAGAGAGAGAGAGAGAGAGAGAGAGAGAGAGAGAGAGAGAGAGAGAGAGAGGGAGAGGGGGATCGAGAGAGGGGGGAGAGGGAAAACGAGAGAGAGGGGGGAGAGGAAAAAAGAGAGAGAGGGAGAGAGAGAGAAAGAGAGAGAGAGAGAGAGAGAGAGAGAGAGAGAGAGAGAGAGAGAGAGAGAGAGAGAGAGAGAGAGAGGGAGGGGGGAGAAGAGAGGGGGGGGAGGGAGGAGAGGGGCGAGAGGCATAACGAGAGAGAGGGGGGAGAGGAAAAAAGAGAGAGAGGGAGAGAGAGAGAAAGAGAGAGGGGGATGGGAGGGAGGGAGAGAGGGAGAGAGAGAGAGAGAGAGAGAGAGAGAGAGAGAGAGAGAGAGAGAGAGAGACAGAGAGAGAGGGGAGGGAGGGAGGGAGGGCGGGCGGGAGGGAGAGAGAGAGAGAGAGAGAGAGAGAGAGAGAGAGAGAGAGAGAGAGAGAGAGAGAGAGAGAGAGGGGAGGAGTGGATTGAAGGGCAGGGGTTGCCTTCACCCCCTTTTCTATTTGTATGCTAATACTGCCGATGCTCCCGTCATCATCTCATCCCTCCATATATGTTGATATGATTATAGTAGATTAATACCACCATATATATGTACATGAGTCGAGAGCTCCGTTCTCTCCCATTTTCTCAACAATAATCCCTATTCAAAACTATCCTCAGGGAAGTAAAATTTATACACAGCATTCAAATATAATATACTTCTGTTCGTTTCCATATTAGAATTGTGCGAAAGAAGTTCTTCACACAGGGGCTGCGTAAACTAATCAGATTTCCCGCTTAAAGTTTAATAATAGATAAATCTAAATAATTATTACCCTTAACACCACCGTGAATATTAAGTGAACAAATACAAATGGCTAACAGAGTTATTTCAGTCAATTTACATTTTAATAACTTCCAAAACGGAAAGCGTCTGATTTGTAAACAAACAGGCCAGCCAACCTCGCAGAGCTGAAAACTAGAAATATTCTTGACCTAAAAGAAAAACAATTACTGAAATATATCTGAATATAATATATTAATTTTATTGAAAAGTATTTACTACATCTAGTACTACAATTAATAATGAACCGGGAATAATTTTTATTGATCACTGGAGAAAGTAAGGAGGTTGAATATAGTCTGAAAGGATTCTTCAGGGGTGACAATGGTAACGCAAGTCTCAGTAATTTATTGATACTATTGGCGATTTTAACGGGGTTGGTACGGGAACTTGGGACACCCTGTATAACATTGTAACCTTTGCCTGCACATTTATTTTTAGCAGCTATTGAGGTCGTACTCACGATATACGAAAAATTTCTTCAAATGTCCATCGATCCTACCCAGGAGATGACGAAAATGAGGTCCGTTCAAAACTATATATATATATATATATATATATATATATATATATATATATATATATAGATATATATATATATATATATATATATATATAGATATAGATATTTGTCTGTTAATACTCTAGCGGTCGTAATTTTTGTTTGATCGTTACCAAACTCGGAATATATTCGTTTTATGTAAAAAGGAAGATCAAGTTCGTTAATGGCTGAAATCGGACCAGTGGGAGGAAGGGTTTAGAGGTGGGATTTTTGAAAATTCACAATATCTCCGATATTATGCGCCGGATCGAAGCATTGTATAGAATCAATCTTATTGCAAATTAAATTTACTATAAATATTGTTTTATACATTTATTCTGTATCTTGAATATTAACCGAGATATTTGCATTTGTATTCTGTGTGTCGTCGGAAGGAGTCCGCTATGTTCGGGAATTTCCGCCGAGAGGTCTGGCGGCCGTTTCCATAACTATTCGTCCCTCTTGAATAGGTTTAGAGATACCTTACTACTAAAGGTGTTATTGGGCAGATTTATCTACTGGAAAACGTCACGTGGGAAATCTGCTTAGTTTACGCAGCCCCTGCGTGACGGACTTTTTTTTCCTTCTCAATTGCACAATACCGTTTTTGATTCTCATGGAACTCAAAAGTCCTTAGTGGAAATCAGCTAAAAGAGGAGCAATATATGGTTGCAGCTTTTAGGTTTTTTATTTATGATCTTCCCACAATAGTCTTTCGTAGTGCTATTCTCATTAACACGTTCGCTGCGGATGCCCGAACCCAAAATCACTTCCAAAAAACGATTTTTTTTTTTTTTTGTTTTCTGTTTTAAAGTTGTTCAAACTAAGTAAAAACCTATTTGTGGCAATTTTTATGCATTTTTAACAACGATAATCGTATTTTTTTTAACCTCGCAACGTATGCGAGGTCCGCACACGGCAGTGAATTAGGTAGGCAAACCCTCAAGACAGAACATTTTGTGTGTATTTCCCTACCTAGTGCACTGTCGTGTGCGGACATTGCATACGTTGCATAGGAAGGTAGAAATACGATTATTAGGTTACAAATGCATATAAAGTAAACATAATAATGGAATAGATCTATATGAAAATTATATTGATCCAAAATGAACTTATATAGCTGAAAATACACCACGTGAACAGAAACTTTCGTTTAGTAATGGGAAATTTCTTTATTTCGTAATTGGTTATGAAATCATAAATCGGACCTGTCAATACCGCCCATTTATTTATTATAATTAATAATTGCCTTGGGCTTCTCGACGGTCTTCCCCCTGCTCGTGACCGCCTTTATCAAACTCCGATGAAATAATATTGACATCTCGTTTGTGGCGCCATTTGAAAACGGACACACTCTTCTCAGTAAATTTCTCTTTTATCTCTCCTTTTTTGAGCTTAGCCCCCCCCCCCCCTATAACAGCTGGGTTGCCCTTCCGAATCTTTCTCAGAGAACCAGTAAGATAGGTACCCTGATCCAGAAGCTCGTGGGCCATGGGGACCAGACGTTATAAAAGTTGTCAGCGTAAATGGCATGGCCGTGGCCGAGATAGTCATCAACCAAATGTCTGACAACTTTATACGAGTGTCCTTTCCCTCCAACTTGTGGATCCCTTGGCCCATAGTAGACTAACGTCTTCAGCACAAGACCGTCAGGTTGAGTCAACATATAAATCTTTATTCCATATTTGTGGCACTTATTAGCGATACACTGGCGAAAGAATAGCCTACCCCTCCAAAGCATCATGGACTCGTCCAAACTTAATTCTTTGAAAGGGGTAGTATATCTCTTTCATCCTCTCAACAAAAAAATTTAACAGTGGCCGAATTTTATTCAGCGGATCATGCTCAACGTTCGGGTCTTGTGGTTCTGTGACGAAGTGCAGGCTTCTCTGTATACGGAGAAACGTGTCTCGTGACATCATTGAAGGGAAAGCAGGTGTACTATAGGTAAATATGGACCTCCAATAATGAATGAGTCTCTGATGGAGAGACAAGTTGGCCCATAAAAAATAACAACCCCAAAAATTTTTGAAACTGCAAACGACTTGGCCAGACGGTGGTCAGAACACTACTGAATGCTTGTGAGTGCGGAGGTTCTCCCCACTACAACCTTCAGGTCTCTAGAACGAATGGAGGGCGGGGCGACGCTCCTCGCAACGTATGCGAGGCCCGCACCAGGGAGTGACTCAGGACCTCGCATATGCTGCGAGGCTCCGCAGTGAAGGTGTTAACACAAGTCTGCTAAAAGCCTTTACACGAATGTAATACCGATAGTGTTGATCAGCATTATGTCAAAAAATGAACCCTGATCATTGCATATTTATTTTAATTGTACTGTTCTTGGTGTTCTGTTTCAATAATTTTATATTATTCACCTGTACTTTGAAATAATTCGAATTAATAATCAATATTTTGATTTACTCATTGATTTAAACAGTATTTTATGTCTCCTGTAAAAGTATTTTTTTTTTTTTGACATACGAGGTTGGTGATCGACATTGTTGATGATATGGTTCTATATCTAGAAAAGATTTGTTGAACACAATATTTTGTATTTCAGCAGGGAATAGCACACTTCATGATATATTGCCTTATTCATAACGTGTGATGAAAAAGAAGGGAGGTTTATTGAAGCCTTAAAATTACAAAAATGCAAATATCTCGGTTAACATTTGATATAGAGAAAGAATGTAAATAACAACATTCATAGTTATTCTAATTTTCAAAAACATTGCTTATGTACAAATGTTCGATCCGACTTAGTATAACGGAGATATTCGAAATTTTCTAAATTCTCCCCCTCCCAATGGTCCGATTTCTAGAATTAACGAACTTGATCTTTCTTTTTACATAAAACGATTAAATGTCGAGTTTGGTAACGATTAAACAAAAATTGCGACCGTTAAACAGACCAATATATATATGTTGACTCTCTCGTCGACAAGCTAAATAAACTATCTAGCAGTTATTTGCTGAAGCCGGATCAAAAACTAAACATATTAAATCAGTATATCTGGCCAATTCTCACGTACCCGTTGCAATGTGTTCCACTCAAGGATCTCAAGCCCACTTTCTTGCAAAAAATCGACAAAATTGTCCGAAGCTGTGTCAAAGAGATATTAGGTTTACCTTCAGATACTCCGGACAGTATGTTGTACTCTGCAAGAAATGTTAGAGGTTTGGGGCTATTCAAAGCACAATGGGAAGCATTCTTGCAACACATAAATATGTGCATCACGCTTCAGAATGACGGCAATAGGTATATTCAAGAAACAAGAGATTTTAACAAAGAAATAAGGACATGCCTCGAAAATTTGAATCTGACAGTGAAAGAAAATTATAATGTGCGACAATTAAGGAAAAATTTGCGCATCAAGTCATTCGTCGAATGGTCGTCTCTCCCTGCAAAAGGAAAAGGAGTTGAAACATTCAGCGAATGGAAGCCAAGCAATTCCTGGGTATTTAACAAAAAGGGCCTATCCTGTTCTGAGTGGACAACAGGTGTAAAGATGAACGTAAATTTAGTACCAGTACGCTCAATCCCTGGTAGGAATCTAGGAACAACCCGCTGCAGACATTGCAGTGAGTATGAAACCCTCCCTCATGTCCTAGGTTCTTGCCAGTGGGGAGAGCTGTTGCGCAATTCACGTCATCACGAAGTCCGCTCTGAAATAGCAACACTCATAAAAAAATATCACCCAGATTGGGAAATATTTCAAGAAGTTAGTTGCTTGTCAGAAGATGGCTCTCAGAGACGTGCCGACATCATTATAATTAATAAGAAGGGCAAATCAGGACATATACTAGATCCTACAGTAAGGTTTGAAACAGGAAATTTTCAAGCAATTGAGGTTGATTTAGAGAAAAAAAATATTTACGAACCTTGCTGTAGGTATCTAAAAGAAAAATACCAAGTTGAAAATTGGAGCGTCGACGGATTGCTGTTTGGGGCAAGAGGAGTAATCCCAAAAAAACGGCCGACATACTCCAAGAATATGGACTGAAAACTGAAGAAATATGCCAAATGTCGACATCAGTTTTAAAGAAAAGTATCAGAATGATTAACCATCACTTGTACAAAATAAAATAAAGCTCTACATAAGCTGTCCTCTAAAACTAGTCACCCACCATCGCAAAATTTAATTAAATCAAATTAATTCCCTACAAAAAAAAAAAAAAAATTCAGCATATATAAAGCATTTAAAAACAATTTTTATTTTACCTATATACCCTGGTGGGCTGATTAGGAGGCTCAACAAACCGGGGACCCTCACAAGGGGGGCAGCTTTTTATTTGATTTGATATATATATATATATATATATATATATATATATATATATATGTATATATAATTTTGAATGGACCTCATTTCGTCACCTCCTGGGTAGGATCGACGGGGATTTGAGCCCATTTTTGAAAATCGTGTCATTAGCACGACCTCAATAGCAGATTTCCTTTAAGGGAAATCTGCTATAACCGATGAGTAGTGATGGGGGGGGGCTGGTACTGAGGGTTCTGAAACCCAGGAAATACGAATACCTCCATTCGTATTTAATGTACAACAACTGCCTGGACCAAAAATTGTCGTTTAACAAGAATTTTTCTGCAAAATTTTACGAGCGGACTAATAATGCCGGATATATTTTTAACTTTCGAACCCCCCCCCACCACCCCATTTAAACCTCACTTGTCCAGGTTCAATATCACCCACTCACAAAGTGGCTTAGTATTTTCAGAAAAGGTAATATCGAGTATGATACAGATCAAATAAACATTTTCGAGTTAGAACATAATATCTATGTTCATCACATGACGTATTTGCATGTGCCTCACAAAGTATTTGTTCGACGAAAACCATATTTGGTATTTAGGCTTCAAATAATGTATATGTAACGGCTTATAGTTAATATGACATGAGTAGGAGTGGGGGTTTGACGCCATCGCACAAAGAATTTGCATGTATCTCGAAAATTAATAAAGTTCTCTTGAAAACAATATTTGGTATATAAACTTAGAATAAAGTGGTCCGTCATATAACAGCTTGTTTGACATGAGTAGAAGAGGTTTACTTAAGAGTGAAAACTAAAAGATCCAATTTATCTCAGTTAATATTCGTTTTAGGCAAAATATGTATATAACAGCAATTATAGGCAATTGAATTTACAATAAGATTTGTTCTCTATAGTTTTTCGAGCCAACGAATAATAACGGATATATTTTGAATTTTCGAATATATATCTAATATATAAAATTTCCATGTGACAATGTTAGTTAACGTACTCCTCCGAAACGGCTTTACCGATTTTTACCAAATTTTATATGCGTATTCAGTAGGTCTGAGAATCGGCTACTATCTATTTTTCATACCCCTAATTGATAAGGGTTGCTCACCCTTAAAATTTTTTTTTTAATTTTTGGACGAAATTTTTTGTTTTTATTTTTTTATAATGTGGCATTAAAAAATACACACAACCCTAAATTTTTACTTTTTTATCACCAACCCCTATTTTTTTATAGCCATTTTAGCAGTTTAATCATTATCATCCCGCTCGATAACTGATCAATTATACCAGATGTGCCAATTCAATTCAAACAAATTCAGTTTCCGATTAGATTGGCATTTGCAATGTCAATCAACAAATCCCAAGGCATAACGATGTCTATTTGTGGCTTAGATTTGAGTACACCATGTTTTTCACACGGGCAATTGTACGTAGCATGCTCTCGAGTGGGTAAACCATCCAGTTTGTTTGTGCTCGCTAAAGATGGGCTAACAAAAAATATTGTTCATGCTATAGCATTAAAAGATTGATGTTGTTTGTTAGTGTTACTGTCGTAATTAATATGTGATATGTAATTTTAAGAAATAAACTATAATAACTTAAAAATAATATTGTTTGGCGTTTGTTATTTTTATATTCCCTTATCGTTGATATCGCTCCATGCCTATTTCACGCATATACCACATACTTACACACTTATAATAAGTAAGTTACTTTTTGTCTACACTAGAATTTATCTAGAAACTAGAAATAATTTATAAGGCAAAACAACATTTGCCGGGTTATCTAGTATATATATATATATATATATATATATATATATATATATATTTCAACAGACGTCGTTTTCGTCATCTCCTGGGTAGCATCGAAGGACATTTGAAGACATTTTCCGAAAATCACTTCATCAGTACAACCTCAATAGCTAATTACCCTTATGTGAAAATGTAACCTTAAAGTTGTGGCATCAGGTTGAAAATTGATAGAACACGAGTACATTAGTTCCACGGCTCTGCTAAGTATTTGTTTTTCTGTTCGCTTTGTAACCTTGTACTGGCATTATAACAACCCAGCGGGACTATAACCTTCACTGCAACCGGAAAACCTGAGCTGACCCAAATGACACATGACACAATTGTAATAAATGACATAATTGTCATCTCCCACCCCCCTGTATTATTACACTGAGGCTTATGAAGGAAATAACAGGAGTCGTGAACATTAGGAGATGAAATGACACCGGTAAGGGTAGAAAACCCCCGCGAAATCCTGGTCTTTGTTGACATACAGCAAGACCTGTCAAAAACAGCTGATACTGTTCAGTTGAGAATGCATTGATAAGAAAATCTGTGAGTTGATAAGGGAGTTAGTAAGGAGGTAGGTTATATGTAGACATACCTTAGAGCTGCGAGTCTCTATCTCCCAGGCCTCATAATTCAATATTCACGCGTCTGCGCTGGACCCCGCTATCCCAGACCCCAGCAACCGCCCTCCACCACCATCTACCGGCCGAACACAGAACTACCTACTACAAATTTACATTTAAATTCATATTTTTATTTATTTATTACCAGAATTCCATTGAAGCGATATCCACCTTACAAAACATCGATATAAGTTAGACTTAAGATATATTGAATATTACCATGGATAATCCTTGTTGTAAGTGGTTGTCGGTGACGTAGGTTGGAATGAAAACTACTTCAGTTTGTCAACGTTTTGGTAATAATGTATTTATTAATGTAATGTACAATTTAAAATGCAATTATAAAAATTAATGACAAAAATGTGAAATTGAAATTATTTACAGACTGAAAAACTGATGCACAGGTTTAAAATTATAATTAAGTCCAAATGATAAAATTAATAATTTTTCATAGCAGTACCACCTCGTACTCTCCTGCCCTAAATAATTATTTTGTTGCAGATTTCCCTTAAGAGAAACCAGCTATTGAGGTCGTACTCATGGCAGGATTTTCGAAATTTTTCTTCAAATGTCCATTGATCCTACCTAGGAGATGACGAAATTGAGGTCCGTTCCAAATAATACACACACACACACACACACACACACATATATATATATATATATATATATATATATATATATATATTTGTCTGTTACCGCTCTAGCGATCGCAATTATTGTTTAATCGTTACCAAACTCTATATTCAGTCGTTTTATGTAAAAAGAAAATCAAGTTCGTCAACGGCTGAAATCGGACCAGGGGAAGGGGGGTCAGTGGGGGAGAATTTTGAAAATACGAAATATTTCCGTTAATATACGTCTGATCGAAAACATATATAGAATCAATCTTATAGCAAATTAAATGTACTATAAATATTGCTATATATATATATATATATATATATATATATATATATATATATATACTAGCTCAGATACCCGGCTTCGCCCGGGAATTGATTTGTGGCTGAATGGTGATGGCAACGGGTATTACCCCCCGTTGTTGGCATTTGTTAATAATAAAATTAATTTTTTATGTAAGTCTTCACTGTCCTCCAAATTGTCATATTTCCCGTCTCCTGTGCATTATGCATAGATTTCAGTTATTAAGGACAAATTATTAACATAGATTTGAATTAATTTTTCCAGGTGAGGTACCTCATAATTCAAATTGGAATGAATTGTTGAGCATATCAATATTTCTACTCAAATTACTTGCTCCATACATTGTTCCTGGAGAAATGTATAAAACAAAAGTTAATCTAAATACCAAAATAAACAACTTTTTTATGTTCATATTTGCCGAAAAACCAATAGAAAACGAAATATCGCTATTTTTAATTTCTGGCTTCCCTTATAACCCCCACTCCTGCCCGTCCCTAGAAATGTTGGTATGGCTTGTTATAATGAAAGCGTTTGTACTAATACATATACCGAGTTTTATTTATTTCGGTTGGGTCATTTGTCCCAAATAAAATTGTTCACTCCCGCTATAATTTTTAGAGTATAACGCATTTAAACTTCGGTATACGACAAAAGTGTATATAACAAAAGGTACTCTAAATAACAAAATAAACAACTTTTGTTATGTGCACATTTACCGAAAAACCAATAGAAAACGAAATATCGCTATTTTTAATTTCAGGCTTCCCTTATAACCCCCACTCCTGTTCGTCTCAGAGAAAATTAACATAGCCTAAAGTCTAAGTTGGGTTAGTAGTAATATACATACCAAGTTTCATAAAATTCGGTTCAGCCGTTTATGCGTGAAAAGGTAACAAACAAACAAACAAATAAACAAACAAACAAACAAACAAACAGACACGAAAGAAACAAAATGCAGTTATGGTGTCTATGACATGTGAAACGAAAAGTTATCGTGAAATTTCGCGAAAAAAATCAATGTACAGACAGAGGTTACAATTTTATATATATATAGATATATATATATATATATATATATATATATATATATATATATATATATACTAGCTCAGATACCCGGCTTCGCCCGGGAATTCATTTGATGCTGAATGGTGATGGTATTTTTTTGGCAAGGCTTTACTTTGCACAATATTTCGACATATACCCGTCCCAGTGTTTAGGGTTTATACCAATCGTTGCTGTGGATTTTTTAATAATAAAATTAATTTTTTTTGTAAGACTTCACTGTCCCCCAAATGGTCATATTTCCCGTCTCCTGTGCATCATGCATAGATTTGAATTATCAAGAAGAAAATATTAACATAGATTTGAATTAATTTTTCCAGGTGAGGTACCTCGTAGTGTATATTGGAAAGATTTCTTGAGCAAATCAATATTTCTACGCAAATTACTTGCTCCGGACAGGAGAAATGTATAAAACAAAAGTTAATCTAAATAACAAAGTAAACAATTTTTGTTATGAGCATGTTTGTCGAAAAACAAATAGACAATGAAATATCGCGAATTTTTATTTCAGGTCTCCCTTATAACCCCCACTCCCGTTCTAACCTAAAAATTTTAATATAGCTTATAGTCATGGAAGAATTAATGCTAATTGACTTACCAAGTTTTTTAAAGTTCGGTTTAATCGTTAGCGCCCAATGAAATAGTTGACTCCCGCTTTTGTTTATAGTGTATATCTCGTTTATACTTTGTTAAAAGACAAAAATGAATATGACAAAAGTTTCTCTAAATAACAAAATAAACAACTTTTCTTATGTGCATATTTGCCGAAACACCAATAGGAAACGGAATATCACTATTTTTAATTTCAGGCGTCCCTTATAACCCTCACTCCTGCCCGTCCCTAGAAATGTTTGTATGGCTTATTATAAGGAAGGCGTTAGTGCTAATACACATACCGAGTTTTAGTTAGTTCGGCTGAGTCTGTCTGCCAAATAAAATTGTTTGACTCCCGCTATAATTTTTAGCGTATAACGCCTTTATAGTTCGGTATACGAAAAAAGTGTATATAACAAAAGTTATTCTAAATAACAAAATAAACAACTTTTGTTATATGCATATTTGCCAAAAAACTAATAGGAAACGAAATATCGCTATTTTTAATTTCA
This sequence comes from Riptortus pedestris, assembly GCA_019009955.1. Classification (NCBI taxonomy): domain Eukaryota; kingdom Metazoa; phylum Arthropoda; class Insecta; order Hemiptera; family Alydidae; genus Riptortus; species Riptortus pedestris. The sequence goes on along the minus strand of CM032229.1, from coordinate 191,512,484 downwards.
GGCCTCCTTTATAACCCCCACTCCTGTTCGTCTCAGAGAATATTAATATAGCCTAAAGTCTAAGTTGGGTTAGTAGTAATACACATACCAAGTTTCATAAAATTCGGTTCAGCCGTTTATGCGTGAAAAGGTAACAAACAAACAAACAAATAAACAAACAAACAAACAAACAAACAAACAGACACCAAAGAAACAAAATGCAGTTATGGTGTCTATGACATGTGAAACGAAAAGTTATCGTGAAATTTCGCGAAAAAAATCAATGTACAGACAGAGGTTACAATTTTATATATATACTAGCTCAGATACCCGGCTTCGCTCGGGAATTCATTTGAGGCTGAATGGTGATGGTATTTTTTTGGCAAGGCTTTACTTTGCACAATATTTTGACATTTACCCGTCCCAGTGTTTAGTTTAAATACCCGTCGTTTCTGTGAATTTGTTAATAATAAAATTATTTTTTTATGTAAGACTTCACTGTTCTCCATATTGTCATATTTCCCGTTTCCTGTGCATTATGCATAGATTTGAATTATTAAGCACAAAATATTAACATACATTTGAATTAGTTTTTCCCGGTGAGGTACCTTGTAGTTCCAAAGAATTGTTGAGCAAATTTCACTAAACAATAAAATAAACAACATTTGTTATGTACAAATTTGCCAAAATCCCAATAGGAAACGAAATATCACTACTTTTAATTTCAGGCCTCTCTTATAACCCCCACTCCTGCCCGTCCCTAGAAATGTTAGAATGGCTTATTATAAGGAAGATGTTAGTGCTAATTCACATACCGAGTTTGGTTTAGTCCGATTGAGTCTTTTGTGGCAAATAAAATTGTTGACTTCTGCTATCACTTTTTGGCGTATAACGCCTTTATAATTAGGTATACGACAAAAGTGTATATGACAAACTTTCTCTAAATAACAAAATAAACAACTTTTGTTATGTACAAATTTGCCAAAACCCCAATAGGAAACGAAATATCACTACTTTTAATTTCAGGCCTCTCTTATAACCCCCACTCCTGCTGTCCCTAGAAATGTTAGAATGGCTTATTATAAGGAAGATGTTAGTGCTAATCCACATACCGAGTTTGGTTTAGTCCGATTGAGTCTTTTGTGCCAAATAAAATTGTTGACTTCTGCTATCACTTTTTGGCGTATAACGCCTTTATAATTAGGTATACGACAAAAGTGTATATGACAAAAGTTTCTCTAAATAACAAAATAAACAACTTTTGTTATGTGCATATTTGCCAAAACCCCAATAGGAAACGAAATATCACTATTTTTAATTTCTTTGTCTCGCCATAACTTTTGTTATTTGGATGTTTGTCGAAAAACAAATAGACAATGAAATATTGCGAATTTTTATTTCAGGCCTCCCTTATAACCCCCACTCCCGTTCTAACCTAAAAACTTTAATAAAGCTAATAATCATGGAAGAATTAATGCTTATTGAAATACTGAGTTTTTAAGTTCAGTTTAATCGTTAGCGCCCAATGAAATAGTTGACTCCCGCTTTAGTTTATAGTGTATATCTCGGTTATAATTCGGTATAAGAAAAAAGTGTATATGACAAAAGTTACTCTAAATAACAAAATAAAAAACTCTTGTTATGTTCATATTTGCCGAAAAACGAATAGATAACGAAATACCGCTATTTTTAAATTCAGGCCTCCTTTACAACCCCCACTCCTGCCCGTCCCTAGAAATGTTGGTATGGCTTGTTATGATGAAAGCGTTAGTGTTAATACACATACCGAGTTTTATTTATTTCGGTTGGGTCTTTTGTCCAAAATAAAATTGTTCACTTCCGCTATAGGTTTTAGCGTGTATTTCGTTTATAATTCGGTATACGAAAAAAGTGTATAAAACAAAAGTTACTCTAAATATCAAAATAAACAACTTGGGTTATGTTCATATTTGCCGAAAAACCAATAGGAAACGAAATATCACTATTTTTAATTTCTGGCTTCCCTTATAACCCCTACTCCTGTTCGTCTCAGAGGATATTAATATAGCCTAAAGTCTAAGTTGAGCTAGTAGTAATATACATAGCAAGATTCATAAAATTCGATTCAGCCGTTTATGCGTGAAAAGGTAACAAACAAACAAACAAACAAATAAACAAACAAACAAACAAACAGACACCAAAGAAACAAAATGCAGTTATGGTATCTATGACATGTGAAACGAAAAGTTATCGTGAAATTTCGTGAAAAAAATCAATGTACAGACAGAGGTTACAATTTTATATATATATATATAACATTTCTATGGACGGGCAGGAGTGGGGGTTATAAGAGAAGCCTGAAATTAAAAATAGCGATATTTCGTTTCCTATTGGTTTTTCCGAAAATATAAACATAACAAAAGTTGTTTATTTTGTTATTTGGAGTAACCTTTATTATATACACTTTTGTCGTATACCTAAGTATAAATGAGTTATACGTTAAAACTTTAGCGGGCACTAACGGCT
>CM032229.1:191477500-191505000 GCA_019009955.1 Riptortus pedestris | reverse complement strand
CTCGTTTAATATTCAAGATAAAGAATAATTGTATATAACAATATTTATAGTACATTTAATTTGCAATAAGAATTGTTCTACACAATTTTTCGATCCAACGTACAGTAACAGAAATATCAAGTTTAGTAACGATCAAACAGAAATTGCGACCGCTTGAGCGTTAGCAGACAAATATATATATATATATACATATGATTTTGAACGGACCTCATTTTCGTCATTCCCTTGGTAGGATCGATGGACCTTTGAAGGAATGTTACGAATATCGCATCATGAGTACGACCTCAATATAGCCTGAAAGGTTACAAACTGTAACAGATCAAAATGTGTCATATATAACTGATTAAAAATATTTAAGGAATCTGAAGTTTTTATTGAAATCACCAATAAGAAACACTATGAACTTATTTTACCACCTATTATTTAGGAAGTTACAGGAATACCTCATGTTTCACAACATGAGAGGACAGGTAATATCTTTGCCTAGGGCATATGCCTAGCGACACATACTTTATTAAAGTAAAGGGGAAATTCGCTATGATGGCTTCTTGTAGATGCCATCCCATCAATTGGTCTTTATTCCGCAGTTTTTAGCAGATTTCCCTTAAGGAAAATCAGCTATGGGAGTGGTACCCATGATGGGATTTTCCAAAAATTTCTTCAAATGCCCATCGACTCTACCCAGGGGATGATTTGCCTGTTAATGCCGTAGCGGTCGCAATTTTTGTTTGATCGTAACCCAAATCGATATTTCATCCTTTTATGAAAAAAGTCCGTCACGCAGGGGCTGCGTAAACTACGCAGATTTCCCACGTGAAGTTATACAATAGAGAAATCTGCATACGAGAGCCGAACAGTTACGGCGAATGGCTGAACTAGCTTTTGGCTGGAAATTCCGCCAACCGTTATCGGCCCACAATTAATAAAAATGCTAATATCTCGGTTAGTATTTAAGATAGAGAATAAATGTATAAAACAATATTTATAGTAAATTTAATTTACAATAAGATTGGTTTTATACAATTTTTTGATCCGACCTATGGTAACAGAGATATTTCTATTTTTCAAAATTCTCTCTCTCTAAACCCCTCCTCACCCTGGTCTAGATTTTCCGCCGTTAACAAATTTTATCTTTCATTTTACATAAAATGACTAAATATCGAGCTTGGTAACATTCAAACAAAATTGCGACCGCTAGAGGGGTAACAGAAAAAAAAAAAATATATATATGATTTTGAACGGACCTCATTTTGTCATCTCCTTGGTAGGATAGATGGACATTTGAAGAAATTTTTCGAAAATCGCGTCATGAGTACGATCTCATAGCAGATTTCCCTTTAGGGAAATCCGCTAAAAGAAAGATTACGTTCGTTAATGTAAAAATCGGTCCAGTGGCCTGGGGGGGGGGGGGGTTAAAGGGGGAATTTTTGAAAATTTCAAATATTTCCGTTACTATAAGTCGGATCGAAAAATTATACATAATCATTCTTAAAGAAAATGAAATTACCTATAAATGTTGTTATATACATATTTTCTCAATCATAAATATTAACCATGATATTTGGATTTTTTAGTCGTCATACCTAAGTAAACCCCCACTCCTACTCATGTCATATTAACAATAAGCTATATCAAGAACTACTTTATTCTATGTTAAATACCAAATATTATTTTCATGAGACCTTTATTATGGGTGATACAAGCAAATTGGCTGTACGATGACGTCATCACTTAAGATTTTTCGTCCTTGTCTCATTGATCTGTAACAAACTCGGTATTTAACAGTTTTATTCTACGCTAATGATAATCATACTTGTTACGATTGGCAGAAATCGGACCTGGAATGATGGGGTTTAGAGGGCGGAGAATTCCATAATTCTAAATACCTCCCTTATAATGAATCGGATCGTAAAATGCTATAGGATCAAACTTCTTAAACTATAAAAGTTCTACAATTTCTGCTTTATGCATTTTAGCAGATTTCCCATATGGAAAATAAGCTATTGGGGTTATACTCAGGAAAAATTTCTTCAAATGTCCATCGATCCTACCAAGTAAATAATGAAAATGAATTCCGTTCAAAATTATATATATATATATATATACTTGTCAACGCTTTAACGGTCGCAGTTTTTGTTTAATCGTTACCAAACTGGATATATAAGTGTTTATGAATGAATATTTTTATTGCTTTTAAAAATTTAACAATTTTATAGCAAGGGTTTATAGGTGGGTTACATTTTTCGTTTACCTTTTCTTTATATAAAAATAAACAGAGAATTCCTTTAAAAAAATAACAAAAAACAAAAACTACATATAATAATTACTATAGAAAAAAAAACGTATAACATTAATTTTATTTTAATAATTATATTGTTTTTATTTTTTCCCCTCTGACGTAAAGACCTTTAAGTATGAAAACATATATGCAGTTTATTTTATTCTTGTCTATAAGGTCAAACAAATTACCCATAGATTGCTGTGGAATTTTGAGACTTTTCAGGAGGTGGTTTCTTCTCTCTGCTAAAACAGGGTATTTAAGGATGAAGTGTGGAACTGTGTCTTGGCTATCTTCGCAATGGGGCATGGCTTTTCTGGATTGAATATGTAAATTGTCCTACCAACTATCAATCATTGATTTTTTGTACCTAATAAGCGGATTTGAGATATAACTTTGGTCTTAAAAATTGCACATTTTGGTAGAGGTACTCCTCGCCTCTGCCTAGAGACCTAATTCTTCTAAAGTACTGGCTATATGTGCTGTTTAAAACTCTTTCAATGTCTAACGAGATTAAATGGTTCTCGAGAGCCTCTAAATAAGTCTTTATTATCCCATTAATATTTTCCGCCATTTCCAATTCCTCCAAGCTCCCTCATATGCACCCAATATACCCTTCCAGTTCATTCAACCAATTAAATGGCATTGAATAATTGGCAGATAATTCCTTTAGGCGCATGTAACACAGTCTTAAATAGATCATCTGCCGACTCCTCTTGTAGAGCCTTCCACCAATTCAACATCCTCTTGAAAATGTTCAGTCGGGTGTCTGTACGGTTAAATTATATTCTAATGTAAGCATTAGGAGTGTTTTTAGGGAGACTGGTTTCAACAACAGTGATTTTTTCTTTTTTAGTGAAGATCATTAGGCCTCCACTTGGTCGACCAACTGAACGACTTTTTATTGCATCTACATATACCATGTCATATTTTTCCAGGAAATTTATTTTATATTTTGAAGACGATGTTAACCATGTTTCAGTCAAACAAATTATGTCTAAATTTTGAAGAATCAAAATTATATCTTTTCCAAGGTCCAATAAAGATTTTATACCATTAACATTCCAGAATCCTATTGTCGGTGGAGATGTAGACTTCTTTTGTTGCTATGTAGGAGATATAGAAATGATTATGTAAAAAGAAAGATCAAGTTCGTTAACGGCTGAAATCGGACTGGTGAGAGGGGCTGTTAGAGGGGAGGAATCTCGAAAATTCTTAATATCTCCGTTATTATGCGTCGGATTCTAACATTTGTGTAGAACCAATCTTATTTTAAGTGCAATGTTCTCTTAATGTTGTTATGTACATTTTTTCAATATCTTTAATATTAACCGAGATATTTGCTTTCTTTAGTTTTCGGCCCTGAGTAAACTCCCATGCCTACTCATATAATGTTGACAATAACCTGTTATATTATGAAGCATTTTATTTGAAGCCTAAATAACAAATATTGTTCTCATTGAACCTTTATGTCACGTTCAATACGTGTCGCAAGTGTGAAACTGCTAAGTTATCGCAGCCCTTGCGTGACTGAATTTGTTCGGAACTCAAGCATTCGTCGAGTTATTCGTGCTTGGTTACAACCTTCAGTAAACACCTCCCTCCGCCTCTTTCTACTCATCTGTATTAGCAGATTTCCCTTAAGACAAGAAGACAACTACAAGAGTCAACCAACACATGGCTGACCTAAAACATAATAGAACAAAAATATCCTCCATTGCCAAACACGCAAGTATTTGTCCCCACCAAATTAAATTTGACGAGACAAAGGTTTTACATAGAGAAGACCACCTCGGAAAAAGATTAGTCCTGGAAGCCTTAGAAATAAATAAGAGGACAAATACTATAAACGGAGTGGACGGAGTCATACTTTCAGAAACGTGGAAAGCCATACTGAAATGAAATAAAACTCCAAAAACATATGATCAATAGAAGTAGCCATTCAAATCAAATTAATGCCTGACGAAGATGGACGCATTTCCATTGAACATTTGCAAAACTAAAATTTATATAAATTGTTTTTGTTGTTTTTTATGAGCAATATCGCCTCGCTTCGAACGCTCCAAAATAAAATAAATAAATAAAATTCCAACCGCTGGAGCAGATAGCCGAAATCCTCATAATAATCTGTTAACGCTCTAGCGGTCGCAATTTTTGTTTGATCGTTACCAAACTCGATATTTAAACGTTTTATGTAAAAAGACAGATTAAGAACGTTAACGGCTGAAATCGGACCTGTGGGACGGGGGGGGGGGATTTTCGAAATATCTCCGTTACCATACGTCGGATCAATAAATTGTATAGAACCAATCTTATTGTAAATTAAATTTACTATAAATATTATTCTATACATTTATTTTCTATCTTGAATATTAACCGAGATATGAGCATTCTTATATAGAAAATGGAATACGTGTATGTTGTGATATGAGATCAAATGTGTGTTTTATACCAGCACGTGGGAAATCTGCTTAGTTTACGCAGCCCCTGCGTGGCCGACTGTTGTCAGATATAGACAGACCGTGAAGGTAGGGCATACAGGTGATCTAGATTCTGGCGGGAAGCTGCTAACGAGAGTAGATTAGTGATAAGAGCTGATTAGCGGTTAGCTGTAGGGTGGGGTCCTTGTCATGCTAATGTATTCCACTATGAATGAACAGCTTATCAACCTCGGCCAGCTTGTTATCACCCTTAATATCTGTCATTCACAAGTACTACAGCTCATAATGACAATACACACACTCAATATAAACTACATTAATACTTAATTAATTAAAAAGAACACCTTAGATACAACCTACTGACCTCATTTATGTTCCAATGACACCTTAAAATTCTTAGATGGACAAAATCACTTACAATAATGTACTGTGAAAGGAGTGTGAGACGAAAGATAAGGCTGATAAAGGTAATGAAATATATTCACAAAAATAAGATTTCAATTAACTATTTGCAAAAATTGAATACTCATGGCCGCACTTCAGACTTCTATTGCTAGTTTATAAATACTTACTATAATCTAAAACGTGGTCGGGGCTCAGGTTAGTCAGTGAGTTAAAGGGTCAGCCTTAATCTCACATGGTAAACCTAGAGTGGCGAGTTCGATTGCCGCCTGGGCAAACAGGAATTTATTTAGTGACGAAATTCATTACATAAAATCCTTAGCCCCACCCTGGCTAGAAAAGGGTGGTAACCTGTAGATAACCCGTCACAATTAGCCTAAGTTGCAAAAAGTGGAAGTTAATAAATAATAATAATAATAATATAAATATGCACTATAACCTAAAATTCCGTCCTGCAGAAGCTGAGTTTACTAAGCAGATTTCCCACGTGAAGCTGTACAATAGAGAAATCTGCATACTGGTAACACTTAACACCACCGTGAGTAAATACAAACGGTAATGAGAAATCTTTCAGTCAATTTTAATAAGCTCCAACGGAAACGGCTTCTGAATTGTAAAAAAACAGATCTGCCAACCACTCAGAGTTGAACAGATAGATAGAAATATACTTAACCGGAAAGAAAAACAAGTACTGATATATATCTGAATACAATATGTTAACTTTTTTGCAAACTATTTACTATATCTAGTACTGCAATTTATAATGAATCAGAATAATTTATGTTTTAATAAGCATAATTTATGTTTTACTATAATTTTAGTAGTCCATGAACTAAAGAAGGGAGGGGGGCATCAACAGAACATATTTATATATCTCACAAAGTAAAAGCCTACACGAGGCTGAACCAATTCCACGTGAGCCGAACAGTTACGGAATCAACCGAACTTGTTTTCGTCTGTTTCCGTGGAACGATACCGACAATAGCTGATCTCATCTCTTCTGTTACCCCACACACTTACGCAAATATCTCGGTCAATATTCAAGAGAGAGAATTAATGTGTAGAACAATATTTATAGTAAATTTAATTTGCAATATATATTCATTAATATATAATTTATTAATTCAAATAAAGGGTTAGAACCGCCAATATAAATGATACTATTGTCATACCTCTCGGTGGAGACCTTCGTCACTGGCTGATGGTTGAGTAAACAGATCTTGATTTATAAACGTAAACAACCCACCACACGAAAACAATTTACCTGAACATCAACACCCCTCGTTTGACAGATCTGGACTAAACGTAAACAACTAATACGGTGAACAGAGCATAAAACCAACTGACTGACGGACAACCAACTCAGTACAACTATTAACAGGCTTGAAGATGATGCCATCGCATCTATAGCACAATGCCAGCTGTACTCAACCATCAGCCAGTGACGACGGTCTCCACCGAGAGGTATGACAATAGTATATAACAATGTTTATAGTAAATTTAATTTGCAATACAATTATTTATTAACGTCCAATTTTTTGCAACTCAGGCTAATTAGGACGGGTTATCTACAGGTACCACCCTTTTCTAGACTAGGGTTGGACTAAGGTCCGTCACTAACTAAATAAACTCCTATTGCCCAGGCGGGAATCGAACTCGCCACTCTAGGTTTACCACCGCGAACACACGACAGTTCAAAAACTGTCAAGGTTATTTATCATGTTCACGAGTACTTCGCCGCTTTAGCACTATGATTTGAACTCAGCCGTGGCTCTTTAGAAATTTTTATATTTCAGTATAAAAGTAAATTCGCCAGACTCCTAGATCGAAACCTTTCCACAGACTAACCAGAAAAAAATTAAAATCTAAGGTCATGAAAATGTAAATTTCATAGTTCCGATATTTGGTCTCCTGCCAAGGAACCCGCACAGATAGCTAAGAACATTTCCGCTAAAATATTCAACCGGTCGATTCTATCAACTGGTCCTCATTTCGAAGACTCGTCCGATTTCGGTGTTGACGTTCTCCAGATAAAGGAATACTTTGAAGGTGAGAAGCCAACTGTAAGAAAACATTTTCTAGACAAGGACGGAAAATTTTAATTGATGACGTCATCAAACAGCGAATTTGCGTGTATCTCGCATAATAAAGCTCTCATGAAAACAGAATTTGGTATTTAAGGGTAGAATAAAGTGGTTCGTGGTATAAAAGCTTCTTGTTAATATGACATGGTTAATGTTTATGATAGCGAAAATATGTATATAACAACATTTATAGGTAATTTTATTTTCAATAATATTGATAATTTTTAATTTTCGAAATTTCCCCCCTTTAACCCCCCCCCCCCCGCCGATTTCTGCTTAACGAACGTAATCTTTCTTATATCATAGAAGGATGAAATATCGAGTTGGGTAAAGATCAAACAAAAATTGCGACTGCTAGAGAGTTAACACATAAATATAGCGTCATCTCCTAAAATCAATGGGCATTTGAGGAAATTTTTGGAAAATCCCATCATGGGTACCACTTCCATAGCTGATTATCCGTAAGGAAATTCTGCTAAAAACTGCAGAATGAAGACTAATTAATGGGATTGCACCTACAAGAAGCCATCATAGCGAATTTCCCCATTACTTTCATATCGTATGTTCGCTAGGCCAATTTATTACTTGTCCTCTGAAGTTATGAAGCATGAGGTATTCCTGTAACATCCTAAGGCACTAGCCAACGCTAGTCGACGGTATTTATCTAGGAGACTTTAGTCTCTTTGGTCCAGGAGGAAACTCTATTTAAGATGTTGGTTAAAAGAACCTTGCGTCAAATGAACACGGCTTCATGGCCGTTCCGAAGAGTTTTTGGAATGGACTAGTCTACACGACTTTTATTTCACACGACGTCTTGGATTTCATCCATGTGTCGTAAGAACTGTTGGCACACAGTCTTAAACATTTTCCGTTTACTCAACATTGTCCTAGGCTAGCACTTGTGTGACAAAGAATTCGTATGACTCAAGAACGGAAGACCAAGACGTCGTCTGAACTAAACGTCGTATAGTATCGTGGAAGCTGTATTTTATGTTTCGAGGATAAGATATGGTCCTTATGAGGTGGAGTGGCTTAGTTACCTTACCATCTCGGAAGGAAGCATGGCTGCATGTCTTCGGATCTTTAGAAACGTAGACATTGAGCTACTTCGATGAACATCCAGCCAGATGTATTTTGCAGCAATAAGTCAACGAAAAGACCTAATATCTGCGTGACTAAGTCCGTGGATTTTCCTCAATATTTCTTTTTGCAAGCATCTGGGTTTGTATGGGTTTTATTCGTTATGGCGAAATTTCACAGACTAGCCTTTTTCTAATCACGGAATCCACTTCATAGCAAGACGTGGATTTTTCAGCAGCTCTGGAATGATACCATATTTTTCTTGCTCTTGTGAAATGGACCAAGTCTCCTGATTTGTCTATATCTTCTACTCCTGATATGGCATTAGTTACATGACGTATGTCGGTAATGAATTCACTGATAAAGTTAACCAGGCGGATTCTCATAAGAGTTCCAGTTTCCGGGAGTTGATAGAACCTGAAAACCTGTCCATTTCTTGAAATGTCGCACTTCTAATATGTCTCTGAAATGACTGACTGCTCTTTAGACTGCCAGATGTATGCCAATATAGGTCATTATGTTGTTGGGATAGGATAGGACTAGGATTGGGTATTTTGATTACGTTTATTTATTTATTTACTTATTTATTTGTTCTTTTCCTCCATTCATCTATGAATGTCTCTTGAGCTACTTCGTACCACGTACGCCACATCATCGACGTAGGCCGTGGCACTGATGCCCGATGCTGCTAGAGTGCGCATGAGATCATCTATCAGGGCTAGCCAGCATAGTGGTCCCAGAACTGCTCCTTGTGGACTACCCTTCGTGATATTTACTGCGGCCCCTGGTCCATTCCCATCACGGATGTATGCCTTCCTGTCTTCGAGGAAGCTGCTTATTAACGCGTGAATGTTGCTCGGCAACTCCATCTCCTGAAGGGACGCCAGAATCCGCGGCCACCACGCATTATCGTAAGCTCCTGCTATGTCTAGGAAGACGGCTATGGCGTATTTAGGGTTACCTTCGTCGCAGTCTTCTTTCAGGCGCCTTATGGCCATTTCCGTCGATCGCCCTAGGATGCCTCCGTATTGCCTGGCACTTAGCTTGCTGACGAAAAGCGAGAAAATAGTGTTTTTAATCAGCGTCTCGAGAACTTTTCCCAAGACTGGGAGCAGGCATATTGGCCTGTAACTTTTTGCGGAGCCTGGGTTCCTGGGTCCTTTTTTCTTAAATAGCACTACTGCGGCGATTTTCCAAATTTTCGGAAAATACCCAATTGACAGGCAGTTATTCATTACAGTCCTCAGCTGGTCTCCTATCACGGGCATTGCTTGTTGGATCAGCTGAGCGCATATCCCGTCCCCGCCGGGTGCACCCTTTTTCCTCATTTTCGCTACAGCGATTTCGACATCCAACCGATCCCAGTCTGGAGCGAACTCGGTGCCTACCGGAAGTCTCATTGTGGATCTTAACCTTGCCTGGGTATCGGTGTCCTTGGTTGGGTCGTCCTCGCCAAGTATCTGTTCTAGCAGGTACTTGTGAGCTAATTCTGTGCATGTCGGGTACTGTCCTTTACTCTCAACGGCGGGTAATGCGGGGGACCTAGGTGTCTGCTGTTTGATTGCTCTGTACGCAACTCCCCACGGCCCGTTTGCTGAGGTGTCCTCCACAAACGAACGCCAGGACTCCTTTTTGGCCCTGCGTATTTTGCAGGCATATGCGCTTTTAAGTTTTCTGTAAAGCTGCCATAGCGCGTGACGTAGTTATGGTTCTGGGCATCTCTGGGCGTTCTTCCTTGTTCTATTAACTATGGATCTAGCTGCGCTAATGTCGTCATTCCACCAGGGTATGTGGTATTATGGTTCATGCTCCAGTCTACGACCTTGCTGATCAAGTTGGGCGTGACCAAAGTTACGTCTATATGAGATTCGCCGAAGGTGGTCCTGAACGTGGGTGGCGAATGTTTATCATTAAGCACCTGGAGTCCACTCTCTGTGATGAAGTCCGCCATTATTCTTCCTCTCAGGTTCGTCCATTTAGAGCCCCATTCTACGTTCCAGGCATTGCAGTCTGTACAGATCACCACACTCTTTTCCTTGAACGTGTTCAGCAAGGCCTCTACGGTACCGAGGATGGGTCCCATGGCGATGCTTGGCGGCATGTACACTGAGATTATGTGATAGGACGCTCCGCCTTTGCTGACTGTCATTGCGGCCACCAAAGGCGTGCTCAGCGAGTGATGTCCTGTGGTGCTCCATTCAGTTCCTACGTATGCGACAGCAGCTCTCGGCTTGTTGTTAGCATCTCCTCCGCTTACGTGGGTCGAGAGTCGTGGGAGCGCAGAAAGTTGTCCTGCTCTAACAGGTGGTTCTTGGATGGCTACGACCGCGTTTTTGCCCTGAAGGTCACGCCATACCTCCTTCGCAGCGAGTCCACTATTCCTTAGGTTAATTTGTGTGATTAGAAGGACATTGTCCCTTTCCATTGTGGGCCTTCTATACCTCCTGTCTAGTGCCATATTCGGTGGCCCTTACTCTGCCTATGATGTACTGCGTGTAAGAAGGACACTTCCTGTCGAAGGCTGGGTGGTCGGTCCTCTTTCCTGCTGCCAGACAGTTTGTGCATTTTGGGGGTTTACTTCTGTTTGGACAATTCCCGTCGCCGTGATCTGACCCGCACCAAGCGCAGATTTCCTTCGTACTTGTGCATTTCTTCCCTATGTGCCCGAACTTCTGACAGCAGTAGCACCTGGGCTGCTCATAGAAGTCGTAGCACGCTATGCTTAAAAGCCCCACTCTGACTTTACCGTTTAGCAAAGTCTTCCTGGCATCTGGGCCAGATGTTCCCTGTCGTTAGTGGAATAGTTGTTATGTTTGTTAGTCATTGCGTTGGAGAATATTCCGAGAGGTTTCCAAAAATCGTTTTCTTTCTGGTGCAACACTGCACCCACAGCTGTGCTTGAGGCACCGCATACCGGGACGAGTTAGGCATCAGATATAGAATGGCCGATGAGAACTGCATTCTTAATAGCCCTTATACAGTCCTCGAATAATTTAACATCATCATTAGTCCAATTTCTCGTCCCCCAGAGATTTATTGAGGTGTGACTGAAGTTGGATTGCGGTTGGGATGCGCACCTACAGACATCCCCAAAAACCTTCGCAACTCTTAACTCTTGCTGGTTGCGTAGTTTACTATGGCTCCACCTTTGCTGGAAGTGCACTAATAACATCGGCATTTGCCATGTAACGCAGGAATTCGACAGATGGTTTGGAAACACGCATTTTAAAAGATTGTAAGCTCAACTCATCGAGGCGCCGACAAATTTATTCGAGATGTATTTTGTGCTCCTTTTCATTCTCCGATGCACATGTTATTCAAAAATCCATACTCGAAGTCGAGGCCTCTGAGCCACATTTCTCAAACCAAAGCATATCCCCTAGAATTCAAATAAACCGAAAGGTGTGATAACTGCCGTTTTAGGGACATTATCCAGTGCTATGGGAATTTGGTATCAAGCGCAAGTGTGATCCAACTTCGTGAAAAATGTTTCGTATTTTCATATTTGAATCATAGTGTTATTGAAGTCTACCAAGGTAGGGACAGCTACCACTAATCGGTCTGGGGACAGTTTTAGAATTCAATAACGTATAATGTCCACAGGGGGCGTATCCCTCCGTCTTTCTTTGAGGCAATGTGTAGTGGGCTAGCTCATGGGTTGCTGGAAGGACGACAGATTCCCTCTTCTACCAGTTGTTGAAACTCTTGCTTAGCAACCATGAGTTTCAAAATGGTGAAATATGCCACCTTGAAGATTAGGGGCATAATGAGGAAGTTACAGGAGTGCTGGGGCCCCAATTCCCTTATGATCAGATCATAGAGTCCTCAATATCTTTGGACATCATTAGGTGGCGGATGGACGGGAGTCGCTGGCCTCAACGGAGTGGATTCTCCGAGAGGTGGTCAGGCTCACAGGAACAGAGTGGGTCCGGTTCCTCCGCATGTATTCAAACTAACTCCCGCCCGTGAAGCTTGCTATCTAGGACAGGAGTTCGACATTGGATGCAGAGCCGTGACCTGGAAAATGCAGCACACATTTTCCAGAAGTGTCCTTTTTAGGACCTTGAGACACCCTTGGCTTGGACTTCTGGATGGTGTCAGGATAAGGCCCGAACTCATTATTTCCTCACAGAGGAAGAACCGCTGTAATCGATGTCCATGTGGTAATCGGCAGAGGCAGCCTTAACAATGTGTGTTTGATAAGAAGCCGGAAGTACGTGCGGCCATGGATCTCCTGTAGAGCTGACTGGAGTGTCTGGGTGTAGGGCCTGCGTCCACCACGAAACACTCTTCTGGAAGATACTGTGGTTGAGAAGGTCTGCACTGGAATTAGTCAATCTCGGAGTCTCCCATAGCCCCTGCAGTTGAATGAGTTATGCGGGAATCCTATAGGATATGAACTACGAGTATGTGGCATCCACAGACAGTACCTGTGAGTTTGAAACCGGTCAGGCTGGACTGCCTTTTGGATTTGCTTCCAGTTCCTGTGCAAGGTGTTCATTCCTTCATTTATATCGTATTATCTCCTTACTTATAATTTAGTTTTGCTAGTAAGTAGTTTTTTTGTTCGTATTAGCTGATAAGGTATCACTATATACTCGCAAATATATTAGTTTTGTTTCCTAGTTTAAGCGTAACTATGCGTTTTTATATATTTATGATTTTTTTGTATTTTCTTTTGCATTTCCTAGTTCCTTAGGATAGGTTAGTGTTGTGTATAGTAGGTTTGTCTGATAGCTCAATGCTTCAGTATATAGGAATTTGATTTAATAAGTTCATGATCGCTCTGGGGTAATTGTGCTCCTTGGGGGGTTAGGATGCTCCTTGTGTTATATGATCATTGGCATCAACAAGTGTAATGTTTCATTTATGAGGAATCGACTAAAATATATTTTGTATTCCCTAAAATCTGATTCTTCACCATCTTGATGGACATTTCAGTTGGATCTTTTAGTGGTTTCCTTGCTAAACGTACAGTATCTCCATCCATTTCCCTACCTGTAATATTAATTTGTAGAACTTTTTATTGTGCATATGATGTTGGTTGCCTATAAGAGTTTCCTTCTTGTTCATCTATTCTATAGAGTAGCTAAATTCGCCGAGAGAGGTGGTAGAAGAGGTTAAAGCGATCCGTCCGCTCTGTTTGTCCTGCAATTAGACATTAAACTAGATTATAGAAGGTGTAAGTACTAAAGACCTCTCTTCAATGTTGTTAGTGAATTTTTATAATCGAATTGGAACCTGTGGCAGCTCCAACCTCCCCCCCCACTCTCTCTCTCTCTCTCTCTCTCTCTCTCTCTCTCTCTCTCTCTCTCTCTCTCTCTCTCCCCTCTCACTCTCTCTTTCCCTTTTTATCAGGGGGTCATTTTCTGCTTCGTATCAAGCCACTCATCATTGCCTTAAAATTAACGGTTCTTGTTTCCATAACATAATGGCCATTATCCTGGGAAGGCTGCTATTGTACAGAGGGATATTAATTCTACCAATATTGAGATAACTAAATAGCTCGGATAATGTTATTACATTATTCTATTTATGACGTTATGTAAATTTGGTTATGGGGCTTAACACCCGTTCATACTACCAGATATTCATTATAGGTTCGACGTGAATATCTACTTAGAAGTTTTCTACAAAATTTAATTATCGCTTGCAGGATTTTTACATATAGACCTATATATCACATACTCCCAGTTGTTAGCATATTTCCTACTAGAGGATTTATGTTGTATTTATGTAATGGCACACATTTATTGAAATGACCCACGGTTGATCCTAGGAGAAGGCCTATCGATCGTCACCAAGGGAAGACCGTCTATCCCACCTTGGATATGACCCATCGATTCTACTTGGGGGTAATCCGCCAATCCAACCTAGGAGATGGCCCATCGATCCTACCTGGGAGGTGGCCCATCGATCCTACCTGGGAGATGGCCCATCGATCCTACCTGGGAGGTGGCCTATAGATTCTACCTGGGAGATGGCCCATCGATCCTACCTGGGAGGTGGCCTATAGATTCTACCTGGGAGGTGGCCCATCGATCCTGCCTAGTAGATGACGAAAATGAGGTCCGTTCAAAACTGTATATATATATCTATATATATATATATATATATATATATATATATATATATATATATATATATATATATATATATATATATATATTTGTCTGTTACCGCTCTAGCGGTCGCAATTTTTGTTTGATCCTTACCAAACTTCATATTTAAGCGTGTTATGTAAAAAGAAAGATCAAGTTCGTTAACGGCTGAAATCGGACCGGTGGGAGGGGGGGTTTAGAGGGGAGGATTTTCGAAAATTCGATGTATAGAACCAATCTTATTGCAAATTAAATTTACTATAAATAATGTTCTATACATTAATTCTCTATCTTGAATATTAACCGAGATATTTGCATTTGTATTCTGCGTGTGGTCACCAATAAATAGGCTATGTTCGGAGTTTCCGACGAGAGCTCTGGCGGCCGTTTCCATAACTATCGTCCCTCGTGTATAGGTTTAGAGGTTAGGTTAACTGTTGTTTGGGCTAGAAACTACTGGGTTATTACGCCCTAAATAATGTTTTTTAGGTTTAGAGGATTCTTACTACTACAGTTGTCATTAGGCAGATTTCTCTATTGTAAAACTTCACGTGGGAAATCTGCTTAGTTTACGCAGCCCCTGCGTGACGGACTTTATTGTATTTGTAGTTTATGCTTGCTATTTGCAACGAGATTTCCTAGCACACCTCATCAATCAAAAAACCCCGATGGGATGGCGGGGGAGGGGTGGTTACTGTGGGCTGAAAACATGAGTGCGTATAACGCTTTTAATCCTTGAGTTACGAAAGAAATGCATTATTTTATGCCCTATTTCTGCCAATAACAAATATGAACTTTAGTGTTCACTGAGGAGCTGACAGATGGTTAATGCTTACATTCTATCGTGCCTATACCAGGTCATTGCTGGATTACGGTTGTATTGCTTATTCTTCTGCCAACTGCAGTACATTAAAACTACTTGACACCATACAGTACACAGGACTTAGAATCGCTACTGGGGCTTTCAGATCAAGTCCCACTGACAGCTTATGTGTTGAAGCTGAGGAACCCCCCATGGAGTATAGACGGCAAATGCTGAGTTTTAAATTTTTATCCCAGTCAAAGGAATTAGACCAATCTTCTGTAAATACATTTTTAAATAAATATTCTCGAACTTGTCCCAAACAAAACTAGTTTCACTCCACCTCCATCAAAATAACTACATACATTGATCAAATGTATCAAGCGCCCACAACACAATACATAACACTACTTTTACATCCCCCTCCATGGAGAGTAAAGAACTATCAAATTGATTTAAAGCTAATAGAATATTAAAAATCAAACCCTCTTTATTCAACATTTTATCAGACATCTAACAAGGCTGTAATTTCTCAAAACTCTAACACTCTATTCATTTTCTCAGACAGATCTAAGACAACTCTACGGAATCTAAGAACACTGGACGGACTCAGCCGCCACTATCATAAAGTCAACCACTGAGGGGCTGCGTAAACTAAGCAGATTTCCCACGTGAAGTTTTATAATAGATAAATGTACATACTGGTAATACTTAACACCATCATGAATATTTAGTGAATAAATACAAACAGCACTGAAACATCATTCAGACCATTTTAATAAGCTCCCAACGGAAAGCGTCTGAATTGTAAAAGGTCTGCCAACCGCTCAGATAGACAGAAATATTCTTCACCGAAAAGAAAATCAATAACTGAAATATATCTCAATATAATATATTAATTTTATTGAAAACTATATGTATATAGTAATGTAATTTATAATGAATCAGAATAATTTTTATCTGAATCACTCAAATTTTAGCAGTCCAAGAAAAACAGAAATGGGGGAGATCAAAAGAACGTATTTGCATATGTCTCACAAAGAACATTATATTTACAATACAATTAGTTATATTCACTTTTTCGATCCGGCGTATAATTTTCAAAATTCTCCCCCTCTAAACCCCCCCCTCCGGCTTGTCCGATTTCGGCCCTTAACGAACTTGATCTTTCTTTCCACATAAAACGATTATATACCAGTTTGGTAACGATAACACAAAAATTGAGCCCGCTAGAGCGGTAAAATACACACACACACACAGAAATATATATATACACGGTGTGTGTGTGTGTGTGTGTGTGTGTGTGTAAGTGTGTCATGATTTGAACCTACATGACTGATTTTCGTTAAGAGAAATTTGCCAATAAATGCTATTCAA
The DNA here is from genome assembly GCA_019009955.1 of Riptortus pedestris. Lineage (NCBI taxonomy): Eukaryota > Metazoa > Arthropoda > Insecta > Hemiptera > Alydidae > Riptortus > Riptortus pedestris. The sequence goes on along the minus strand of CM032229.1, from coordinate 191,488,435 downwards.
TAATTGTGTTGCGCCAACAGCGCACTTGAGAATTACGCAGAGTTAATCACGTATTTAAGAAGTACGAAGTAAATGAAGGCAACCCTGCATGAGCAATGGCGCCAGGAAGGTTCTTACGTCTGGGACATAGGCGACTCTGGACCCTTTTAGTGAACAGTGCCTTCAGTTTCGGTACAATGTTCTATGTGAAGATCAGTGCAGTGCAGTTTTTGTGTGAAGATCAGTGCAGTGCAGTGTTTGTGTGAAGATCAGTGCAGTGCAGTGTTTGTGTGAAGATCAGTGCAGTGTCGTGTTTGAGTGAAGATCAGTGCAGTGCAGTGTTTGTGTGAAGATCAGTGCAGTGCCGTGTTTGAGTGAAGATCAGTGCATTGCCGTGTTTGAGTGAAGATCAGTGCAGTGCAGTGTTTGTGTGAAGATCAGTGCAGTGCCGTGTTTGAGTGAAGATCAGTGCAGTGCAGTGTTTGTGTGAAGATCAGTGCTGTGCAGTGTTTGTGTGAAGATCAGTGCAGTGCCGTGTTTGTGTGAAGTTCAGCGCAGGGCCGTGTTTTTGTGAAGTTCCGTGCAGTGCCGTGTTTTGTGAAATTCAGTGATTCACGGGATTTTGTGTTATTGTTCTGTCCAATAAGAAGTGAAGTTATCAGTGTGTATTATGATTAGTAATGAAGAATAATTTATTTTTTTCACTTATTTAAAGTGAGAAAAAATGTGTAGTGCATCGTCAAATAAATTGTGCAGTGATAAAAACGCTGAAGTTTGTGTGTTTAAATATGCAATCCAAAAGAACCATAATAATCAAAGTTTATTATTTTTGTAATAAATGTAGCAATATGTAAATAAATCTATTGACATGATATTAGTGAATTGTTTAAAGGAATAAGACATATTTGACATATGCCATTATGTTAGGTTAACTAACACCAACACCACCACCACACCATTATGTTGTGTTAACTACTTCATTAATTTTAGCAGATTTCCATTAAGGGCGAACTCATGATGCGATTTACGATAAATTTCTTCAAATAATTTCGAAAATCTTATATATCTTGGTTATTATAAGTCGGATCGAAAAAGTGTATAGAAGCAATGTTATTGTAAACTTAATTCCCTTTAAATATTATTATATAAATATTTTCTCTTAACCGAAATTAGATTTAGTTTTCAGCCTTCAGTAAACCCTCCACTCCTAGTCATGTCATATTAACAATAAGCTATTATATAATGAATTCATATTATATTGGAGACAGCTAGCAGAAGTGCAGAGCAGTGTTATTGTGAAGTTCAGTGCAGTGTTGTTGTGAAGTTCAGTGCAGTGTTGTTGTAAAGTTCAGTGCAGTGTTGTTGTGATGTTCAGTGCAGTGTTGTTGTAAAGTTCAGTGCAGCAGTGTTTTTGTGATGATCAGTGCAGTGTTGTTGTAAAGTTCAGTGCAGTGTTGTTGTGAAGTTCAGTGCAGTGATGTTTTTGAGAAGTTCAGTGCAGTGGTGTTTTTGAGAAGTTCAGTGCAGTGGTGTTCTGTGATGATCAGTGCAGAGCAGTGTTCTTGAGGAGATCTGTGAAGTGCCGTGTTTTAGTGATAAAAATACGAAAGTCTGCGTGATTAACTTTGCAATCCAAAAGAACCCTAATAATCAACGTTAATGATTTTTACAATAAACGTAACGAAGAAATTTACTGACATAATAATAGTAAATTGTTTAAAGGGGAAAACTATATAATTGACATTATGTTCCGTTCCATTTCAGTCATTTTGAACCGAAGATTCTTTTCTTCTTTTTTTTTGAGACCCAGCTTCTACATAGTTGGTGTTAAGGTAGTGTGACATACAGCGGGTAAGACTCATATGATGTTCCCCTTCTACTGAACTACAGTTCCATTTTAAGGGAGTTGGTAATTGTTGGAATGGAACAACGAGGGTAGGTACTCCGTAGCGAAGATTCTTTTACGAGCATGCAGCGATATACATCCGATGCATCGAGATTCAATTCAAGCGATATTCTTTGAGCCTAACAATCGATTCACTGATGAATGGACGGTTCGCGGCCTCGACTAGCCTGGAGACAGCTAGCCGAAGGAGAGGAGAGATGAAGGAGCCAGGTGAAGGAGGCAGAGTTAAACATCCCTGTTTGTGATACTATTAAATTTAAACTAACCGTGCTCGCCGCGAGATCGAGCCACTAGAGAGGGAATAATTAACGTGCTGATAGTCATTAGAGAGGGTCCGGAGCAGGGGGTGGGGATGGTTGGTAGGGGGTGGGGGTAACCGCGTTAGAACCTCCCCTCCACCTCCCCTCCCTCGCCCCGTCGCCATGGAGATAGGCGGTACTATTGATCCAACGAGCTACAGCCGCCATTTCTACCTCCCATACATCCCCCGATTGGGCAACCCTACCGTCACAGCCTTTTAAAACGTTATTAATTTTTTTTTTTTTTTTTCAATTTTCCTTTTGAAGGTCTTTGTTTTTTATAACCGCAAAAAAATGTTTGTGCCGATAGATAAATTGTTGGAAATACCGCTTTTCACTTCCCCTTCCCGACCCCATGCATCCCCGCCGGTGAAATATTTTTATTTGTTATACGGAAAGAAATCTGTTTACATTTAGCAAATTACGCAGTTTATATTTCGCCCTTTTAAATCCCCATTCATATTTAATTCAACTTTATGACGTCTATTTGAGCGTTTTATTACATGTCAACCTTGCCCTCATATTTCGATTAAACAATGCAAACTCTTTTCCCAATGTGATATCCGATATTTCTCTACCAATGCACTGCATCAAAAATTGTCATAGATCGTAATTTATAGAGGGAGGCTCAGGTTAGCCATGTCAGGTGAAGCATTGACTTTAATCTCACATGGTAAACCTAGAGTGGCGAGTTACATTCCCTGTCTGGGCAATAGGAATTTATTTAGTGACGGAATTCATTAAATAAAATCCTCAGTCCCACCCTGGCTAGAAAAGGGTGGTAGCCTGTAGATAACCCGTCCCAATTAGCCTTAGTTGCAAAAAGTTGACGTTAATAAATAATTATATTTTAACTTATAGATAAATGGCATCATCATGATCTGCTATTTCTTCCTCTTTTCATATTCCTATACTCGCCCAAATCCATAAGATGCTGCATGTCTTCAAAATAGGATACTCCTAGGCCTGTCTCTTGTTCTATGCCCAAGGACCTTACCTTCAAATATATTAGTAATGAAGTCGTTGTGCCTTATTATATGCACAAGAAGTTTCACTCTTCTTTTTTCCACAGCCTTGATAAGACTTTTGCTCTCACTTTTCTCATTTAGAACTTTCATGTTGAATTTTTTTTAGTCCAACTTGATCTAGTGATTCTACGGCAGATCCACATTTCCATTGCTACCAACCTATTATATTCCTTTTTGAAGAGAGTCCAACTTTCGCTCCCTTAAAGCAGTACACTCCATACAGAAGACTCAGCAACCATTTCTTGGGTATCCTTATATGCTTGTTAGTTAAAATACTCCTTTTGCTTTGGAAGGTTTGTTCAGCAAGTGTTATTCTTGTATCGACTTCAGCTCTCCATTGTGTTCATTGGCAATATGATCTCTAGGTAACAAAACTCGTTCACTTTTTCAAGTATAATGTTTAGAATTTTAATATTTATATTTCTTTGGCTTTTTTTCTTCTCTACAACCATTTTGTGTGCATTTATGTTGAGTTTAAACTGATCTTGAGCGTTCTTTAGTACATGCAGCACTCTATTCATCTCTACTTGAAACTTTGCCAGCAGTGCAATATCATCTGCAAATCTGATGCAATGAATGGATTTACCATTAATCTTTATACCTTCGGTATTTTGTTCCATTTTCATTATTGCTTATTCAATGAACATATTGAGTAGATAAGGTGAGAGAGAGAGCATCCTTGTCTTACACCTTTCTTAAATCCAGCTTTCCTTTCAAACATTAATAATGATTTGTGTACTCTGATTTTCTGTAAAAATTCCAAATTAACCTTTTGTCTTTCCAATCTATTCCTATTTACGCTTGCATGCAGGCAAACATAATTTTCCAATTAACTGTATCACAAGTTTTTTCTAGATCTGCTAATGTAGCTACAAACATTAATCCATACATCGATGGATTAGTTTTAATTAATTAATATTAATATTAATATATCCTAATGTCTAAATTGGGTTAGTAGTAATATACATACCAAGTTTCATAAAATTCGGTTCAGCCGTTTATGCGTGAAAAGGTAACAAACAAACAAACATACTCGAAAGAAACAAAATGCAGTTATGGTGTCTATGACATGTGAAACGAAAAGTTATCGTGAAATTTCGAGAAAAAAAATCAATGTACAGACAGAGGTTACAACTATATATATATATATATATATATATATATATATATATATAAATAGAGAGAGAGAGAGAGAGAGAGAGAGAGAGATTAATTTCGTTGAAAATCTTAATGCCACTCTAAGTATATAACATACTTTTTTTTTATTTGTTGACATGCAAATTTATTTTATCAAAAACTGTTTTTAGACCGATTTTTATACTATAAAACATTTTTTCTGTAATCATTGAATATTGGTAACATTACTAAACTGAAATGAGTGAAGAAAGTGAAATATTTTGCAATAGAGTGAAGAAAGTAATCACTTTCTTCACAAGTGAAAAAAGTGAAGTGCCTTCTTAATTAGTAATAAGTATAAATTAAAAAATAATTTGAAGTTGGAAATTAAATGCTTTTAAATGTTTCTTAACATTGTAAGAATTTATTTTAACAAAATAAATTAAATGTGAATGAATTATTGGTGGAAATAATCAATATATTTTAAAATTTAAATATAATAATAATTACCTTCCTTGTTTATAACCTGCACTTGTTTATAACTGCACTACTTCAAAATCATCACTAGTTGTTTTATAACTATGCTTATAACCTTTCACAACCATGCTTATAACCTACCAACAACATACCATAATCTTCACAACATCCTAATTTTGTTCATATTCTGGCTAGATCTGATCATGTATTACACGATTACAGAAAAAAATTAATATTACACTCGTGACGAAAGTAGAATTTACAACTCTCGTGAAATTACGAGACTCGCTTCGCTCGTGTGGGTAAACGTTTCACTCGAGTTGTAAAATGATCTACTTTCGTCACTTGTATAATAAATAACTATTGTAGTTTTATTTGATAATTGAACGTTTTTGATCATAATCATGTTGTGTGTAAAAACATCCTTCAAACATGAAGTTCTTCAATTTATTTTGTAACAAAGAATATTGTTCAACAGATTTAATACACTCAGGCAGAGTGTTAAACAGTTTTACTCCTGAAAATGATAAGCTTTTCTCGAAGTATTTACGTTTGTAGTTAGGGGTTTGAAGCATATTCTTGCATCTTCTTTTATGATTATGTATTATACTATTTCTATAAAAACAAGTTCATGTTTTGTTTCACAAACAATATTGTTTGGTACTTAAATAGTGAGGTACATCATTTTTAATTCTTAAAAAAAAGTGGACGACGGGAGGCTTTCGACTTTCTGTTGAATATCCTTTTTGCTCTTTTCTGTAATTTAAATATTAAGATATGACTTTTTAAGTTGCCCCAATAACAGCATTCGTTAACCGACTATGGAAATAACAACAGTATATTAGTAATACAGTTAGCATTGGAAGATATTTCAGAACACATTTTAATGTGAAGCAATGTGATTTTAGTTTCTTACTTCAAAAGACCAAACAAGCCTTGGCTTTTAACCGATTTCTCTTAAGGGAAATCAGTTATTGAGGTCGTACTCATGACGCGAATTTCGAATTTTTTCTTCAAATGTCCATTGATCCTACCCAGGAGATGACGAAAATGAGGTCCGTTCAAAACTGTATATATATACTGATGGACAAAATTAATGCACCACTACAATATTTGAAGTTATAATGAAACTGGTTGTGTCCAGCTTCTGTGTTCTTTACCTATTGGTATATAGGGGATTACAGAGTGAATATAAACCATAAATAATGCTTTGTTGATATATATATATATATATATATATATATATATATATATATATATATATATATATGTCTGTTACCGCTCTAGCGGTCGCAATTATTGTTTAATCGGTACCAAACTTGATATTTAGTCGTTTTATGTAAAAAGAAAGATCCATTTCGTTAACCGCTTAAATCGGGCCAGGGGGAGGGGATTTTCGAAAAGTCATAATGACGGAAATATGAATTTTCAAATTCACTCCTCTTTAACCCCCCCCCCATTTCTGCTCCGATTTCAGCCATTAACTTCAATGAACTTTAGTGTTAAATGAATCGATAACATTTCAAGACTTTCATCAGTAAAAGTTCAACGGAAACACTACTTAGCATTTAAGCTTACATTAAAGTGGTTTATGTGTAACAGCTTATTATTAATATGCTCTGAGTAGGATTCTAACAATTTTGTCAAATATCCATCAATCAAACGCAGGAGATAACGAAAATGAGTTCCGTGTATATATATATATATATATATATATATATATATATATATATATATATATGTGTGTGTGTGTGTGTGCGTGGGAATTCTATCCGGAAGGGTGAATTTCGAAAATTCTTAATATCTCCGTTATTATGCTTCGGATCGAAAAATTGTATATAACCAACCTTACTTGAAATGTAATGTTCTATAAATGTTTTTATGTTTGTTTTTTCACTATCTTGATTATTTAACGAGGTATTCGTAATTACTTTTAGTTCTCGGCCTTCAGTAAAGACTTTCTCTTATATCATATTAACAATAAGCTGTTACAATATGAAGGACTTTATTTGAAGCCTAAATAGACCGAATATTGTTCTCATTGAACTTTTACGTTTTGAGATAAATGAAAATACGTCGATCCCACCCAGGAGATGAAGAAAATGAGGTATATTAATAATTACATATATTTGTCTGTTACCGCTCTAGCTGTCACAATTTTTGTTTGATCGGTACCAAACTCGATATTTAATCGTTTTATGCAAAAAGAAATATCAAGTTCGTTAATCGCAAAAATCGGTACAGAGTGGGGGCTAGGGGAGGATTTTAAAAATTTGAAATATCTCCTTTACTATACGTCGTGATATTGTGTAAAGAGAACTTATTGCAAATTAAATTTACTATAAATATTGTTATGTACATTTATTCTCTATATTTGATATTATTCCAGATATTTGCATTTTTCAAACCTTCAGCAAACCCCCAACTCTTACTCATGTCTTATCAAAAAAAGTCCGTCACGCAGGGGCTGCGTAAACTAAGCAGATTTCCCATGTGAAGTTGTACAATAGAGAAATCTGCATACTGGTAACACAATACCACCGTGATTAAATACAAACGGTAATGAAAAATCTTTCAGTTACTTAAAATAAGTTCCCAACTGAAAGGGCTTCTGAATTGTAAGAATAATTTATATATTAATAACTCAAATTTTCGTAGTCCAAGAACTAAAGAAGGTGGGGGGGCGGATGAACAGAACGTATTTGTATAAATCTCACAAAGTAACGAAGGTAAGGTAAGGCTAGAAATGACAGGTAAGGTTAGAAGCTTCCACCAGAGCCGAGTAGTGGCGGAAATGGCCGACCTAATCCGAACTATACCCGATCACAGACCATAAAAATGCAAATATCTCGGTTAATATTCAAGATAGAGAATAAATTTACATAACAATATTTACTGGTCCAATTTCAGCCGTTAACGAACTTGATCTTGGTTTTTACATAAAACGACTAAACATCGAGTTTGGTACCGATCAAACAAAAATTGCTACCGCTAGAGCGGTAACTGTCAAATATATAGATAGATAGATATGGATGGATTATATATATATATATATATATATATATATATATATATATATATATATATATACAGTTTTGAACGGACCTCATTTTCGTCATCTACTAGGTAGGATCGATGGACATTTGAAGAAAAATGTCGACAATTCCGTCATGAATACAACCTCAATAGCTGATTTCCCTTAAGGGAAATCTGCTAATAAGCTGATATATCAGGAACCACTTTATTCTAATCTTATATACCATATATGGATTGAATGTACCTTTATTATGCGAGATGCATTCAAATTCGTTGTATGATGACGTCATCAATTAATATTTTATGCCTACTTTACAAGCTTGTGGGAAATCTGCTTAGTTTACGCACTCATGTACATATTTCGTGTTTATTTCTTTTTACATCTACAGCTTTATAATTTTTTAAGTTAATATATTGGTGTTAATTATTTCATTAACGGGTTGAGGTACTGAATTTAATAACTCAAAGTGATATTTATAGTTCAGCTAGAATTGAATTTAAAGTGTAACATAAAAACATTAAAGCATTTTGTTGGAATAGTGTGGGGTAAATGAATCAGCTGATAATAGAACCTCCTGGTTCTTAAAAATAAACAAGTAGTTGCCCGGTTTTAAATTGTAAATTAATTAAAAGGCACATACAAGCTTCTATTATTTCTGCTTGATGATGGATTAATTAAGTTAAGATAAAACTGTTGAGGTGGGACGAGGCCAAATTGCATTTAGCTAGACACGCCAACAACTCGGCCATTGTAGTCCGAACATGTGTGGTGACGTGGCTCTCTTAGTTGGAGGTTATAATTAGATGCCACCTGCAGCAAATGTGCCAGCTACAATGGATATAGCTGTTGTCCAGAACCAGGTATGGAGAGAATGCGTTGTTGTCTGTCGGGAAATAAGGTGCCGTAATGAAAAACGCCCGTCACGCAGGGGCTGCGTAAACTAGCAGATTTCCCACGTACGTGCCGAACAGCTACGGAAACGGCCTTCTGCGGGAAACTCACTCTCGTCTGTTATCCGAAAATTCCGTCATGAGTACGACCTCAATAGCTGATTTGCCTTAAGGGAAATCTGCTAAAAGTCCGTCACTCGGGGGCTGCGTAAACTAAGCACAAAAAGGTCTGCCAACGTCTTGCCGAAAATAAAACAATTTCTGAAATATATCAATACATAACATATTAATTTTATTGAAAACTATTTACTATATCTAGTACTGTAATTTATAATGAAGCAGATATTGCCACGATTCTGACATATTTAAAAACGATTGGGCAGTTTCAGAACATTTAATTGCATATTTTAAATATGCATGCGTGCGTATGTTTTTGCGCGCGTGTGTGTGTGTTGCCTGTTTTTATGAATAGTTTTCGTTTTAAAGTTGTCAAGTTTTCTTTTCACTTATTAATTACCACCTGTTTTTAGTTCTATGATGTGGTCGTGTTTCTTTTAGTGTTTTGTGTTCCGTTCCCTTAGTTTGGTTCTTTACATTGTAGCGTTTATTACAAAATCAGTAATAAACGTTGTTGATTAGAGTTCTTTTGGATTGCAAATTTAAACACACACAAGCTTCAGAGTTGTTATCACTGCACAATTTATTTAACAATGCACTACACACTTGGTTAATTATTCTTAACTACTACTCACAGTATGCACTGATGGATTCACTGTTCTTGTTGTTACACAGTCCAATAACTCACTCACTATCAATGAAGTTCACAAAAACACGGCACTGCACTGTTCTTCTACTTAAGTTAATGGCACTGCACTGTCTTAAACGTGGCACTATACTGTTCTTTACAGAGCCATGGCACAACACTTGTTCTTCACATAACCACTTTACCGCACTGCAACTAAGTCGCACTGTTCACTAAAGCTGCACTGAATGCACTGTTGATCACTTGAAGAGACCTGAGAACAAAATGACTGACTCGGGGCGGGCTGGGTCCCTTATGTAGCTTGTCGGTAGACATCAAAAGGTATTGCCGAGAACGAGCTCCAACCTCTTCTCCTTCGTACCCAAATACATGACTATCTCTGTTCAATCTTTCATGTAAGTAGGTTTTCATAACAATATTATTTCGTGTTCCACTTTTCGTTTACATTATATGTTATTTTGTTTACCTATTTCTTTTTTGTTTTGTTTTCCCCCATGTTTAAGAAGAGCCAAGTCGCCATAGTTGCGGAGCTCTAAATAATAAATAAATAGAGTGTTAACAGACAAATAAATATATATATATATATATATATATATATATATATATATATATATATATATGTATATACACGTATTTAGGGTCCGTTTGAACGGACCTCATTTTCGGTCATCTCCTGGGAGGATCGATGGACATTTGAAGACCTTTTTCAAAAATCGAGTCAGGAGTATATTATAGTAGCAAATTACCCGTCAAGGAAAATTTGCTAATATAATGAACCAGAATAATTTTCTGGTCAATCAAATTTTAGCAGTCCAAGAACTAAAAGGGGGGGGGGGTGATCGCCTGGACATATTTTCATGTGTCTCTTGAAAAAAAAATCTGGTATTTCAGCTTCGAATAATGACGGTAATTATATACAGAGTGTTGTTTATGTAACATGAATAGAAGTGGGGGGTGCTGAAGGCTGAAAAATGTAAGAATCTCGATTAATATCCAAGATAGAGAATAAATGTATAGAACAATATGTATGGTAAATCTAATTTGCAATAAGATTGGTTCATTATACACATTATCACGACGTATAGTAACGGAGATATTTTGAATTTTTGAAAATCCCACCTCTAAAACCACCGTCCCACTGGTCCAATTTCAGCCATTAACGAACTTGATCTATAGTTTTACATAAAACGATTAAATATCGAGTTTGTTAACGATCAAACAGAAATTGCGACTGCTATAGGGTTAACAGACATATATATATATATATATATATATATATATATATATATATATATATATATATATATATATATAATTTTGAACAGACCTCATTCTTTTCCACGGCAGTGTTTGTTGGAAGTGAAGAATGTTTACTTGGAGAGAGAGAAAAAGTGTGAAGATGGAGAGAGAAAAAAATGTGAAGACCTCATTCTCATCACT
>CM032229.1:191352500-191470000 GCA_019009955.1 Riptortus pedestris | reverse complement strand
AATCAAAAGGAGAGAAGTTAAATTTTGTAAATAAAATGTATTGTGTGAATTGTCGATAAATGGACTCCTGTCTATAAGAAGTCCTCACATGTTAGTGGAGTTTCTAAGTATTCGATATACCACCAGTTAGTCAGTATGTGTTTAATGGTTGATGGCATTTCCTGCATAGAGGTCTTTCTGTTCTCGTCATCAGCTATGAGTGGACTAAATGTGAGTGTCCTATCCTAAGTCTCGTTAGTACAACTTCGTCGCGTCAATTGTCCCGTCTGCTGGATGACCACTCCTTTATATGAGGCTTTACATCTCCCATATGGTTTTCTGCTGTTCTATGCCACCATATTTGCCATTCATTTAATGTTGTTTGTAGTATTTGTAATCGGGCACGGGTCCCTCCCTTCGGGGAAAGCCCTCCTTAGGGGAAGCAGGACGTCCTCCTGCTCTCCCCGACGTAGGGGAACCGTAGGAACAGTATGTTCTTAGCCGGCTTTGCTGTTTCGGGCCGGTGACCATTCAGGCCTCTGCAGTAGCTGGAAACAGCTCACCCAATAATGGTATTAGGGGCCAGCCACTTCGGTGGTGGCTAGAGCATGAGCCTGCACTTCTGTTGGTCGTTGACGTAGTGGTCGTACGTTGGAAGCACGGATACGACAGGCCAGGTAAACTGGTACATGTTGTTTGTGTGCTAATGCTAGAGAACTAGCCCCCCCCCCCACGGGGACCGGCCCTTGAGTGCTTGCTCACATACGAGCAAAAGCGTATTTTGGGGGGCATGCAAGGGCGCCTTCCCATCAGTGGGCTGGAGGTAGAAATGGAGAGGGGAAGTCGGTTAAGGCCTCACGGCTAGTTACGACTTGTCACTGTTTCCACCCTTCTGCAACGTACACAATTTAGTATTTGTAAATGTAAGTCTGGTAGGGTGAGTAAGTTAAATCTGTGTATTGGTGGCTGAAGTCTGTGTATTGGTGGCTGAAGTCTGTGTATTGGTGGCAGAAGTCTGTGTATTGGTGGCTGAAGTCTGTGTATTGGTGGCAGAAGTCTGTGTATTGGTGGCAGAAGTCTGTGTATTGGTGGCTGAAGTCTGTGTATTGGTGGCTGAAGTCTGTGTATTGGTGGCTGAAGTCTGTGTATTGGTGGCTGAAGTCTGTGTATTGGTGGCTGAAGTCTGTGTATTGGTGGCTGAAGTCTGTGTATTGGTGGCTGAAGTCTGTGTATTGGTGGCTGAAGTCTGTGTATTGGTGGCTGAAGTCTGTGTATTGGTGGCAGAAGTCTGTGTATTGGTGGCTGAAGTCTGTGTATTGGTGGCAGAAGTCTATGTATTGGTGGCTGAAGTCTGTGTATTGGTGGCTGAAGTCTGTGTATTGGTGGCAGAAGTCTGTGTATTGGTGGCAGAAGTCTGTGTATTGGTGGCTGAAGTCTGTGTATTGGTGGCTGAAGTCTGTGTATTGGTGGCTGAAGTCTGTGTATTGGTGGCTGAAGTCTGTGTATTGGTGGCTGAAGTCTGTGTATTGGTGGCTGAAGTCTGTGTATTGGTGGCTGAAGTCTGTGTATTGGTGGCTGAAGTCTGTGTATTGGTGGCAGAAGTCTTTGTATTGGTGGCTGAAGTCTGTGTATTGGTGGCTGAAGTCTGTGTATTGGTGGCAGAAGTCTGTGTATTGGTGGCAGAAGTCTGTGTATTGGTGGCTGAAGTCTGTGTATTGGTGGCTGAAGTCTGTGTATTGGTGGCAGAAGTCTGTGTATTGGTGGCTGAAGTCTGTGTATTGGTGGCAGAAGTCTGTGTATTGGTGGCAGAAGTCTGTGTATTGGTGGCTGAAGTCTGTGTATTGGTGGCAGAAGTCTGTGTATTGGTGGCAGAAGTCTGTGTATTGGTGGCAGACGTCTGTGTATTGGTGGCTGAAGTCTGTGTATTGGTGGCAGAAGTCTGTGTATTGGTGGCTGAAGTCTGTGTATTGGTGGCTGAAGTCTGTGTATTGGTGGCTGAAGTCTGTGTATTGGTGGCTGAAGTCTGTGTATTGGTGGCTGAAGTCTGTGTATTGGTGGCTGAAGTCTGTGTATTGGTGGCAGAAGTCTGTGTATTGGTGGCTGAAGTCTGTGTATTGGTGGCTGAAGTCTGTGTATTGGTGGCTGAAGTCTGTGTATTGGTGGCTGAAGTCTGTGTATTGGTGGCAGAAGTCTGTGTATTGGTGGCTGAAGTCTGTGTATTGGTGGCAGAAGTCTGTGTATTGGTGGCAGAAGTCTGTGTATTGGTGGCAGAAGTCTGTGTATTGGTGGCTGAAGTCTGTGTATTGGTGGCTGAAGTCTGTGTATTGGTGGCTGAAGTCTGTGTATTGGTGGCTGAAGTCTGTGTATTGGTGGCTGAAGTCTGTGTATTGGTGGCTGAAGTCTGTGTATTGGTGGCTGAAGTCTGTGTATTGGTGGCAGAAGTCTGTGTATTGGTGGCTGAAGTCTGTGTATTGGTGGCTGAAGTCTGTGTATTGGTGGCTGAAGTCTGTGTATTGGTGGCAGAAGTCTGTGTATTGGTGGCTGAAGTCTGTGTATTGGTGGCTGAAGTCTGTGTATTGGTGGCAGAAGTCTGTGTATTGGTGGCTGAACTCTGTATATTAGTGGCTGAAGTTTGTGTATTAGTGGCTGAAGTCTGTGTATTGGTGGCAGAAGTCTGTGTATTGGTGGCTGAAGTCTGTGTATTGGTGGCTGAAGTCTGTGTATTGGTGGCAGAAGTCTGTGTATTGGTGGCTGAAGTCTGTGTATTGGTGGCTGAAGTCTGTGTATTGGTGGCTGAAGTCTGTGTATTGGTGGCAGAAGTCTGTGTATTGGTGGCAGAAGTCTGTGTATTGGTGGCTGAAGTCTGTGTATTGGTGGCAGAAGTCTGTGTATTTGTGGCAGAAGTCTGTCTATTTGTGGCAGAAGTCTGTTTATTGGTGGCTGAAGTCTGTGTATTGGTGGCTGAAGTCTGTTTATTGGTGGCTGAAGTCTGTGTATTGGTGGCTGAAGTCTGTGTATTGGTGGCTGAAGTCTGTGTATTGGTGGCTGAAGTCTGTGTATTGGTGGCTGAAGTCTGTGTATTGGTGGCTGAAGTCTGTGTATTGGTGGCTGAAGTCTGTGTATTGGTGGCTGAAGTCTGTGTATTGGTGGCAGAAGTCTGTGTATTGGTGGCTGAAGTCTGTGTATTGGTGGCTGGTCTGTGTAGTCTGTGTATTGGTGGAAAGTCTGTGTATTGGTGGCTGAAGTCTGTGTATTGGTGGCTGAAGTCTGTGTATTGGTGGCTGAAGTCTGTGTATTGGTGGCTGAAGTCTGTGTATTGGTGGCTGAAGTCTGTGTATTGGTGGCTGAAGTCTGTGTAATGGTGGCAGAAGTCTGTACAAGATAATCGATCATCGATCAAGTTATTTCCTTTCCAAGGTGGCATGGATATTTGTCTGTGTGGGTTACTGGGAGAGGCAATAATGTGTTCATTGGATTGTGAAAGTCTTAATATAAAAGGTTTTCTATTTGTTTCTAGGTTAGCCCTTTCTCTTATTTTTATTTATTTAATTTTTCTCCCCCCCCCCTTCTACAGTTACATTTTCATTTATATTATTTTCATCACCCTGATGTTTCCATATACAATATTGTATGCTTTAAATAATACTGGCATGCTAATAACACGTTTCAAAAATCACCGTTTGCCATAGTCCACTCTTTTTCCGTTACTTGTTTTTTTTTTATATATATATATTTTTTTTTAATTTTTTTTTTGCATTTCACTTTTATAATGACACTTGAATAATGAGTAAATCGCCGGCGTTTCGGAACTCATTTAAATAAATATTTGTTTCTATTTGTGTGTAAATCAGTAAGTGTGGGTTGTTTAAGAAAGTATTTACCTCTTACCAGTTAGGGACTGTCAAATGATTTTGACCTTCTGAGAAATGTCCAGCTCAACATCTTAGCCTGTAATAATTAAGGTGGTGGAGCAGACAAAACAGATCCAATGGCCCATGGATCCCTGTTCCATCCAGAGGTAGTGGCGTTTTCAGGAGCACCATCCCGGTTTCGGCCGTGCTACAAGACGAACCCAACACTCTGGTTCTTACAAGTGGACGCCGTTTTTACCATATCTAGGGTGACTTCATCCCAATTGAAGTTCCAGGCTGTTGTAGCCGGATTGGAGTTAGACGTTCTGACGCAAGTAGCAGATCTCCTCACACGTGCTTCTGACGACCCACACAGGCAGCTTAAAGAGCGTCTTATTTCTATTTACGGCGAATAGGAAAGTCGTCGAATTAAGAAACTGTTCGAGGATACCCAGCTGCCCAGTCAGTGCCCTTCGCAGCTATATAGGCAGATGATACAGCTGGTGGGATCTATCTTCAGCGCAGAGGTCGTCAGGACCCTTTGGCTTAGGAATTTACCCCCGCGCGTGCAGGAAATTCTGGCTGCCACCAACCAGGAGGACGTGGAAGCCCTTACCAGCGTGGCTGATCGCATTATGGAGGTAGAGCGGCCTGAAGCCTACGCTTTTACTACCCCACGCACCGCCACGTTAAATGAACCCTCAACCAGCTCCAGCAATGGCGACATTCTAGAGGAGCTGAAAAGCTTCGAACAAAAGTAGAACATCTACGAAAGTTATTTAAGTCAGGTAGCAGGCGTAGTAGTTCACTGGAAAGCGGGTACTCGAAGTCTTCAGGTGACGGACTCAGCTTCTTCCACCGCAGATTTGGAACCAAGGCCCGGAAATACCAAAAACCCTGCAGCTGGAAGCCTCGTGAGCAGCAGGATTTTTAGAGGGGCCGACTGATGAAGCGGCAATCGTCGAAGCCCAAACACAACGCCGACTATTTATCACAGACAAGAGGTCAGGTCTCTCCTTCCTGGTGGACACCGGAGCCTCTATCCCAATCATTCCCCGTAACCCTCGCATCCATCGCACCCCCACTGACTACACACTCGTCGCTGCCAACAACACGGCCATCCCTACCTTAGGTGGGAAAACACTCAAGCTAGACCCGGCGCTTGTGGTACCTGATGTTGGTCGTCCCATACTCGGCGCAGACTCCCTGTTCTACCACAGGCTCTCCGTGGACGTCAGCAGCAGAAGGCTCACTGAACAGCACACAGCTCTCAAGACGATTGGGAGAGTCTCCACTGTCTCCGCACCTTCAATCTCTACCGTCCCCGACGTGGACCCCGAGGAACGTCGTCGAGCACCATATAGAGACAAAGGGACACCCCGTAAATGCAAGGCCAGGCGACGACCTTAGCGAAGCCTTCAAGCGTACTGACGACTGCAGCTTGTCCCTTAACGTCGCCAAATGTGTCATCGGAAAGCCAGAATTGGACTTCCTTGGATTCAAGGTAGACGCAAATGGAATCCAACCTCTTGTGCAGACGATCCAGGAGTTTCCTCGTCCAGCCACCATTTGCGAGCTCCGTCGATTCCTGGGTATACTGAACTTCTATAGGAAATGCCTTCCGCGTGTGGCGCAAGCCCAGGCCCCACTCAATCGACTCCTTCACAACTCCAAGACGCTGGACAAAATTGATGTAGCCCTGCAACAGCGTAAGGATGGAGTGTGGAGGACACTGGGTTTTGTCTCCAAGTCCCTTTCACTAACACAGCAGAATTTATGGCAGTGAAGCACTTTCACCCTCTCATCGAAGACCTCAACATTTTCATAATTACCGATCACAAGCCGCTCTCGCATGCCTTTACCTAGCGAAACGAGTCAAGACTGTCTACCTGATGGAGGAGCACAGCAGGGACACCATAGTACCGCACCAAGTTCCACAGGAATCTTCACAGACACAGGCAAGCAAGCAATCCCCAAGACATACTAGTACTGACCTACAGCCCACCAGAGAGACACCCCCTGCTACATCTGAAGGATACACAACCAGGTCTGGTCGTCCGGTGAAGAAAGTGTCATTCTTCAATCAGTGACTCCGTCACTAAGGGGAGGGGAGTGCTGTAGCGGCAGCATTCGTTGCTATGGCAACGCTCACCACGATCCCATGGCAACGAATCCGAAAAAGTCAACAGAGCGCGCCAGCTGTGACGAACAGAGTGTAGTGTGTTTTCTTCTGTCTTTGACTCAGTGTACATATGTTGCTCCTTCTTGTTATTATCTGCAAATGTGTATATATTACAACCTAAATATAAACAGTGTTGTGTTTTGTGTACATTCTCATTTATTTAACGTAAGAACGTTAAAATACTATTGACGGGTCTTGTTTGAAAATCCCCGGTCGATATTATAATACCAGCGTTGTGTATAAAGTCTAGTACTTTGAGTATGCTACAATTTTTAGTTGTGCTATAAGATATTTCGGTGGAATCCAGTAATAAATTTGGTACAATAATGTTACGTTTTCTGCAGAATATTACACATTTCGTTTTTTCTTTTGAAAATTGAAATCCCATCTATTGCACCAAATCTGTAAGGAATTTACCGTATCCTGATATATAGATTATCTTATGTAGATTATCTTCCATGATATTAATGCCTTTGAACGAAAAAAAATAAATGTGTCTTCAGCTTAAATGTAGTAGAATACATTTCGTTGAATACCAACAGCAGTGTTAATAGTGACATTGAAGAATATGAGAGCCAATACATCACCCTGAGGCACTCCGGTTTCTTGCAGAAATTCATCAGAAAGCACATCTCCAACACTTGCTGGGAAACGCCGGTTTTTTTAGAAATGCCAGACGTACCTTAGAATGTTGCCACGAATATTCCACTCATAAGTTAAGTCAACTCCAGATTCTAAAAAACGCTTTTTCTAGGTCAAGGGAGACAGCAATCACGTGCTTCTTTAAACCAAAGGTATTCAGAATATCGCATTGTACTCTTGCAATATGGTGCAAACTATTGTGCTTTGGTCTAAACCCACATTGGAAAGGTAAAAGTAGTTTATTAGTTTCTAAATACCATTCTAGTCATTTATTTACTATTCATTCCAGGAGTTTAGATAGACAGTATGTCAGTGAGATTGTCCTGAAGCTGCAGGGGTATTTCAGTCTTTTCCTTGTTTAAGATTAGGGATTATAATTGATTCGTTCCACTTTTGAGAATATGATACTAACTTGAACAGTTTGAGTAAAATGGTTAGGCTTGCAGTGGGTAATTGTTTAATCATAATATAAGGAATGTTGTCAGGTCCTGGAGAAGTGTTGTAACACCTGAAAGTGCAGTATGGAGTTCTTGTAGGTACGTCTAGACCAAAGTTATTGTTTACTGGCAAAGATATTTGATTTTTGTGCATACGGAAATCATTTCGATAGTTGTAAGTGCTTGAAACTTAACTGAAATGATTTCCTAATATGTTGCTAATAGAAAGTAAGTCATAACTTATTTTTTGATTTTGCATCATTTCTGTGATTGGAGGTTTATATTTTTTTTGCTGAATTTGTCCTATTTTTTGAGATATACTGTTTGGAGGAGTGTTATGGTTTATACTTGTCAAGAACTCCATCCAACACTTTTTTTTCTTTGATTAATTACCCACTGCCTTACTTTTCCAAGTGAAATATTTGTTAAAATGGCGGTGGGAGTACTCTGGTTGCTCAATGATTGCCTTCCCATTGAGAGTATTTATTTGAATGGCTCCCACATCTAGTTCCATAAGACTGAACACATTTGCCTTTTCATTCATGAGCATATTTGAGAAATGACGTCAAAAATAACAAATTGAATCCCCCTTGCCGCACATTTAGATCAGAAATCGTTTTCAACGCGAAAAATACCTATGAGAAGCTCTCCTCTTCCTGTTGGGGTTAAACGGTGGCAGAGCATGAAGGGAAGTTAGATATATCGGATGGAATGGGTTAGGTTGGTAGGAGCGGGTGGTTAGGTTGGTAGAAGTGGGTGGTTAGGTTGGCAGGAGTGGGTGGTTTCCTGTCGTGGCGGACTTCCGCCCTCTCCTCATCCGCGGTTTATTAGATCATCCACCTCGGCAGCTTCCTTGGCGACCAGCATCTTCCCCCTCCCACTTCTTCCATTTCCTACTAGCAACTTTTCCGCCATCCCTAGTCTCCTCTCGCTTAATCATTAAGTATCTTGCGGCTCTCACTAACCACAAAGTAACAGTCCCCTTATCACATAGATAAGAGAGTCCCCTGATCACATTGTTAAGAGATTCCTTGAGGGAAGTCAGCAGCTCAAGACACAAAAATAATCCAAGAATTCTCTCTCGTACCACTTTCACACATTAAAAAATACTTAGGTACCGACACAATACATAAGTGGAACAGAGAATGGATAACAAGACAACGACATATAACTCACAACTACAACACAATGCACACAATTAAGAGTCACCATCACAAATTTCTAACGGAACATGGATAGGCAGGACATTATTTAATTTAAAACTCAAGGTAATGACAAATGTACTTGCGACTCAGATGTAATGAACATAATTTTAAAATGAGGTAATTGGCCAGAACCACCTCATATTATATTTAACAAATATAATAAAAATTTTTAAAGTTTATCAAAAGTATAGATATGGATGTAGCAAAAATACATTAGAATGTAAAGTTGATTGTGAGGAATGAAATCATAATTCAATATTGATGCGAAAATTAAATACATGAAGGATTAGCAGAGAGAATCGCGTATTTGGGAAGTGCGAGGTAGATCAAAGAAGTCGACAAAGGGTCTAGCTCGCTACTAGACCCTTCGAGTCCAGACGTCCAAGGGTCAAGCCAATTCCCCTTTGATGTATGCCAACGACCTATATAAAGAACCAGCCAGCCGCGAGCTAGTCAGTTTCTTCCCAAGTGCTCATATGTGCGTTCGGTGCTACAGTGCGACTTAGTGCAGTGCGGTAAAGTGCTTTTATATGAAGAACAGTGTAGTGCCGTGACTGTAAGTAACAGTTTAGTGCCGTGTTTAGGACAGTGCAGTGCCGCGTAGTCAAGGACAGTGCAGTGCCGTCTTATGGTGTACTTCAGTGACCGTGAGTGAATTATTGGACTGTGTAATAACAAGAACAGTGACGCTATCAGTCTATACTGTGAGTAGTAATTAAGAATAATTATCAAGTGTATTGTGCATTGTGAAATAAATTGTGCAGTGATAAAAACTGAGAAACTTGTGAGTGTTTAATTTTGCAATCCAAAATAACTCTTATTAACAACGTTTATTACTGGTATTGTAATAAAACGTAACAATATACTTACCTTACATAGACTTGCAAATTAAACAGCGGTTCAGTTAATAATTATCTCAGTTATTTTATTTTGTAATTATTATTTTTTTTTATATTATATTTGAGTAGATAGCTGATTAACGTGTATACATTGCAATATAAAAATGTATTTAAACATAATCATACGTGTAATATGCCATGTGGCAATGGAACATGTATTCATATAAATAACTCCTCATAGGGTTACTAGCAGGAGAAAAAAAAAAATAAGTGAAATCAGCTACTGAGTTTGTACTCATGACGCGATATTCAAAAAATTTCCTCAAATGTCCATCGATCATTTCTAGTAGATGGCGAAGATGAAGTCCGTTCAAAATTATATGTATATTTTTTATTGTTCGTAGCCAAACTGGATATATAAATCTTTCATGAAAGATGGGTTTAGAAAAGGGGTGGGCGTGGAGTTTGAAAATTTGAAATATCTCCGTTAATTGTACGTCGGATCAAAAAAAAGTACAAAGCCAATCTTATAGCACATAATATATACTGTAAACATTGTTATATACTGTTAGGGAGTGAATATTATTTATTTTATATAAAATAGGCACCGAACTCGGGAGAGTTATTTGTGCCTAGGTGGTCGAAATTCTTTTTTTCATTTTTCTTCTTGTTGTTCAATAGTCCCTCTCTTCAGATAAACCATCCACTTCTCAACCTTCAGCCCTCCTCGTCTATGTTGCATCTCTCCTAGTTTTCTTTATCCCCAATTCTGTGGCAAATAACAAAAAAACACAGCAGTATTTGGTTATAATCAATTTGATATATAAATACTTAACTCATTGCCTTGTGTGTCCATATGCTGAAGTCCTATATTGTTGTGAAAATTAAATTCATGAATAATCCTTCAGAGAGAGAGAGTCGCTTATTTGAAAAGTGTGATGTAGATCAAAGAAGCCGACAGAAAGTTCTAGCTCCTTATAGACCCGTCCAGCCTAGCGTCGACGGCCCAGACAATTCCCCGTTGATGTATGCCAACAACCTATTTAAAGAAGGGGCCAGCGAGTCAGTTTTATTCTTACCTGTCTTGATGTTCACATCAGTGCTATAGTGCGACTTAGTGCAGTGCGGTAAAGTGTTTTTATAAGAAGAACAGTGTTGTGCCGTGACTGTAAGTAACAGTTTAGTGCCGCGAAGTAAAGGACAGTGCAGTGCCGCGAAGTAAAGGACAGTGGAGTGCCGCGAAGTAAAGGACAGTGCAGTGCCGCCTTTCTGTGAATTTCAGTGACCGTGAGTGAATTATTGAACTGTGTAATCTGAAGAACAGTGACGCTATCAGTGTATACTGTGAGTAGTAATTAAGAATAATTACCAAGTTTATTGTGCATTGTGAAATAAATTTTGCAGTCATAAAAACTGTGAAACTTGCGAGTATTTAATTTTGCAATCCAAAAGAACTCTTATTAAAAACGTTTATTCCTGGTTTTGGCAATAAAAACGTAACAATATTATTGTATTTCTTTATTTAAACCAGAAATTACTAAAAATTTTAAGAGTTTTTTTTATAGAGTTGCTATTATCCCCTAGTATTTTGGATAGTACCGGAGTGGATATTATAATGAAACATTGTTATATTTATACCTCTTTGAAATGGTAAGATATAGGCTAGATGTAAAACATATGTCCTGCAGATTCACAAGATAGGCTTCTGTTTTTGGAGCCATGAGTTGAAAAATAAAGAGACACATTCCGATTAAACATTCTAAATCTTTTTTTTTTGTGCTTATGAACATATTATTTTTTTTTAAGCAGATTTCCCTTAAGGGAAATCTGCTATTGAGGTCGTACTCATGACGCGATTTTCGAAAAATTTCTTCAAATGTCCATCGTCGATCCTACCCAGGAGATGACGAAAATGAGGTCCGCTCAAAATTATGTGTATATATATATATATATATATATATATATATATATACATTTGTCTATTAACACTCTAGCGGTCGCAATTTTTGTTTAATCATCACCAAACACGGTATTTAATTGTTTTATGTAAAAAGGAAGATCAAGTGTGGGGGTTTAGAGGGGGATTTTCGAAAATTCGAAATATTTCCGTTATTATGCATAGGATCGAAAAATTGTATAGAACCAATCTTATTGCAAATTAAATTTCCTATAAATATTGGTATATACATTTATTCTCTATCTTGCATATTAACCGAGATATTTGCATTTTTATTAAATGTGGGCTGATAACGGATTTTGAATTTCCCGCGAAAAGCTAGTTCGCCCCGTTACCGTAACCGTTTGGCTCTCCTCCGAATGGCTGAAATCGGACTAGTGGGAGGGTGGAGTTTATAGGGGGATTTTCGAAAATTCGATATATCTTCGTTACCATGCATCGGATCGAAAAATTGTATAGAACCAATCTTATTGTAAATTAATTTACTATAAATATTGTTATATGCATTTATTCTCTATCTTGAATATTAACTGAGATATTTGCATTTGTAATCTGCGTGTGGTCACCAGTAGGCTATGTTGGGACTTTCCGCCGAGAACTCTGGCGGCCGTTTCCATAACTACCTGTCCCTCGTGAATAGGTTTAGAGGTTAGGTTAACTGTTTTTTGGGGCTAGAAACTACTGCGTTATTACGCCCAAAACTAGGTTTTAGGCCTAGAGTGTTCTTACTACTTCAGCTGTTCTTAGCCAGAATTCTCTATTGTAAAACTTCTCATGGGAAATCTGCTTAGTTTACGCAGCCCCTGCGTGACGGACTTTTGTTATTATTCTCAATCTTTAATATTAAGGGAGGTATTTCCACGTTTTAGTCTTCAGTCTTCAGTAAAGCCCTACCCCTACTCACGTCATATTAGAAATAAGCTGTTACACCATGAATGAAATTATTCCTAGTTTAAATACCAAATATCGTTTTCATTGAAAGTTTTTTTGTGTGATATGCATGCAAATACGTACTGTATTGACGTCATCAATTAAGATTTTGAGGTCGTGAGTCGAAAATATTTATTTCTTCTATATCATACTCGATATTTAACCGTTTCATTCACGCTAAACATCGTATTAGTAAAAAGTCCGACACGCAGGGGCTGCGTAAACTAAGCAGATTTCCCTCCTGAAGTTCCGCAATATATAAATCTACATACTGCTAACACAACACCACTGTGAATATTAAGCGAATGAATACAAACGGAAATAAGAAATGTTTCAGCCAATTTCAATAACCTGCCGACAGGAAGCGTTAGGAATGTAAACAAACAGGTCTGCCCGCCTCGCACCGGAAAGAAAAACAATTCCTGAAATAAGTCAGAATATAACGTATAAACCATGTACAAATTAGATTCCATTAGAAATAATACATAAAAGTTCCTTAAAATTGAGATATGTTCGTTTACATTTGAAAATCGTAATTTTTCTACGTAATTAACACAATACAAAGAAAAAATTTAATATAATAATAATAATCTTCAGTGAAACATTTTCCTTTATTATCCACTAAATGTATCACATTATTTAAAATTTCTGGATGGCAAGTAAATGGTTTTGTTCAGCGACGTAATCTTGAAAGTCCTGGAAGAGGTTCACCAATATTTCTTTCTGGTATTGATATGCTCTTTTCGAAATAGATCGAAAAGTTAGAGCCTTAGCGATATCGTCATTTGTCCAACGGCCTTTTATTTTTTTGTTTAGTAAGCACAAAATTTGAGCTTTAAATAATATTGGATGACAAATCCTTTCCATCATTTCCGGCAAACTACAGCAAGACAGTGCCAATAATAAGTTATCTGCTACCGAACAGAAGATGTGCTCTTAATTTAAAGAAATTCCCCAAGCAGCAAGGGAAGGTCTTGAATCACAGGCCAAGAAAATGGAAAAAATACGACGAAAAGAAAATTTCCAGATCCCCAAGATGGCCAAAACGAGGATCACAATTCCTGATGTTAAACATCTAAAATCGACCCCAAAAGCATGATTGCAGTGATCGCCAAAAAGAAGATGGTTTCTACCAACTCGGAATATCTTCAGGAAAATTGAATACATTATATTCACGTAATCAGTTTATAATTTGCACCGAGAATTTCATGTCTCCTGATGAAGTGCCCGACGAAGAGATAAGTCTTCGCACCGCAGTTCGTCAACAGTCATTGGTTGGTGGCCAGGGTTTAAAAAAATGCAACTGCTTAAAAAAATGTTCAAAAAAGAAATGTTTCTGCAAGTTCGCTAATATGAAGTGCAATTCAAAGTGCCACAATTCTCTCTCATGCTGTTACAAATAATAATAAAACTTATTCTAAAATTTTCATTTCAAATAGCATTTATTCCAACTTTTACCGGTAGACGCTGGCAAATGTTAGGATTTACTAAAATCTGTTGGTAAAAGTCCGAAAGACGCATCCTGATTGAGATAATTCTAGCTTTTACCGAGCCTCTTGGCAAATCCTAAGATTTACTGGCTAAAGTCCAATTTGAAAGATGAAATCGGACATTTACCAACGCTTCTGGTAAATCCTAAGATTTACCGCTAAATCTTAGGATTTACCACACTCCGGTGTTTTACAGTAACATCTCCTGGGTAGGATCGATGGACATTTGACGAAATTTTTCGAAAATCGCGTCATGAGTGCGAACTCAATAGCTGATTTCCCTTAAGGGAAATCTGCTAAAAGTCCGTCACGTAAGAGCTGCGTAAACTAAGCAGATTTCCCACGTGAAGTTATACAACAAAGAAATCTCCATAACAAAAGCCGAACAGTTACGGCAAAGGGCCGAACTAGCTTTTGGCGGGAAACTCAATCGTCCGTTATCGGCCCAAATTTAATAAAAATGCAAATATCTTGGTTAATATCCAAGATAGAGAATAAATGTATAGACCAATATTTATAGTAAATTTAATTTACAATAAGATTGGTTCTATACAATTTTTTGATCGGACGCATGGTAACGAAGATATATCGAATTTTCGAAAATAGATCCCACCCTCCCACTAGTCCGATTTCAGCCATTTACGAACTTGATCTGTCTTTTTGCATAAAACGTTTAAATATCGAGTTTGGTAATGATCTAACAAAAATTTCGACTGCTAGAGCGTTAACAGACAAATATATATTTAATTTTGAACGGACCTCATTTTCGTCATCTCCTGGGTAGGATCAATGGACATTTGAAGAAAATTTTCGAAAATCGCGTCATGAGTACGACCTCAATAGCTGATTTCCCTTAAGGGAAGTCTGCTAAAAAGGGTGACTTCTTTGGAGCGGGAAGAAGTGTTTCTCTCAATATTTATTTTCCAAGAGAAACAAGAACCGAATGGAGACGTTTCATTACAGCTCCCCGTGGTTAACTGGTTGGTTCAGGGTTGGTTTAATAACACGACATTACTAACCAGTACGATAACGAAACGAATAACTAGCCTCGGAACAGATGGTCTAAATGACGCGACTATCTTGACGATGCATAAAACACTGCTGCTTGCTTCATCCAATGTTCGGAACTAGTACATTTCTGCAGCGGCCTAAATGGTAGTTAATCCAATCAAAGGGCATACCATTGAAAAGACAGACATTCAAGAAGCGAGGTGGCTTGACAATGGACAAATCATTATTGATGCGTACACGATTTGCCAAAGGCAAGAACGAGGACCTTCATAGTAAGCCTGGATCTGAAGACAGACTTCCTCTGTTCCCCTTCAACGAAGATTGACATTTCGATGATATTTAAATTCATGTCTTCAGTTTTATCCGGAGTGCTAGGTTTAGTGTTAAAACTACTAGTAAATCGGCTTTCCTAATGTTTATGAAATTTTATCTATGTTTTATTTCTAGCCCCAAAAGTGTTTGTCATCAAACCGTTATAGGTGGTTTGTAACTTGCTCGATGGGCTGACTGTACTCCAGCGGTCTAATACCAGTGGGAACCCCTGGCTGGAGTCCCCGAACCGCGACCAAACTAGATCCACAATATTGGCGATGTGTAAAAATTAGGAAGGTTGCCGCAGGGTTTCCGATCATTTGCACCTTGAACTGTGACGGCGAGACACCTGGAGCTGGAGAAACCCGCTATATCTTTATTCTTCCATGGGCTTCATTGCGGATATCGATACGTCCATCTTTCTTCTCTTCGCCTTGTCATTAACCGTTAGTCGCGGCGTCCTGACAGGTGCTGCATCTTTGAGATGTTTTTCCAATAACTTCCGATTGAATGGACCCAACGATTTTCGCCTCCAGCAATGCTTCTAGCTTGCCTTCCTCCTCAAAACAGTATAGGTTTGATCTTCGAAGTTTGTACACAGTGCGTTCCTTGTGCTAAAATCACCTCACAGGTGCACCGCGACCAAAGTTGTAATTATTTCAATTTCTTTTATTTCTATATTTAATCTATTTATCTTAGACATATTTATCATTTGACGTTTGTAGTGCCTTGATTGTTTTCGAATAGTTACAAATACCTACAAAATAAGGAATTCACCTCTGAGGTGACCGCGACAAACAATGCATGTTTAAAACAATTTTCAGATGAAATGGACCAGGAAATGCGTATTTTTGACGCAATTTCCATTGATTAATCAAAATGACATTGCTAGACTCCACCAAACATTACTGGATCATTTCGAAAAAGATGATAACATAAAGAACGACATAGATTCGGAATTTGAAGAACGGGGTATAGACTCAGAGACTGAACAAAGTGACATGGAATCGGAAAGTGATGGGGAGGATGAGCAGTCACACGAAAATATGGTGCATTGAGAAGTGTGAACAGAAAGATCGTTGACCGTTTTAAGTCGAGGAAAATTTCTTTGCGTTAAGTAGGGAAACAAAATTACACCTTCCGGGATTGAAAGGGGCGGCAAAGGATGCAACCAATGAACTTGACTGCTGGTTCTGTCTCTTTGAT
Source organism: Riptortus pedestris (assembly GCA_019009955.1). Taxonomy (NCBI): domain Eukaryota; kingdom Metazoa; phylum Arthropoda; class Insecta; order Hemiptera; family Alydidae; genus Riptortus; species Riptortus pedestris. The sequence continues at coordinate 191,453,959 of CM032229.1, read as the reverse complement.
GAGACGATTATCACTGCACAAACGAATTTATAAAAATCGTTGGGCCAGAATTTTCTAGGGCTGCCAAAGAGACAGACTTCACAGTAATAAAAGCCTATAGAGGCCTTCTTTACTTATCTAGCAGTTACAGAGGAGTGAGAATGGATGTAGAAGACTTTATGTAAAACATGTTGGGCAAGAAACTCACCTGAGTTGAACTTGAAACACTGAAAGATTCGACGTGAAACGTTTTAATGTGCTTTTCTATCTTAAATGTTTTCTTATATTCGTTATTCCTCCAGAAATCAAATGATTAAGTAGTTCTAAACGATTGTTATTGTACTTTTTTATAGATATTTTCTAGTAGCTAAGTAAGTAGTACCTAAAGAATTCATAGTTCATAAATTGCTTCATGTTACCTGAAATGAATTAATTTCTTTGATAGTTGTAAGACATATTCATGTGTTACTTTGCTAACTTTTAAAATAAAATAGTTTTACTATTTGTTCAGATAAGTATTTATATTTGTTTAACTCTGTTTTTTTCCTAAGAAACAGTTTTATCAACATATTTCTCCATCGTCACCTCATAGGTGACCCGCGCCTAGAGTCGTTTGGAAATGACCCGCGCCTAACGGAGGGTTAAAGCAGGAAGCAAGCGCTCCAGGAAAGTTAGCTGGTCTCAACTGAGTGGCGAGGCAAGGGTAATAGCACTGATGGTGGATTCCTTTCTCTGAAAGCGCTTTCTCTGTTTTAAACATACTGCCTGTTGTAGGAAAGCCTGTATTTGTATTTCTCTTTAACAAAGGCTCCATTTTCAGAGGAACCTAGACAATAGGGGATGTTTAATATGAGTTTGGGAGTACTTGACTATAGTTCTAAAGGGAGAAAGAGGCAGAGAGTGAGGCAGAGGGAGGGATAGATAGAGAGTGCGTGTGTGTGTGAGAGAGAGAGAGGGAGAGGGTGGGGAGGGGGGGAGGAGGAAAGAGAAATTGGGAAGTATTTTGTGAGAGTGGTTGGTAAGGGGGGGGGGCCTCATCAGGGGTTGGGGAGATAGGAGGCCTAATTCGATTTGGGCCGAGTGCGTCAGTTCGGGACCTGTGTCTTACGTCATAGCCTCCAGGCCGAGCGCTGATGGGCGCGTTTGTCTCTCTCTCTCTCTCTCTCTCACACACACACACACACACACACACTCCATCTCGTGCGCAGCCTTTTAAAGAACTCCCCCTAATGTATTCCTTTCATGGAGGAAAGATTCCTTCGTGCAGTGCTTCTTGCAGAATTAGCAGGTTTCTCGGCAGGGGACGCACATATTGCGGTTTTACTCCTGAAAACTTTCGGTACTTGTGTATTATATCCACCACAATTTAGTTCCACTAATTCCACGCTAGAGTGCGCTACTGTTTTAAGTAGTACGATTCATTGTCCGCAAGGGAGGTTATACTTACCTTATAACCTTCTACGGAATTATAATGATAAATAAAAGAAAATACAATTTTTAAAAATAAAACATTTTATTTACATTTAGGCGGGAAATGTGTGGAAATGCAATTTAAAATGCACTGAAATGGGTCTCCATTTCCTTTCCCATGGTGCTGTCGCCATATGAATTCTACCAAATATGATTCAAGGTGATGCCTGGCTGTCCCACGATATTTTTTATTTCGCCACTTTGCACTTCCCCAAATTCTCTCCACTGTCTGAGTATGTGCTCCAGTATTGGGGTCAATAAAATTATATTTATGATTAACTTACGCATGTTTAAATCCTTGGCTTTCTAGTATATTCGTTTGGCAGCCTTTCCAGCAATCAGAATATATTGTGCTACCATCTGCTATATTCTGAATTATTTTCTCCAGAAGATTAGAGGCATTTCTGTCAGGAACAGCCACGAGAAACGAATCTTTTGTCTCTCGACAATAAAAGATAACCTCATTTGCCTGGGAGAGCTAGCGTCGCACTTCAGTAGCGCATTCTAGCGTGGAACTAGTGGAACTAAAATGTGGTGGATATAATACACAAGTACCAAACTTTCTTCTAATACCCACACATCCTGTACATAATCTTTCGGAAATGCACGACCCGTAAATAAAGACAGAGCAAATACTTTGTCCTTCATGAACCCCCGGAAATGAAAAAAATCAGACTGTGTGGTGATGCGATCAAGGAGACCAAGAACAAAGAGCCCCATCGCTAAGCTACTTATTACTTCAAAAATGCTATTGTTACAACTTTATGCTATTGTTGAATGCTAATTCATTTTGAATCTACTTCCACAAAGGCAACAGCCAGTTTCGTGCATATCATCGTAGATTCGTAAAAGAGGAGTTCCCTTGCACCAAGAAAAGCGTGTCTCTGACAACTGCACAGAGAACGTTTGCCTTGGTGACATCTCTTTCTCCCTGAACAATTTCGTGAAGGGTTTTGGTTCTCAAAATCCGTCTCATCGCTGCAAATTAAAAGCGAATCAAGTTTTAGAACTACGTCATTTGCAACAACAGGTTGTTGTTCAACGCCTGGACGAAGTGCAATAACAATCATAGCCGTATTTTAAGCTCACGCCGCACACTGGAGCGATCCTTCATTAATGTTGGACATTGGGGGAAAAAATAAAAGTTTTAATTTGGGATTTTGATTGTATTGTTAGTACCACATAAACCCTTTTCAATTGAACAGATTGATTTTTAGCCATATTATTGCAATGGTTTTTACATAATGCCTGGTTATAATTGCTATGTTAAAAAAAGCCTTGGTTTATTTAATTCGTCGTGAACTCTTATTTCATTTTATAAATTATTGTTGCTTCCAGTACACATTAAGGGTATTATAACAAATCAAAAACTGGCACAAAAGGTTTTTAAAATTCCACTAATTTTTTTTTTTTTTTTACATCGAGCTGAAAATAATTTTATTTAATTGAATTCGCAAATCGCTTGTATTTGCTTGAAAAAATACCACTTGGCATGCTTTTAGGAGTATATTGTCTTATTTACAACGTCGTCAGATCTTGCCTAAACTTGCCTATTCATTAAATATTTTACTTTTAGTGTTAACGCTTTCGGTGCGGAAGACGTATTATACCTCCCGCGGACCTTTCCCAACTACGTACGGTGTAAAACGCCTCCTCCTCTACGCAATTGACGCCGCCATTCACGTTCGAAGAAATAGTTAAATACGTGTTTTTCTTGTCTAAATATTTTATATGTTGATATTATGTGTCTACAAATCACAATTCTCTACTTAGTAAGCGATACATAATCTGTATGTACACATTTAAAATTCATCCTACCGTTATATCGCATCTGGCAAAATTGCTGATCAGGTAGTTCAACAGAGTATTGGATTTGCTTTAAAATGACACCAGAATCAATATTCTAGGACCAGTAGAAACGGAGATATTAATGAATGTCCGGCTTACCCTATCACTCGCTCCAGTGTGCGGCGTGGGCTGAGGAATTGCTCCCGACTAGTTTGATGAAAAGCACAAAGGAGTATTCTGTCGTACAGTGCTTATTGCAGAATTATTGACAGCTTTCTCGTTGGGGTACTCCAATATTGAGGTTATACTCAGGGAACCTCTCTTCAAATATCGATCTTGTGCATTGAAATGGAGTACGTTAGGATAGGACAGCTATATGTAAATTAGACAATCTGCTCCATGGTCCATAATCCATACTCCTATTAAACTCTTCTCCTTTTTTGCTCAAATGTACCATCCCTTGTACACCTTTGACAAGGGCCTTAACCAATTACTAAGTGCAATCTGAAGAAGGAGGCCCAAGGAACATTATCATACCAGTAACTCACGGTCACTCCAGGTGGTCAAATCTTCTTATGGCAAAACTCAGCGACGGAAAATGACCACCGTCGACAGCAGGTAGTCAAATGTTCATCTGACCATACTCAGCGACGGAAAATGACCACCGTCGGCAGCAGGTAGTCAAATGGTCATCGGACCATACTCAGCGACGGAAAATGACCACCGTCGACAGCAGGTAGTCAAATGTTCATCTGTCCATACTCAGCGATGGTAAATGACCACTGTCGACAGCAGGTAGTCAAATGTTCATCTGTCCATACTCAGTGATGGAAAATGACCAATGTCGACAGCAGGTAGTCTAATGTTCATCTGTCCATACTCAGCGACGGAAAATGACCACCGCCGACAGAAGGTAGTCAAATGGTTCTGAGGCTAGTTATTCGTTTCTTAACAGTATTGTTTCATATTGTCGGGTTATTATTATTAACCCGGTTTACCTTCAGAGAACTATAATGAAACATCTTCTTTATACTCTTGCTCAAGGGGACATACTTCTTTAAGCCCCAAAGAGGACGTCTTAGAGGTCATCCTTATGATAAAGGCTTGGTCTGTCGTTGCATTCATTGTGTTCTTTCAGAAGCTTCCGGGTGTCTCGTTTCATTTTACTACACTCACCCAAATCCATAAGATGTTTCATGTATCCAACATAGTATTTTCTAGACCTAGAGGCAAGGAGAGAAAACTTCCTAGGCCGTGGAATGTCAAGATTTAAAGTATTAACTTATTTTACACATGAAGAGTTGTCGAATGTAATTTTAATAAAGTTTGTTGAAGAAGACAACAGATTTGGTCTTTTTTCTTCGAGTAACATCAAGTTAAGTTCTCTTAAGTCAGGGGTGTTAAACGAAAATTTCTTTTTGAACACAGATTCCTCCTTTGAAGTTGACTGTATTTTTAGGGGGGAAGGGGTGACCATGAAAGCTTTTAAAGTGATGGGTATTACTCTATATTTTATTACTTGTTTGAGTTAGAAGGTTAATACTTTCAACAGAGAAGGAATATGGAAATGACGGATTAGAGTAAATGAGGGAGGTGAGTACAATACTGAATTGTTGTTAGGTGGTGCGGTGAAAAGGTAGCGGTCGGTCGGACAGAGTTCCGGTCGGAGCGGTGCACACTGGAGCGATCCTTCATTAATGTTGGACATTGGGGGGAAAAATAAAAGTTTTAATTTGGGATTTTGATTGTATTGTTAGTACCACATAAACCCTTTTCAATTGAGCAGATTGATTTTTAGCCATATTATTGCAATGGTTTTTACATAATGCCTGGTTATAATTGCTATGTTAAAAAAAGCCTTGCCTTATTAAATTCGTCGTGAACTCTTATTTCATTTTATAAATTATTGTTGCTTCCAGTACACTTTAAGGGTGTTATAACAAATCAAAAACTGGCACAAAAGGTTTTTAAAATTCCTCTATTTTTTTTTTTTTACATCGAGCTGAAAATAATTTTATTTAATTGAATTCGCAAATCGCTTGTATTTGCTTGAAAAAATACCACTTGGCATGCTTTTAGGAGTATATTGTCTTATTTACAACGTCGTCAGATATTGCCTAAACTTGCCTATTCGTAAAATATTTTACTTTTAGTGTTAACACACCCCCCACTATTAGGTGCGGAAGACCTCCCGCGGACCTTTACCAACTACGTACGGTGTAATTTACACCGTGTAAAACGCCTCCTCTACGCAATTGACGCAGCCATTCACGTTCGAAAAAAATAGTTAAATACGTGTTTTTCTTGTCTAAATATTTTAACGGTCCTTTTTCGTTTTGGACTATCTACTCTTCATTGCTGGATAAGGAGCTTTGAATGCCTTCTCCACATTGCATATCGATTAGATTTCAAATCGTGGAGTGTTCGGTCCCAAGTTCATAAAGAAATTCTCCAACGAAGAAAAACGAAAATCATTAGTGATTTTAGGGAAAAAATGGGATTAATCGTTGACCAAGTGAACCAAGGAGTGGGTACATCTAATGACGGAAACACGGCGAGTTGTTTGCGTGTCCTTACATTTCGAGGTCAATCACAGGAATTGATGTAAATTTAATTAAACGGTTTTATATTATTTTGCAAGCAATATCGTCCAACGCTTTGATCATTACTGAAAAGTTTGAAAAATTTACAAGAGAAACAGCTGAGATATTTGGGGATTTGTATGGATGTTATTACATGCTAGTAACAGTTCACAAACTGCTAATACATGGCCCGGAAATAGTCAAACACGCTATTGTACCAATTGGTTTGCTGTCAGAAGATGCTCAGGAGGCTAACCATAAATACTTCCGCGCATACAGAGAATCTTTTTCAAGAAAATTTTCAAGGACGGCTACCAACAGAGATATCCTGAATAATTTGTTAATTAATTCAGACCCTTTAATATCACATTTAAGGCCAACACTTAACAACGATAGCGATCGCTTAGAAACAATATCTTCGGAAGTAAAAAAACTTCTAATTGAAAAATAAAAAAACATTTGAAATTTTAGAAATGTTAGCTTACAAATTCTCATTATTAAATTAAATACATAGATTTTTTTTTTTTTAATTTTTATTCTAGATATATTTTTGTTTACAATTTTAGTATTGCGTTTGTGAACTTCAATTTATTAAAAAAATAAAAATTTATAAAACATATGTTGATATTATGTGTCTACAAATCACAGCTCTCTACTTAGTAAGCGATACATAATCTGTATGTACACATTTAAAATTCATCCTACCGTTATATCGCATCTGGCAAAATTGTTTAAAAGATTGCTGATCAGGTAGTTGAATAGAGTATTCGATGTGCTTTAAAATGACACCAGAATCAATATTCTAGGACCAGTAGAAACGGAGATATTAATGAATGTCCGGCTTACCCTATCACTCGCTCCAGTGTGCGTTGCCTGGTCGCAGAGCCCGAAACTGGTACTCAGAGATGACACCCTGGGAGACGGTGCAGCGAAGCTTTATATCCGAGAGCTAGCTTCAACAAAAGGTTTTGCTAAAGTGGCTGATGAGAGTGTCGTGGAGACAGCTTGGCATCTCGATGCAACCTGATAACCTCCAGAAGGGCTGCGGAGAAGAGTGGAAGGGTGTCGTGTAGATGGAAGGTCCTACTACATCCAGACGACCTCACCTGTCTACTGAAAACAAACTGGCAATATACAAGTTATTACTTAAACCAATATGGCCTTAAGCAATAAATGTGTGTGGTATAGCAAAAACCTTACGACATCAGACGCATCCAGACTTTCCAACACAAAGTCCTGTGCATCACAGCTCCATATTATATTTCAAACTCTTACCCTTCATAAAGATCTTAATATCCCAATCGTAAAGGACCTGATTCTTTTAATTTTCAAAAGATTCCACAGCAAGCTATCCAATCATCCTAATCCAGAAGTCCCAGAGATCTACTATAGCAGTGTAAAGTGATTGCAGTGGCTATTTTATTCTTCAAGTATCATATTCCTCCTCCTCCTTAGCTCTTCAGTTCCTTGCCAGGCAAGTTGAAGTTGCTCCTCTCACTCGGGTGAAAGTGGTGTAGCTTCTGTCGAGAGTGATGGCGGACGGTTATACAATGTCAGATTACCATGGACATGGATTGCAAATTGTAATTCTCTTAATAATATAAAGGTTCTCAAGATAAGAAGCCCCTCGGTCATAAAGGGTGTATGTACTTGATGCACCGAACACGCGCACTGTGAACAGCATTGGATACATTTTTTGATGAACTCTTATTGTGCAGTTAGTTGTATTTATTGAGAGAGAGAAGTTTGAGTATCAACACGATTCACGTTGTCTGTGGGCTGCAAAAACCATTGCATTCGCCACCGTTACATGGTTCAAAGAAAAGCTCTAAGACCAAACAGATGTTTGGGCTTTTTTTGCTAGACAGGGAAAAGGACGAGCTGGAAGTATAAATGGCCTTAAGAAGGCTTATTAGCTGTAATTAATTAGCAGAGCCGACATGATTATTAAGAATAAAAAAGGGATGTCTGAAGGGCTTAAAGGGAGCCGGGGATTGAAGCCTTTGTAAGTAAGTAGGGTGGACTTTTTATAATTGGGAGTGTTGCCTCTAAATACTGCTTAATGGCTGCTTTGCCCTTATTATTTATCCACTGCTTTATTTATCCATTCTCCATTTAGGAGGCAGTGGAAGGGAAGGAGCTGGAGGCGGGACTGTTATAAACTGTGCCAAAGGCTTTTAGCCGCCCCCCCGGTCCCCCATTTCCCCTCCCTGGGGGGGTTCCCCCACCCCTCTCCCAGCCACCCCCACCCCCGAGAGGTAATTCCGCTCTCTAATCCATTCCAAGGAGTTGAGCAAGGCTTCATCTCAAGCCCTTCTTTGTTTTAGATATTCTCATCCACTTTGCTCAGTCTTTCATTCCTTCTAGTTTATTGGCTCTTTCCTTATTCCACCAATGCTGGGAATCGTGGAAAATTGTTACTAAAACCTTCTACCTTAAAATGTATCCTTCATGAATACTGAACCCATTTGGAGGTCGACGAGATCAAACTAAAACTATTTGTGCTCACTCAAAATAAGGCATTGTATTACATTAACTGATTGCTTGCAACAAGACTATCATAAAAGTTCGTCACGCAGGGGCTGGGTAAACTAAGCACTTTCCCACGCGCTGGTACTGCACACTGTCGATCTCTCTTCGCCATACATTTTCTACTTTCTATATTCAAAATGTAATGTGTAGATGTGGTTTTTCACTGAAATCAGAAAAGTGTGTTTAACAAGCTTAATATTTGAGGTACGGACAAATATATAGCACAACAACAATTGAGCAACCATTAACGAGATTTCTTCTATTCTTCTTCTCCAAACCAGCTTCCTAACCCAGCGTTCTTCTTTGTGCTAATTGCTACCTTGCTCATATACTCTACGGCTACCTTCGCCACTATTGTCGTTCCGGATGAGTCGCAGTCCGGTGTCCACATCGACGTACCTTCCAGTTCGGATTCTCCAATTTTCTTGGGATAATTGACCCATAAATACAGAAATCTTTCTAGTCGTTTTCGAGAGATTTAGTGAGTAGAACGGGCGAGATTTTCTATTTTGATGCAATTCTTCTTAGAATGTCCTGAAACGTCAAACAACTTGAAACCCACTGAATTTACATAGAAAATCAGAGAAACCTAAAGATTTATTTATATAGATTAATGCACATCATTTGATATTTAATTGTATGCTACACGATTAATTTGTATGTTATATTTGGGTATATTTATGAATTTTTTTTGGGTATGAAAATATGTTCTTCATGTATCGGCTGCCTTTTGTCAATAGGTGATGTAAGTCGTAGGGGAAAGCTGATGTCGGCATTCTGTAAGCCAATGTTGAAATTTGGGCAAAAGGGTCAGTCTTTCTTTCTGATCTCCGTCGGCATGACTGGAAGAGAAACCTTAGGGACTACGGAGTATGTAACCCAGTCTATGTTTTTAGAGGTTTAGACCATACTGGTAGCACGGGGAGGAAGCCCTCGCCAATAATCAGTTAGGTCAGAAGCTGGCTAGTGTCTGGATCTGTTGCCAGCCACGGACGGGGTGGTCGTCGTTTCCAACCAGCGACAAAGGTTTTGGAAATGATTAAGGCTTTACAACCCCTTCGGCCACAGATGCCAATTATCGTCTAATTAATGGGGCGATTGCCAGAGAACTGATGGTTTGCTGGAACTGATAGGATTCTTCCTTCCCGTCAGAGGAATTAGAAGAGAGTGACATGGGTTTAGGCCTGACGGCTAAGTACCCTCTCATTCCGTTTCCATCCTCTTGTGGCTACACACTGTGTGCCTTTATCGTCAAGTGTGAGTGTGTGGCCGATCGCTGATAGTGTCGGTTAACTGATCTTTCTTCCTGGTACTTCGTATGGGGTAAATTTGCATCAAGCTATATATTCCTTGGGTTTTGTCGGAGATACCATTTTTATTTTGAGCTGGAAGGGTGTAGGTTAGTTCTGCCCATGGATATATCCCAGGGCTGCTATAGGAGTCCCATATGTCGGTGTAAGCGAATCTAGATAGAGTAGAAGCGTGTATATCGATCTCCGGGAGAGAGAGAGAGAGAGAGAGAGAGAGAGAGAGAGAGAGAGAGAGAGAGAGAGAGAGAGATGGCGACGGAAGGGAGGGAGGATGGGAGAGAGAGGGAGAGGGGGTAGAGAGAGAGAGTGAGGGGAGGGAGAAAGAGAGAGAGAGAGAGAGAGAGAGAGAGAGAGAGAGAGAGAGAGAGAGTGAGAGAGAGATGGCGACGGGAGGGTGGGAGGTTGGGAGAGAGAGGGTGAGGGGGTAGAGAGAGAGAGTGAGTGGAGAGAGAGAGAGAGAGAGAGAGAGAGAGAGAGAGAGAGAGAGAGAGAGTGAGGGAGGGAGAGAGAAGGGGGGGAGATATAGTGTGTGTGAGAGGGAGAGTGAGAAAGAGAGAGAGAGAGGGGAGGTGAGAGAGAGAGCGCGAGGGAGAGAGAGAGAGAGAGAGAGAGGGAGAGAGAGAGTGAGAGAGAGAGAGAGAGAGAGAGAGAGAGAGAGAGAGAGAGAGAGAGAGAGTGAGAGAGAGCGGCTGTGTTGTCAAGATGAAAGCAGCTCCTCCTAAACAGGCTCCCCACCCCTAACTAAGTTACCCCTCTCTGCCTCCAAGTTCAGATTTGGCCCGTCTCTCTCTCTCTCTCAGCCCTTGTTCAAACTTGACTCGCGGCGGTTAAAACTCGACGTTCGCTCTCGGGCCGCTCTACTAACTTATTTATTAGTACTGGTACTCTCTTAGTCTCCCTCTTCCTCTCTCTTGCCCTTCCCATCTATTAGTTGCCCAACCTTCACAATTAAACAATACCCACCCGATTCCTGGAGGTATCCTTGCCTTAGAACATCCTCCCTTGTTCGCAATTGGAGTCGCTCGAACTTCAAAACTCAGAACCAGCGGGCTGAATTTCTTAGTCTCCTGATTATAGCTATTAAACACAAAATATTCAGTGGGACTCAGGTTAGCCATGAGAGTTGCACCTTGCCTTTAATCTCACATGGTAAACCTAGAGTGGCTTTGTTCGAATCCCGCCTGGATAAAGGAATTCATTTAGTGATCGAATTCATTAAATAAAATCCTGAGTGCCACCCTGGCTAGAAATGGGTGGTAACATGTAGATAACCCGACCCAACTAGCCTTACTTGCAAAAAGTGGATGTTAATAAATAACTTCAAAAACATTCAGTTTTGAAGTGTTGGATGGTTAAGTAAGGAGATCACAGGTCTGGGTCAACGAAGATGGTCTCGTTCCTTACCAAATATTTATTCTCTGTCATCATGAGTGTCGTCTCACTGCTTGAACCAAGCAACCCAAACTAGTTCTCTGTGGCAGAGCACTGATGGTGGCTCTGCCGATTATAATAAATATCTGTGAAGGAGCGAGGTCTTTTTCATTGATTCATATGTTTTGTCTTGTCCTTCTCTTAACCCCGCTTTAACTTAGGGCAGCCCTATACCAACGGTTCATCCAATTTTGCATTCAATCTTGTGAGCACCTTAGACCTCCTCCCAGCCATTTGCTGCATATTTACATCGCGGGCCGAAAGTTCCAAACCTGCAATTGGAGCCTTACTGCCTCTGTTCAGTGAAACTCCAACAATTGCCTATCTTACCTATTTACATATAACCTATCATACCTATTTATTGCAAGTTCTTTTGACATTCAGCACTTATCTTGCGAATTTCACGAACCCCTTCAAAACGTCTTCGGTCTGGATCAGCTTTTTAAGTGAATTCGCAGGCAATCGAGCAACGACTATTCCCCCGCTAGCAGAAGTCTTGCACTGGAATAGAACGGACACTCAAATATAATGTGCTTCACCGTTTCCACATCTTCACTTCGGGCCAGCCCTCAATTTAAAATAGTGCAGCTTATAGTTGTGCTGGGCTACCTGCGGGTCTGAGAGGAATTCGTATATAATTCTTCTGTAGTTTCCTTCAGACCTTTTTTTGCACTTGTGTCAACCACAAAAACTTGTCCCCCAATTCTAGCCGCCATACATACCCTGATGATTGTCCTTGGCTATTCTTAGCTGCAACTTCTACAGGTAGTTGCGCTGCGAGTACTTGAAGGTGCTGTTTTGTATGCTCTGGTCGCCATTAGCAATGCCTTCCTCTGGCTCTTTACTACCATCTTCACTTGGGTCTTGGTTGGGTTCGAGAACCAAATTCAACTATTGGTAGATACAGAGCCTTGTACAAAATAACTCTGTTCCTAGTTCTAACTCCCCACGTGTTCCTTCCAATCGATTGGCAACCAGATTTCCCTCGTGAAGTTTTGCAATAGATAAATCTACATGCTGGTTACACTTTACATCACAGTGAATATTAAGTGAATATGTACAAACGGTAAAGAGAAATATTTCAGCCAATTTCAATAACCTCCAAACGGAAAGCGTCTGGATTGTAAGCAAACAGGTCTGCCAACGTCTCTCAGCTGAACAGATAGATAGAAATACAATTACTGATATATAACACATTGTTACGTCTATTACAAAATCAGTAATAAGCGTTGTTTATAGGTGTTCTTTTGGGTTGCAAAATTTAACACACACAAGCTTCAGAGCTTTTATCACTGTACAATTTATTTATCAATGCACTACACACTTGGTTAATTATTCTTAACTGCTACTCACAGTATGCACTCTATCAGCGCACTGTTCTTGTTGTTACACAGTCCAATAATTCACTCACGACCACTGCAGTTCAAAAAAAAAACGGCACTGCACTGTCTACACTATACTGTTATTTACAGTCACTGCACAACACTGTTCTTCACATAAAACACTTTACCGCAATGCACTAATTCGCACTGTTGCACTGAACGCACTGTGGATCCCTTTAAGATCCTGAGAACAAACTAACTAACTCGGGTTGGGCAGGGTCCCTTATATCGCTTGTCGGCTTACATCAAGCAGAATGCCCAGAAGGGAGTAGATACGTTGTCGAGAATTGTTGCGGCCGTAGTATACACAACAGGAACCAATAGTCCTTCATCGGTCTGCTCCTTTCATCTCCTTCGTACTTCCTAAATACCTAACTATCTCTGTTTAATTTTTCATGTATTTAATTTTCCCAATAATATTATATCTGGGATATAACATATTAATTTCATTGAAAACGATTTACTAGTTCTGTAATTTATAATGAATCAGAATAATTATTATCGCAATCACTCTAATTTTAGTGGTCCAAGAACTTAAGACGGGGGGGGGGTCAAGCGGTTTATTATATCACAGGGTATTGTTTATGTGGCATGAGTAGAAGTGGGGGTTTACTGGAGGCTGAAAACTAAAAATTGCAAATATCTCGGTTAATATTCAAGATAGAGAATAAATGTACATAACAATATTTATAGTACATCTAATTTCCATTAAGATTGGTTCTATACAATTTTTTGATATGATGTTTCGTAGCGGAGATATTTGGAATTTTCAAACTTCTCCCCAGCTAAACTCCTCCTACCCCTGGTCCGATTTCAGCCGTTAAAGAACTTGATCTTAAGTTTAGCAGGAGACGCTAATACATCGAGTTTGACTTGAAATTGAGAATTATATAACTTTTTTCTGTGGACTTCCATCCCGCCCGAATTCGATCCTACCTAGTAGATGACGAAAATGAGGTCCGTTCAAAACTGTATATATATATATATATATATATATATATATATATATATATATATATATATATATATATATATATATATATATATATTTGTCTGTTACCGCTCTAGCGGTCGCAATTTTTGTTTGACCGTTACCAAACTCGATATTTAGTCGTTTTATGTAAAAAGAAAGATCAAGTTCGTTAACGGCTGAAATCGGACCAGTGGGAGGGGGGGGGGGTTTAGAGGGGAGGATTTTCGAAAATTCGAAATATCTCCGTTACTATACGTCGCATCGAAAAATTGTACAGAATTAATCTTATTGCAAATTAAATTTACTATAAATATTGTTATATACATTTATTCCCTATCTTGAATATTAACCGAGATATTTGCATTTTTATTAAATTTGGGCCGATAACGGATTTTTGAATTTCCCGCCAAAAGCTAATTCGGCCCTTTGCCGTAACTGTTCGGCTCTCGTATGGAGATTTCTCTATTGTAAAACTTCACGTGGAAAATCTGCTTAGTTTACGCAGCCCCTGCGTGACGGACATTTTGGAGCAGACTTGGCGGAAGTCGAGGCTCAACTATAGCAAAGTACTCCAAACAATATGTTGGACTCGAGTGCATTGGCTATAATAGGTATTATAATTAATAGGAAAGGTGCAGGTATAAATAAAGAAAAGTCCGTTACGCAGGGGCTGCGTAAACTCAGCAGATTTCCCACGTGAAGTTTTACCATAGAGAAATCTGCCTATATCTCACAAAGTAAAAGGTCAGAAGACAAGAAAGGTTAGGTTATACAAGTGCCGAACAGTTACGGAAACAGCCGAACTAATCCGGAACCATCGGACAATAGCCACTCACACACTTAATAAAAATGCAAATATCTCGGTTAATATTCAAGATAGAGAATACATGTATGTAACAATATTTATAGTAAATGTATAAATGAGATTGGTTCTATACAATTGTTCGATCCGACGTACAGCAACGGAGATATTTCGGAGTTTCACAAATCCCCCCTCTAAACCCCCTCCCTCCCACTGGTCAGGGGCCATTAACGAACTTGATCTTTGGAGAGAGAGAAAAAACGTCCAATTCTTCACAATTTGTTTATTTCAGCGCTTTCAAAGACTAATGTCTCCATCTTCAGTGCTACTTGCATGCGCTCATTGGGAAAGACAGAGTCGCTTGCTGCCTTTCCCAATGAGCGCATGCTATGAAGATGGAGACATTAGTCTTTGAAAGCGCTTAGCGCTGAAATAAACAAATTGTGAAGAATTGGACGTTTTTTTTTCTCTCTCTCCAAGTAAACATTCTTCACTTCCAACAAACACTGCCGTGGAACTTGATCTTTCTTTTTACATAAAACGATTATTATTATTTATTAACGTCCACTTTTTGCAACTTAGGCTAATCGGGACGGGTTATCTACAGGTTACCACCCTTTTCTAGCCAGGGTGGGATTATAGGACGTTATTTAATGAATTTCGTCACTAAATAATTTCCTTTACCCAGGCGAGAATCGAACTCGCCACTCTAGGATTACCATGTGAGATAAAGGTCAACGCTTTAACTCGCATGGCTAACCTGAGCCCTAAAACGATTAAATATCAAGTTTGGTAACGATCAAACAAAAATTGCGACCGCTAGAGCGTTAACAGACATATATATATATATATATATATATATATATATATATATATATATAGATAGATAGATAGATAGATAGATAGATAGATAGATAGATAGATAGATAGATAGATAGATAGATAGATAGATAGATAGATAGATAGATAGATAGATAGATAGACAGACAGATAGACAGACAGATAGACAGACAGATAGACAGACAGATAGACAGACAGATAGACAGACAGATAGACAGACAGATAGACAGACAGATAGACAGACATATATACAGACATATAGACAGACAGACAGATATACAGCCAGATAGACAGACAGATAGACATACATATAGACAGACAGACAGACAGACGGACAGACGGACAGACAGACGGACAGACGGACAGACGGACAGACGGACAGACGGACAGACGGACAGACCGACAGACGGACAGACGGACAGACGCACAGACGGACAGACGGACAGACGGACAGACGGACAGACGGACAGACGGACAGACGGACAGACGGACAGACGGACAGACGGACAGACGGACAGACGGACAGACGGACAGACGGACAGACGGACAGACGGACAGACGGACAGACGGACAGACGGACAGACAGACAGACGGACAGACAGACAGACAGACAGACAGACAGATAGATCGATAGATAGATAGATAATTTTGAACGGACCTCATTTTCGTCATCTCCTAGGTAGGATCGATGGACATAGGAAGAAAATTTTCGAAAATCGCGTCATGAGTACGACCTCAATGGCCTTAAGGGAAATCTGCTAAAATGTAGCCAGGCTACAAATGGGTACAAGGCATTACCATCACTTGAAAATTTCAAAATGAGGACAAATACTTCGTTCATATTGAAAACATTATTTTCTGTAATCGTTGAATAATGGTAACATTACTAAACTGAAATGAAATGAAAAGAAAGTGAAACATTTTGCAATAGAGTGAAGAAAAGTAATCACTTTGTTCACAAATGAAGAAAGTGAACTGCCTTCTTAATTAGTAATAAGTATAAATTAAAAAATAATTTGAAGTTGGAAATTAAATGCTTTTAAATGTTTCTTAACATTCTAAGAATTTATATTAACAAAATAAATTGAAATGTGAATGAATTATTGGTGAAAATAATCAATATATTTTAAAACTTAAATATAATAATAATTACCTTCCTTGTTTATAACCTGCACTTGTTTATAACTGCACTACTTCACAATCATCACTAGTTGTTTTATAACTATGCTTTCAACCTTTCACAACCATGCTTATAACCTACCAACAACATACCATAATCTTCACAACATCCTAATTTTGTTCATATTCTGGTTAGATCTGATCATGTATTTCACGATTACAGAAAAAAATTAATATTACACTCCTGACGAAAGTAGAATTTACAACTCTCGTGAAATTACTGAGGTAAACGTTTCACTCGAGTTGTAAAATGGTCTACTTTCGTCACTTGTATAATAAATAACTATTTTAATATATACTGCACAAAAATGAATAGGGATATTGGTTATTTTTTCTTATCCTATTAATTTTAATTAAATCGATCTTAATTAAATTTCTTTTTTATGGGGGAAAAAAGACAATAATTTCTAATAAATATTAATGATATTTATAATAATAAAAAAAAAATATGCTAGGCCCCATACATACCACAAAACAGCCAATATCCCTATTCATATTTGAGCAGTATAGTTTGATAATCAGAGGTTGTATTTAATTAAAAAAAATAAGACTTAACTCTACATAGAATATCGATATTCAACAATTGATCCATATAAAATCAGTAACACATTAATTTTGTATTGTTGATATGATGGCTGGAATACAACTGTTTTATTCTATTGCAATGGATACATATCTTTGGAGCCTATTACTCAAGCGGTGGAGTGTGGCAGCCATAAACAAATATTAGATTACCATGTTTTGAAGAATTGTTTACATTTTTCCAAAACAATATTTTAGAATTCTAAACATGGCTTTTGCCTACATAGGTATTTCACTCGATACATTGTGACCTACCTATTCCTCCACTGATTTAAGCTATTAACGGATATGATTATTAATGTTGATTAAAACTAAAATATATAATATTGTAAACAGTGTCGTGTGTAACTGAAGATCAAGTTGGTTAATGGCTGAAATTGGACCAGCGGGGGTGGGAGGAGGGCTTCAAGGGAAAACATTTGAGGTCGTACTCATGACGCGATTTTCAAAAAATGTCCTCAAAGGTCCATCGATCATAAAAGTAAAGTCCGTCACGCAGGGGCTGCGTAAACTAAGCAGATTTACCTCTTAAAGTTTAACAATAGATAAATATACATACTGCTAACACAAAACCACCGCCATTATCAAGTGAACAAATACAAACCATAATAAGAAACCACCCAACGGGAAGCGTCTGAAATGTAATTAAACAAATCTGCCAACCTCGCACCAGGAAGAAAATCATTCCTGAAATATATCAGAATATAACATATTAATTTTATTGAAAACTATTTACTATATCTAGTGCTGAAATTTATAATAAGTCAGAATAATTTTTATCTCAATCAAATGTTAGTAGTCCATGAACTTAAGGCGTGGGTGGGGGGTCACCAGAACATATTTCCACGTATCTCGTATAATAAAGGTCTCTTGAAAACAATATGTGGTATTTAAGCTTCGAATAATGTAGTTTATTGCATAAAGGAGTACTGTTTATGTAACATGAGTAGAAGTGGGAGCGTGCTGAAGGCTGAAAAAAGTAAATATCTCGGTTAATATTCAAGATAGAGAATATACGAATATAACAAAATTTATAGAACATTAAATTGATTCTCTTTATAGCAATAAGATTGATTCCATACACTCGACGTATAGTAGCCAAGATATTTCGAATTTTCAAAATTCTCCTCCTCTTAACACCCCCTTGGTCCGATTTCAGCTGTTAACAAACTTGATCTTTCTTTTTACATAAAACGACTAAATATCGAGTTTGATAACGATCGAACTTTAATTGTGACCGCTAGAGCGATACAAGACAAATATTATAAATATATAATTTTGAAGGGACCTCATTTTCGTCATCTCCTGTGTAGGATCGATGGACATTTGAAGAAATGTTTCGAAAATCGCGTCATGAGCACGACCTCAATAGCTGAAATTTGCTAAAAGGCAAATTAAATAAATTAAACTCAATCGATGTTATGGTTTTGCTCTTCATTAGTTTGCGAGTCTATGTAAGGTAAATATATTGAATTATAATACTCTTTCCTCACAATCAACTTTATATTCTATATATATATATTTTATATATATATATATATATATATGATAAAACACTGATGGAGGCATGTCAATGATTATTGTTATCCATAGGCTTATGGTTTATTCCAGGTTACTTTAATAAATCCAGTGTTGCCTCGCTGAATCTCATGCATGGTTCCAATAACAGATAGACATTTGAAGATTTTTATGTAGCAAGACTCAATTAAATTTGGGAGAGAGAGAGAGAGAGAGAGGGGGAGAGTAAAAGGGGGACCGGAGGGAAGGCGGCCAGTTGTCCCCCCCCCCCGGCTAAATTCGTTACCCCCCCCCCGTACCCTACAGCCCTTCCTACCCGAATCTTCCACCATCGATCCCCCTTCTCTCTCCCGTCCCTCCCTTTGCTAGTCCTAAGGCGAAGGGGCCTAAATGGAAGCCTACCCCTCGGAATAATACAGTTGGGATAGAAGAGAGGTCGGATAAAGCGAGCCGCCTCAGCCTTGGAGAATCAAAGCCCTGCTCTACTTCTGTTTATCCTCGCATCATGATTCCTGTTCGCTGATTCCACAATATTGACCCCTTCAAGAGAATCTCAGGAAACACTAAGTGAAGGCGACAATCGGAGGAAAACCTTAGCAGCCACTAACGCACCTTATAAACCACAAACGCAGCCCATTCTGTTTTGTGAGTTTGGACGGGAATTTAGTTTCACTCCCAAATGCCAGAGTAGAGAAGCTGGTTCCCTTAGATGTTGCAAAGTCCACCACGCAGGGACTGCGTAAACTAAAAAGATTTCCCATGTGCTCCTATAGCACAATATAAATCTCACCACTATTTCGAAGGAGAAATCCGGTGGTGTAGAAAGTTGAACAATAAAATACAAATATGTATATGATAAAATTCCAAAACAAATAAATAATTTAAATGAAAACAAAACAGAAATTGAACACGAAAAGCGGAAATTAAATTCAAACCAGAAATGGAAAACAAAGAAAAAAACAGAAATTGAACACACACAATAAACAGAAATAGAACACGAAAGAGAAATGGAAAACAAAAGCAAATATGGAACACAAAAAAAAGGAATAGAACACATAAAGAGAAATGGAAAACAAAAACCAGAAAAGGATCACAAATACAGAAATCGAACACAACAAAGGAACAAACAAAAGGTAGAATCCAAAACTAGCTACAAAAACTGAAACGTGAGAATTAAAAAAGAAAACATAAGAGTCACGATGGATAATAGGGAAATCAAATAAAAAATATTAAACAAAATATTATAAAAATAAATAAATTGCTAGATAAAATGGAATATGTATCTATGTGATTCAATGAATTTCAAATAATTGAGATTTAGATAAAATATAGTTGGCTTTTTACAAAATCTATATCGGCCCTTCACACTCGTGTATCTGCCGAGTTTGGTGCTCAATTTGAGTTACTCAGAATGAAAGTCAGGAATAGCATTATGGCGTGAAGGGGGGGGGGGGGACCTTCAGTTGTGATCGACCAAAACAAACGATAAAATACTTACCTAACATATATTCCAAATAGTTCATAAAGAGCTCAGCACGCACGCACGCACACACACGCACACACACAAAAACGGACCTCCCACATTTCAAAGGGCTATGAGTATAATATTTCAAACATGCCAAATGTATTAGTTTATATTGACGATATAATAATTTTTTCAGATAACCTAGAAGAACACTTAAAAAATCTAAAAGCTGTTTTTGAAAAATTAAAATTTCATTATCTCAAAATACAAATTGATAAGACTGAATTTTTTAAACGAGAATTATTATATTTAGGCCATATTATATCAGATCAAGGCATTAAGCCAAATCCTTTAAAAGTAGACGCAATAAAGAACTTCCCGATTCCAAAAACACAAAAAGAAGTCAAACAATTATTAGGTCTTACTGGTTATTATCGTAAGATGATTCGAGACTATGCTAAAATAGCAAAACCCCTAACATTAGCACTAAAGAAAAATTCTAAAATTAATATACATAATGTAGAATATAAACAAGCTTTCGAACAATTAAAAATTAAATTTTTTTACAAAATAACCCCATTTTACAACTGCCCGATTTCTCAAAACAATTTATTTTAACTACAGGTGCTTCAAATTTTGCACTTGGAGCAGTTTTGTCACAAAATTTCGATGGTAAAGATTTGCCAATAGGCTACGCGTCGCGAACATTAAATAAACATGAAGGAAATTTGTCTACCATAGAGATAGAGTTATTAACAATTGTATGGGCTTGTAAACATTTCCGTAGATATCTATATGGCAGAAAATTTTTAATTCAAACGGATCATAAACCTTTATAATAAATTATAAATAAAATTATTAAGGTGGAAATGTATTTTATCCGATTTCGAATTTGATATTAAATATGTCGCTGGAAAAACGAATGTTGTAGCAGACGCCTTATCTCGCGTTCAGTATTGTACTGCTATAGAAGACGAGATAGATCCACAAGAAGTACTCGATGAATTCCTACAAAATTACCACCCAAATAATGATGATGTTCAGGATACTGAAAGTCTAGTCACAATACATTCGCAGGAAAGTTCAGATGAACAGGTTGTTGTTTGTGACGAAAGTAAAATTTTAAATGTTGAATAGAATCAAATTGTTCTGCAACGAGGAAATTCGAATCCTCAAATTCAAAAAATATTTAATAAAACCCGTCTCACATTTTCTTTTAAAAACTCATCAAAAGACAGAGAAAAAATGAAAACATATTGTATACAATATTTAAAACCGAATACAACTTACGGTGTATATTGTAAAAAAGATGGTATTTTACAAGAGGAGTATAATAATAGATTTGAGAATTTTAAAAATATTATAAGTAGTAGTTTTAGTACAATTAAAATTAAACGTTACTCTAAGTTATATTTAGAGTATTAAATTCATCTCCTTGTCATTTCCCCAGTAGCTATTTACTTTTTCAGGTAATTGCTTCAGCTACCTCGTATTTTGTGATACTAGCACAATTTGAAGAACAGTCATAGAAATTATCTGTGATAATTCAAATAAAATACTAGAATAATCCAGGTGTTGACATTTAAAGTAGTAATTACATTTTAGCAAAGTAAATGTGTAAATCATAAAAGAAGGCCCAGTTTCCTTCTGAAGGCTCCAGTTGCTATCTTCAGTCCTATGTAGTGGATTGTGTCTAACATTTTAAGTGTATTTGGACTGGCTGATGAATATGCTATATAGCCATAATACATCAATGACCTGGTATAAGCACGATAAAAAGTTAGCATAGAGCCAACATTTTCCGGTATATTCTTTCCAAACATTGGTACCTAGAAACATATAGTCTAGAGAAATAAATTTTCCTGTGACATTCCATTGCCTAGGACTTCTTGTCATAGGAGCAAAGATTTAGAGAATCTCTCTCTCTCTCTCTCTCTCTCTCTATATATATATATATATATATATATATATATATCTTATAAATAAATGAATGTTTGTATGTATGTCCTTTATAGAATCGTAAACGGCTGAACCGAATTTTATGAAACTTGGTATGTATATTACCACTAAAACAGATTAGGTTTCTGGCTGTATTAGTATTCTCTGAGGCGAACAGAAGTGGGGGTTATAAGGGGAGCCAGAAATTAAAAATAGCGATATTTCGTCTCCTATTGTTTTTTTCGGCAAATATGCACATAACAAAAGTCGTTTATTTTGTTATTTAGAGTAACTTTTGTAAAGTACGCTTTTGTCGTATACCGAAGTATTAATGAGCTATACGCTAAAAACTATAGTGGGAGTCAGCTCCCCAAGCAGAATTGCTAAGCACCCTTAGTAAGTCCAAGCTTTTCTGGGGGAACCCATGTGAGTTTTCTGTCGAATGTAAGTCCTAAAAATGTCAGTTCGTCTGTCTTATTTATAATAGTATTGTCGAGAGTTAATTGTGGGCATTCAAAACTTCTTTTACGAGGGAATATGGTGTATTTGGTTTTTTATTAACTCGATATCATAAAACCGGTTAAATTACACCATTTTTGAAGTTGATTGATATTTTGTACATATGTTAATGATGTGTAAGTGATATATAAGATAAGGTCATCAGCATACAGGCAGTAAGATACTTCTTGGGGGATATACTTTATGACCGAATTTACAGCTATATTGAACAAGGTTGTGCTCAGCACACCTCCCTGAGGCACTCCATTCTCCTGAAGAAATGTTATAGATAAAGCAGTACCTACCCTAAATCGTTCAGACAAACAATTGTCCAGGAACCTTACAATGTTTCCCTGGACACCCCATTCGATCAAGTGAGAGGGAGTTTCATGAGATTTGTTTTTTGATTTTATGTTTTTTACTATTATTACTAGCTTTCGCAATTGATTTATCTTCTATTTGGTCATTTTTACTACAAATATTAGGCTTGCAGTTATCTGAAATAAACAGATTATCTAATAATGGGAGATTCTCACCAACATTTGTCACTTTGTTGTTGGGGATTTGAGGATGGTCACTTTCATTATTGCTAATTGGTTCACCAATATTTGGTGGGATCTCGGTGGTTGCTTGAGGAAGGACGTCTGATCTTGTTTGTCTTTTCCGATTGTGTTTCAATTTATTTTTGTAATGCTTGTTTTTTTCTGAAATTCTGAAATCTTGAGTTTTGGTTGTCCATCTTCATTTCCAGTATTTATTAGTAAGAGAATCTCTCGATAAATTGGCTGGACGAGTCGTTCTATTTCTATGATGATGTGCCTAAGAGGTTTCGACATGTTTTGCTATGGCATTCATATGAACACAATACTCCCTTCCAACTCCTAAGATCCAATCTCTCGTCCTGGATCTAATAACTATAATCATTATGTTCCTCTAGGTCGGAGTTATATTCCTCATAAGTGATAAACACTTTTGGGGTTGGCGACGAGTCACGGATGAAGCGGAAGGAGGCATTTCTCCGGACTGACGTGTTTCAAGAAATAGCAAAACATGTCCAAGTAATAGTTGTATGTTGAGTTGTCCCAATAGAAATAACTACCTACAACTCATTAAAGAGGATCTCATATTCCTGTTTTTAGCAGATTTCCCTTTTCTTCTTAATAAAGTTCAGAGCTCTACCTTGCTGTTGCCAAGTCTTCCACAACACGAGCCTATGCCCCCATGTCAGTTTGTTGTAGGATAGTGGGCATATTGTAGGTGTGATTATGAGGCTTATTAGAATTCCATTATGGGAGTAGAGTGGTCTAAGCCCCTAATCCCATAGGGTGCGCCACCTGCTCCACTCTTATTTCGCGGGCTTTTGACTCTGCATCAGCTGCTGCCTCCCGCAGTTCCCTCCACCCCATTACCTCCCCGAGTACTCCATTGTATGCAGCTCCTCGTCTGTAAACACTCCTGAGTGGGCAATGAGTGTAAACATAGAGACGCCCGTACATCCTCCACTTGGAAGTAGAAAGGTTCCGGTGTTGGAGTTGACACGGTCATAATATTATTTTTTTCCCCTTAAGGAAAATCTGCTTTTGAGGGTGTTCTCATTAAACAATTTCGTCGAAAAACCATCGATCCTTCATAGGAGATGGCGAAAACTAGATCACTTCGCAACTATATATATTCCCACCTTGTCTAAATTCTCACTTACAGCATGTGAGTGAAGCAAGACTGGAGGGTAGATTATAATTGCAGCCTGCGTACTGATACTGGCTAATAGTCTATCATTAGTCAGCTGATGCAGGCTGCAGGCTACCGAGGGATGGCTATCTAACAACTCTGCCCTTGAATAGTTGCAGCCTGCATACTGATACTGGCTAATAGTCTATCATTAGTCAGCTGATGCAGGCTGCAGGCTACCGAGGGATGGCTATCTAACAACTCTGCCCTTGAATAGTTGCAGCCTGCATACTGATACTGGCTAATAGTCTATCATTAGTCAGCTGATGCAGGCTGCAGGCTACCGAGGGATGGCTATCTAACAACTCTGCCCTTGAATAGTTGCAGCCTGCATACTGATACTGGCTAATAGTCTATCATTAGTCAGCTGATGCAGGCTGCAGGCTACCGAGGGATGGCTATCTAACAACTCTGCCCTTGAATAGTTGCAGCCTGCATACTGATACTGGCTAATAGTCTATCATTAGTCAGCTGATGCAGGCTGCAGGCTACCGAGGGATGGCTATCTAACAACTCTGCCCTTGAATAGTTGCAGCCTGCATACTGATACTGGCTAATAGTCTATCATTAGTCAGCTGATGCAGGCTGCAGGCTACCGAGGGATGGCTATCTAACAACTCTGCCCTTGAATAGTTGCAGCCTGCATACTGATACTGGCTAATAGTCTATCATTAGTCAGCTGATGCAGGCTACCGAGGGATGGCTATCTAACAACTCTGCCCTTGAATAGTTGCAGCCTGCATACTGATACTGGCTAATAGTCTATCATTAGTCAGCTGATGCAGGCTACAGGCTGCCGAGGGATGGCTATCTAACAACTCTGCCCTTGAATAGTTGCAGCCTGCATACTGATACTGGCTAATAGTCTATCATTAGTCAGCTGATGCAGGCTGCAGGCTACCGAGGGATGGCTATCTAACAACTCTGCCCTTGAATAGTTGCAGCCTGCATACTGATACTGGCTAATAGTCTATCATTAGTCAGCTGATGCAGGCTGCAGGCTACCGAGGGATGGCTATCTAACAACTCTGCCCTTGAATAGTTGCAGCCTGCATACTGATACTGGCTAATAGTCTATCATTAGTCAGCTGATGCAGGCTGCAGGCTACCGAGGGATGGCTATCTAACAACTCTGCCCTTGAATAGTTGCAGCCTGCATACTGATACTGGCTAATAGTCTATCATTAGTCAGCTGATGCAGGCTGCAGGCTGCCGAGGGATGGCTATCTAACAACTCTGCCCTTGAATAGTTGCAGCCTGCATACTGATACTGGCTAATAGTCTATCATTAGTCAGCTGATGCAGGCTGCAGGCTACCGAGGGATGGCTATCTAACAACTCTGCCCTTGAATAGTTGCAGCCTGCATACTGATACTGGCTAATAGTCTATCATTAGTCAGCTGATGCAGGCTGCAGGCTACCGAGGGATGGCTATCTAACAACTCTGCCCTTGAATAGTTGCAGCCTGCATACTGATACTGAATAGTCTAATAGTCTATCATTAGTCAGCTGATGCAGGCTGCAGGCTTCCGAGGGATGGCTATCTAACAACTCTGCCCTTGAATAGTTGCAGCCTGCATACTGATACTGGCTAATAGTCTATCATTAGTCAGCTGATGCAGGCTGCCGAGGGATGGCTATCTAACAACTCTGCCCTTGAATAGTTGCAGCCTGCATACAGCAATACGACTATACCGAATTTTATGAAACTTGTTATTAACATTTCCACGACGAACAGGGTTGGGAGTAGTATGAGAATCCTGGAACCAAAATTTATGATATTTCGTTTCCTATTGGGTTTAGGCAGCCATTTATAGTAGTAACCTTTGTTAGATGCATGTTTGCCGTATAATGAAGATAACCAACATATACAGTAAAGATGATAGTATAGGTCAAAAATTGACTGCACATAACTCAATAATACTTAGTATGTGAGTTATATTATATGCTATATTATTAACATTCTTCGGTAGAAACAGGAGTGGTGCTAGAAACGAATATTGGTAATATTTTATTTCCTTTAACTTTTTGCCATGAATTCTCATAACAAAAATTGGTTCCTTTATTATTTTGAGCAACTTTTAGCAGATTTTCCTTTAAGAAAATACGATCCATTCAAAATTATATATGTCTGTTAACGCTCTAGCGGTTGCAATTTTTGTTTCATCATTGGCAAACACGATATTTAATCGTTTTATGTAAAAAGGAAGATCAAGTACGTTAATGGCTGAAATCGGACAAGTGGGACCCCCTCCCACTTTAGAGGCAGGATTTTCAAAATATCTCTGTTAGTATACGGAATTAAATTTACTATAAATATTGTTCTATACATTTATTCTCTATCTTGAATATTTACCGAGATATTTGCATTTTTGTATTTTAAGTGTGTGCGGAATACGGACGAGATGAGATCGGCTGATGTCGGCTCTAGTTGTGTACTCCCCATGAAAGTTAGTTCGGCCGTTTTCGTCAGTGTTCAGCTCTCGTGAAATTGGTTTAGAGACTCTTTACTACTGCTGTTACAAGTATGCAGATGTCTCTATTGTAAAAATCACGTGAGAAATCTGCTTAGTTTACGAAGCCTCTGCGTGACGGGCTTTTGTTCTATAAATTTCTTGCTATATAACAATGCATAGACCAAACAAGTAGTCTTAAGAATGTTAAGAATTGGCCATTCACGACTGACCCACGATTACTTACTGGAGAAGACGAACCCTACTGCCAACACTGTAACTGTAGACTTACTATAAAACATATACTAACTGACTGCTATCTAAGGACTCACATAGACCTACCATACACTGCCCCTGAATTGCTAAATGACCTTAGGGAGTACATTGACCTCGTATTTTACTATGTAAAACAAAAATATATTTTCGGAAAGTTATTATGTAGATATATATACTGAAAATATCTGCAGAAATGAGCATCCTTACTTAAATATGTGCTTTAATGAGACAAAAACTGATACGACTTTCAATTGCCTATCACGACATGTGAATATAATAAGATTAAATAAAGTAAGTAATTTGCATAGAAATATTTATTATTATTACTTTTTAACATCCACATTATGCTACTGTGGCTTATTGGGACGGGTTATCTACAGGTGACCACCCTTTTCTAGCCAGGGTGGGACTAAGGATGTTATTTAATGAATTCCGTCACTAAATAATTTCCTTTGCCCAGACGAGAATCGAACTCGCCACTCTAGGTTTGCCATTTGAGATTAAGGTCAACACTTTAACTCACATGGCTAACCTCCGCCCCTAGAAATATTTAGTCAACAATTCTTCAATTGAAAAGAATTTTATTACTTGGTACCTATTACCTCGCCTAATATTGTATCACGTAATCGTATTGTTCATTGAATTTTTGAAATCCATGTTAACATTTTAACCCCAGTACATGGTGGAAGAGCAAACAGTATATTGCTGCTCCCGCCCCTTCCTCTCCCAAATATTAATAGATCAGAATTATAGGTTTTCCGTTAAATGTATTTATTACTTTATTTGGTAAACCTAGAGTGGCGAGTTCGATTCTCGCCTGGGCAAAGGAAATTATTTAGTGACGAAATTCATCCTAAAATTCCACCCTGGCTAGAAAAGGGTGGTAACCTGTAGATAACCCGTCCCAATTAGCCTAAGTTGCAAAAAGTGGACGTTAATAAATAATAATAATAATAATTGATTTATTCATTACTATATGAACAGACCAACTAATAACTGTCCAATAAGTATACGGTTCAAGAGGATGAAGCACAATTTAAACCTCCCAAACTATGATATTTGTCCCCAAAAAGCATCTGAGGAACCCCCTTGGCTTATTCGATACACCACAGACTTATCACTCACAAAATTTAAAAAGTCTGATACACTATCAAAATTCAGTACCGAGCACACTTCAACGAATATTTACAAGGGAAACAGGATCACCCTGTGTGGTTTACTGATGGGTTTAAAATGTTGAACATGGACTGGAAGGATTCTTCAGGGGTCCCAATTATGGCACACCAAGTCTCAGCCTTGTATTAGTGGAAATTTTACGTGGGGGGGCACTGAAACTTGGGACACCCTGTGTATGTATATATATATATATATATTGTAACGGTCGAACTCTAGAACCACTCCGCTGTCTCTCTATATCTATGAGATCAGAGTGAGTAGTACTAGGCTTTAAACGAGGTAGCAGCACCTGTCAAGGGACTGACAGCGGAGCCCTGTGAATCCAAAGGCCAATCTCGTAGGACAGGAATCGGCAGTCGACTCCCAAGATGCAAAGAGAGTAAGTGTTTCTTTAATTATCTAGCCTAATTGTGCTATATCTCTGATTAAATAGATAAATTAGCTCTTATAGCAGAGATGGTGGAAACGGGAATGCTTGCCGTGCAATATATGACCCTGATAAGTAGCCGGTACATAGATTAAATTTAAATATTAATTTATATAATTAACCTTTCATTATAATATATATATATATATCTATATATATATATATATATATATATATATATAAATATATATATACAGTTTTGAACGGACCTCATTTTCGTCATCTCCTTTGTAGGATCGATGGACATTTGGAGAAATTTGTCGAAAATCCCATCACGAGTACGACCTCAATAGCTGATTTCCCCTCCGGCGATATTTAGCCGTCAAAAGCGCTAATTGACCCTTGTCAAGGGCTACAAGTTGCTATTGTTGATGCCAACCAAGTTGCCCTTCACTTCCGACTGATCCAACTCTGAGGCAGAGAACATTCTCACGGTGGGCGAGCAAAGAGAATAAAAAAGAGAGAGACAATAGCAAGAGTCAAACAGGGAGTCTAATTTGGGTGAAGTGGCGGCGCGTGGCAGGAATGAGCTACACAAGGCTGTGGTGTAGGATTAGCACGACTATGGATAGGGCACACGTGCAGGTCACGTGGTGTTGTGACAGCTAAGGCAGGCACCGCTCTATGGCTGGGGGCGGGATCTGTTGCTGGTGTCACGCGGCATTGGCTAATAGCAATGCATTATCAGCTCTAGGAGGGGGTCTACCAAGGTGACAGTATAAACCCAATACAATAGTGTCAGAAAGTCAGTCACGCAGGAGCTGAGGAAACTAAGCAGATTTCCCTCGTGAAGTATAGCAATACATAAATCTACATAATGGTAACACAACACCACTGTGAATATTAAGTGAATAAATACAAACGGTAATAAGAAACCTCCCGACGAGAAGCATCTGAAATGTAAACAAAAGGTCTCACAACCTCTCACTGGAAAGAATTGTTATTTTGCTTTAATCCTTCTCCGCCCCCCGCTGTACCTTAGGGCAGCCCATAGATTGGATGAACCGCTGGCATCCAATCTATAATCTTTAAATTCATAAATCCATCTAGCAGGTAGTCGGTGCCTCGCCATTTACATCGCGAGCCGAAAGTTCCAAACCTTCAACCAGGAGCCTCACTGCCTCTGTTCAGTCAAACTCCAATAATTGCCTAATAACCTACTTTAACTATATTGGCTATATATATAAAATTGTAACCTCTGTCTGTACATTGATTTTTTTCGCGAAATTTCACGATAACTTTTCGTTTCACATGTCATAGACACCATAACTGCATTTTGTTTCTTTGGTGTCTGTTTGTTTGTTTGTTTGTTACCTTTTCACGCATAAACGGCTGAACCGAATTTTATGAAATTTAGTATGTATATTTCTACTAGCCCAACTTAGTGGGGGTTATAAGGGAGACCTGAAATTGAAAATAGCGATATTTCGTTTCCTATTGCTTTTTCGGCAAATATGCACATATCAAAAGTTATTTATTTTATTATTTAGAGTAACTTTTGGTATATAGAGTTTCGTCGTATATCGAAGTATAAATGAGTTATACGCTAAAAAATATAGCGGGAGTCGACAATTTTATTCGGCACAAAAGAATCAACCGGACAAAATAAAACTCGGTACGTGTATTAGGACTAACACCTTCATTATAGCAAGCTATACCAACATTTCTAGGGACGGGCAGGAGTGGGGGTTGTAAGGGAGGCCTGGAATAAAAATAGCGATATTTCGTTTCCTATTGCCTTTTCAGCAAATATGCACATAGCAAAAGTTGTTTATTTCGTTATTTAGAGTAACTTTTGTTATATTCACTTTTGTCGTATAGAGAAGAATAAACGTGATATACACTAAAATCTAAAACGGGAGCCAACAATTTTGCTGGGCACTAACGATTGAACCGAACTTAGCAAAACTCGGTATGTCAATTAGCATTAAATCTTCCATGATTATAAGCTATTTTTAAAATTGTAGGTCCAAACGGGAATGGGGATTATAAAAGAGGCTGAAATTGAGTTTACTTATTTCCCGTCTGGCATTGCTGGAAGTGATTTCCAGTGAGATTCACTATTACAAATATAATCTTACGTATAAAACTTTGCCTGAACTATTTGAGCTCGGGTAGGCTTTTGAAAGAAAATATGTTCATTATGGATGATATTTAATTGTAATAAATGCTACCCATGATTATGGTTTGAATTATTGAAAAACGGTGAGTCATAAAGTGTAGAAGGATAAATTAGGAACACATTTTCATTTATCCTTCAAAACTAAAATTTCTATTCTATTAATCCCCAAAAGTTACCTTTCAGGGTTGGCTATTTCGGGAAATCATTATGTCGTGGAGGGAAGTGTTATTGTACACCTTGAAGTCTTTCTATCAAAATACCATCATTAGTCAGTTAACAATAATTTCCCGGGCATCGCCGGGTATCTAAGCTAGTATAGCTATATATATATATATATATATATATATATATATATATATATATATATATGTATATATGCTTATATCCTATCTTAACTATTAACATATAACCTATCATATCTTTTTACTCCCCGTTCTTTTGGCACTCAGCACTTATCTTGCGAATTGCACGAACGCCTTCATAACGTCGTCGGTCTGGATCAGCTTTTAGCAGATTTCCCTTACGGGAAATCAACTATTGATGTTGTACTCATGACGGAATTTTCGAAAAATTTCTTCAAATGTCCATCGATCTAGTAGATGACGAACAGGAGGTCCGTTCAAAACTGTATCTCTATATCTATATATATATATATATATATATATATATATATATATCTATATATATATATATATATAAATATATATATATATATATATATATATTTGTCTGTTACCGCTCTAGCGGTCGCAATTTTTGTTTGATTCTTACCAATCTTCATATTTAAAGCGTTTTATGTAAAAAGAAAGATCAAGTTCGTTAACGGCTGAAATCGGACCAGTGGGAGGGGGGGTTTAGAGGGGAGGATTTTCGGAAATTCGAAATATCTCCATCAATCTTATTGTAAATTAAATTTACTATAAATATTTTTCTATTCATTAATTCTCTATCTTGAATATTAACCGAGATATTTGAATTTGTATTCTGCGTGTGGTCACCAGTAGGCTATGTTCGGAGTTTCCGACGAGAGCTCTGGCGGCCGTTTCCATTAACTATCGTCCCTCGTGAATAGGTTTAGAGGTTAGGTTAACTGTTTTTTGGGCTAGAAACTACTGGGTTATTACGCCCTAAATAATGTTTTTTAGGTTTAGAGGTTTCTTACTACTACAGTTGTTATTAGGCAGATTTCTCTATTGTAAAACTTCACGTGGGAAATCTGCTTAGTTTACGCAGCCCCTGCGTGACGGACTTTTTCAGTGAATCCGGAGGCCATTCGAGCAGCGAGTATCCCCCGCTAGCAGAAGTCTGGGGCTGGAGTAGAACGGACACTCAAATATAATGTGCTTCACCGTTTCTACAGCTCCACATCGGGTCAGCAATCAATTTGAAATAGTGCAGCTTATAGTTGAGGCCTCCGTGTCCTGTAAAGAGATGGACTATATATTACTGAAATATATCAGAATACAACATATTAATTTTATGGACAACTATTTACTATATCTAGCACTGTAATTTATAATGAATCGGAATAGGTTTTACCTGAATCAATTAAATTTTAGTGCTCCAAGAACTTATGACTAGGGGGGGGGGGAGGTCACCAGAACATATTTGTATGTATCTCGTAGGTTAAAAGTCTCCAGGAAACAATATTTGGTATTTAAGATTCGAATAATATGGTCTATTATATAACAGAGTATTGTTTATGTGACATAAAAATTGGGGTTTGCTGGAAACTGAAAAAATATTCAAAATAGAGGATAACATATTACAGAATAACAATATTGTTACGTTTTATTACGAGATCAGTAATAAACGTTGTTTATTAGAGTTCTTTTGGATTGCAAAATTAAACACACACAAGCTTCACAGTTTTTATCACTGCACAATTTATTTAACAATGCACTACACACTTGGTTAATTATTCTTAACTACTACTCACAGTATGCACTGATAGCTTCACTGTTCTTCTTATTGCACAGTCCAATAACTCACTCACGATCACTGAAGTTCACAAAAAAAAATTGGGCACTGAACTGTCTTAAAGACGGCACTATACTATTCTTCACAGAGTCACGGCACAACACTGCTCTTCACATGAAAACAGCGCCACACTGCAACTAAGTCGCACTGATGATCACTTGAAGACAGCTGAAAACAAACTAACAGACTCAGCTCGGCCAGGGTGTCTTATATAGACTGGCGGTAAAACATCAACGGAGAAGGACGAGATGTGTCCAGAAAGGTCGAGTATTGCCGAGAACATTTGTCGGCCCCTTTTATCTACTTCGTACTTCTCAAATACGTGACTATCTCTATTTAATTTTTCTCAACACTATTTATAACATTATTTATAGTACATTTAATGTTCAATAAGATTAGCTTATTACAATTTTTCGATCCAACGTATAGTAACGGAGATATTTCGATTTCTCGAAATTCTCCCCCGCTAAGCCCCCCCCCTTCTCCTGGTCCGATATCAGCCGTTGACGAACTTGATTTTAGGTTTTACATGAAACGCTAATATGTCGAGTTTGGCAACAATAAGACTATAACTGCGACCTCGAAATCCAAAAAATTAAACTATTGTTGTTCTATGCATTCCTTCGTAACTCAAGTATTAAGCAAGTTATTTGTAGTTTCTTTTTTCAGACTTCAGTAACCCACTCCTCGTTACTAAACTCCATATTTAAATGTTTTATGTAAAAATAAAGATCAAGTTCGTTAACGGCTGAAACCGGACCAGTGGGAGGAGGGGATTTTGAAAATTCGAAATATCTCTATAAGTCGGATCGAAATATTGTATAGAATCTTATTGCAAATTAAATGAACTAAAAATATTGTTATACACATTTATTCTCTATCTTGAATATTAACCGAGATATTTGAATTTTTCAGTTTTCGGCCTTGAGTAAACTCACACTTCTTCTAGTGTTACAAAAACAATGCTCTGTTATATAATAAAACATATTAATTGAAGCCTAAATACCCAATATTGTTTTCATTGAACTTTTACTTTGTGATATATATGAAAATACGTTATGTTGACCTCTCATTATAAATTACAGCACTAGCTTTAGTAAATTGTTTTCAATAAAATTAAAAAGATATATTCACATATAATAAATTAATTGTTTGTCTTTTCGGTCTATCTATGCAGCGCTACGAGGCTGGCCGGCTTGAATTGTTTGTATACAATTCAGCCCCTTTCCGTTATAGAGATTATTAACTTGTACATTTACTGGGCATTTACGGTAATGTTACCTGTATATATATATTAATCTATTGTAAACCGTGGGAAGTCTGCTAAGTGTACGCAGCCCCTGCGTGACGTACTTTTAGCAGATTTCCCTTAAGGAAAGTCGAAAAATTGTACAGAATCAATCTTATTGCAAATTAAATTTACTATAAATATTTTTATATACATTTTGTCTCTATCTTGAATATTAACCGAGATATTTGCATTTGTATTCTGCGTGTGGTCACCAGTAGGCTGTTCGGACTTTCTGCCGAGAGCTCTGGCGGCCGTTTCTATAACTATTCGTCCCTCGTGAATAGGTTTAGAGGTTAGGTTAACTGTTTTTTGGGGCTATAAACTAAAGGGTTATTACGCCCTAAATAATGTTTTATGTTTAGAGGTTTATTACTACTACAGTTGTTATTAGGCAGATTTTTCTACTGTAAAACTTCACGTGCTTAGTTTACGCAGCCCCTGCGTGACGGACTTTTTTTTGAATAGAAATAGAGATTGAATAGAAAATTTGAGACCACAAATGTATTGTACCAGGACGAATCTTCTCAGTTTACGCAACCCCTTCGTGACTGACTTTTATAAGTAGATTTCCCTTAATCAGCTATTGAGGTCGTACTCATGACGCGAGTTTCGAAAAATTTCTTCAAATGTCCATCGATCCTACTCAGGAGATGACGAAAATGAGGTCCGTTCAAAATTATATATATATATATATATATATATATATATATATATATATATATATATATATCTATATATAAAATTGTAACCTCTGTCTGTACATTGATTTTTTTCGCGAAATTACACGATAACTTTTCGTTTCACATGTCATAGACACCATAACTGCATTTTGTTTCTTTGGTGTCTGTTTGTTTGTTTGTTTGTTTATTTGTTTGTTTGTTTATTTGTTTGTTTGTTTGTTTGTTACCTTTTCACGCATAAACGGCTGAACCGAATTTTATGAAACTTGGTATGTATATTACTACTAGCCCAACTTAGACTTTAGGCTATATTAATATTCTCTAAGACAAACAGGAGTGGGGGTTATAAGGGAGGCCTGAAATTAAAAATAGCGATATTTCGTTTCCTATTGCTTTTTCAGCAAATATGCCCATAACAAAAGTTGTTTATTTTGTAATTTAGAGTAACTTTTGTCATATGCACTTTTGCCGTATACGGAAGTATAAATGAGTTATATACGCTAAAAACTATAACGGGAGTCAACAATTTATTAGGCACAAAAGACTCAACCGAACTACACCAAACTCCGTATGTGAATTAGTACTAACGCCTTCCTTATAATAAGCCATTCTAACATTTCTCGGGATGGGCAGGAGTGGGGGTTATAAGGGAGGCCTGAAATTAAAAATAGTGATATTTCGTTTCCTATTGGGATTTTGGCAAATATGCACATAACAGAAGTTGTTTATTTTGTTGTTTAGAGTATTGTTTGTTATATACACTTTTTTCGTATATCGAATTATAAACGAGATATACGCTAACACCTATAGCGGAAGTGAACAATTTTATTTGACACAAAAGACTCAACCGAACTAAATAATACTCGGTATATGTATTAGCACTAACGCTTTCATTATAACAAGCCATACCAACATTTCTAGGGACGGGCAGGAGGGGGGGTTATGAGGGAAGCCTGAAATTAAAAATTGCGATATTTCGTTTCCTATTGGGTTTTCGGCAAATATGAACATAACAAAAGTTGATTATTTTGTAATTTAGAGTAACTTTTGTTATATACACTATCGTTGTATACCGAGGTATAAAGTTGTTATACGCTAAACATTATAGCGGGAGTCAACAATTTTATTTGGCACAAAGGACTCAACCGAACTAAACGAAGCTCGGTATGTGAATTAGTACTAACGCCTTCCTTATAATAAGCCATACTAACATTTATAGGGACGGGCAGGAGTTGGGGTTATAAGGTAGGCTTAAAATTAATAATAGTGATTTCCTATTGGGGTTTCACCAAATATGCACATAAAAAAAGTTGTTTATTTTGTTATTTAGAGAAATTTCCTCAACACTTCTTTTCAATATGATCTACCAGGTACCTCACCTTAAAACATTAATTCAAATGTATGTCAATATTTTCTCCTTAATAATTCAAATCTATGCATAATACACAGGAAACGGGAAATATGACAATATGCAGGACAGTGAAGTGTTACATAAAAAATTAATTTCATTATTAACAAATCCACAGAAACGACGGGTGTTAACCCTAAACACTGGGACGGGTAAATGTCGTGAAAGTAAAGCCTTGCCAAAAATATACCATCACCATTCAGCCTCAAGTGAATTCCCGAGCGAAGCCGGGTATCTGAGCTAGTATATATATAAAATTGTAACCTCTGTCTGTACATTGATTTTTTTCGCGAAATTTCACGATAACTTTTCGTTTCACATGTCATAGACACCATAACTACATTTTGTTTCTTTCGTGTCTGTTTGTTTGTTTGTTTGTTTGTTTATTTGTTTGTTTGTTTGTTACCTTTTCACGCAATAACGGCTGAATCGAATTTTATGAAACTTAATTTGTATATTACAACTAACCCAACTTAGACTTTAGGCTATATTAGTATCCTCTGCAACGAACAGGAGTGGGGGTTATAAGGGAAGCCTGAAATTAAAAATAGCGATATTTCGTTTCCTATTGGTTTTTCGGCAATTATGCACATAACAAAAGTTGTTTATTTTGTTATTTAGAGTAACTTTTGTTATATACCTTTTTTTCGTATACCGAATTATAAACGAGATATACGCTAAAACCTATAGCGGAAGTGAACAATTTTATTTGGGACAAACGACCCAACCGAATTAAATAAAATTCCTTATGTGAATTAACACTAACTCCTTCATGATAATAAGCTGTACCATTATTTCTAGAGACGAGCAGGAGTGGGGGTTGTAGGGGAAGCCTGAAATTAAAAATAGCAATATTTCGTTTCCTATAGAATTTTAGGCAATTATGCACATAACAAAAGTTGTTTATTTCGTTGTTTAGAGTAACTTTTGTTATATACACTTTTTTCGTATACCGAATTATAAACGAGATATACGCTGAAACCTATAGCGGAAGTGAACAATTTTATTTGGGACAAAAGACCCTTACCGAAGTAAATAAAACTCGGTATATGTATTAGCACTAACGCTTTCATTATAACAAGCCATACCAGCATTTCTAGGGGCGGGCAGGAGTGGGGGTAATGAGGGAAGCCAGAAATTAAAAATAGCGATATTTCGTTTCCTATTGCTTTTTCAGCAAATATGCTCATAACAAAAGTTGTTTATTTTGTAATATAGAGTAACTTTTGTTATATACACTATCGTCGTATACCGAAGTATAAAGGTGTTATAAGCTAAAAATTATGGCGGGAGTCAACAATTTTATTTGGCACAAAAGACTCAACCGAACTAAACCAAACTCGGTATGTGAATTAGTACTAACGCCTTCCTTATAATAAGCCATACTAACATTTATAGGGACAGGCAGGAGTGGGGGTTATAAGGGAGACCTGAAATTAATAATAGTGATTTCCTTTGGCGTTTCACCAAATATGCACATTAAAAAAGTTGTTTATTTTGTTATTTAGAGATATTTCCTCAACAATCCTTTTCAATATGAACTACCAGGTACCTCCTGAAAAAATTAATTCGAATGTATGTCAATATTTTCTCCTTAATAATTCAAATCTATGCATAATACACAGGAAACGGGAAATATGACAATATGCAGGACAGTGAAGTCTTACATAAAACATTAATTTTATTATTAACAAATCCACAGAAACGACGGGTGTTAACCCTAAACACTGGGACGGGTAAATGTCGTGAAAAGTAAAGCCTTGCCAAAAATATACCATCACCATTCAGCCTCAAGTGAATTCCCGAGCGAAGCCGGGTATCTGAGCTAGTATATATATAAAATTGTAACCTCTGTCTGTACATTGATTTTTTTCGCGAAATTTCACGATAACTTTTCGTTTCACATGTCATAGACACCATAACTGCATTTTGTTTCTTTGGTGTCTGTTTGTTTGTTTGTTTGTTTGTTTGTTTGTTTATTTGTTTGTTTGTTTGTTACCTTTTCACGCATAAACGGCTGAACCGAATTTTATGAAACTTGGTATGTATATTACTACTAACCCAAATTAGACTTTAGGCTATATTAATATTCTCTAAGACAAAGAGGAGTGGGGGTTATACGGGAGGCCTGAAATTAAAAATAGCGATATTTCGTTTCATATTGCTTTTTCAGCAAATATGAACATAACAAAAGTTGTTTATTTTGTAATTTACCAGTAACTTTTGTTATATACACTTTTGCCCATATACGGAAGTATAAAGGCGTTATACGCTAAAAATTATAGCGGGAGTCAACAATTTGGAGGACAGTGAAGACTTACATAAAAAATTAATTTTATTATTAACAAATGCCAACAACGGGTATTAACCCTAAACACTAGGACGGGTAAATGTCAAAA
The DNA here is from genome assembly GCA_019009955.1 of Riptortus pedestris. NCBI lineage: Eukaryota > Metazoa > Arthropoda > Insecta > Hemiptera > Alydidae > Riptortus > Riptortus pedestris. The sequence continues at coordinate 191,415,750 of CM032229.1, read as the reverse complement.
TATTGTGCAAAGTAAAGCCTTGCCAAAAAAATACCATCACCATTCAGCCTCAAATCAATTCCCGGGAGAAGCCGGGTATCTGAGCTAGTATATATATATATATATATATATATATATATATATATATATATATATATATATATATATTAGTCTGTTAACGCTCTAGCGGTCGCAATTTTTGTTTGATCGTTACGAAACTCGATATTTAACCGTTTTATGTAAAAAGACAGATCAAGTTCGTTAATGGCTGAAATCGTACCAGAGGGAGGGGGGGGGGGTTTAGAGGGGGATTTTCGAAAATTCGAAATATCTCCGTTATTATACATCGGATCGAAAAATTGTATAGAACCAATCTTATTGCAAATTAAATTTACTATAAATATTGTTATATACACTTATTCTCTATCTTGAATATTAACCGAGATATTTGCATTTTTATGAAGTCTGTGTTCGGGTTAGTTCGGCCGTTTTCGTATGTCGGCTCTGGCAAAAGCTTCTAACCTAACCTGTAGTTTCTAACCTTACCTAACCCTCGTTACGTCGTGAGATTAATGCAAATACGTTCTGTTCATCCGCCCCTCCCCCTTCTTTAGTTCTTGGACTACTAAAATTTGAGTTATTAAAATATAAATTATTCTTACAATTCAGAAGCCGTTTCAGTTGGGAGTTTATTAAAATTAACTGAAAGATTTCTCATTACCGTTTGTATTTACTTATGGTGGTGTTGTGTTACCAGTATGCAGATTTCTCTATTGCTAAACTTCACATAGGAAATCTGCTTAGTTTAGCCTCTTTCGTGACTGACTTTTATCTCAATAAAGTGAGTTGGAAAAGAAAGACTGGTCCAAATTGCCTGAATTATGAGTGGTTTGTTTTAGTTGTGAGAGCGATGAATAAACAAACAGGGCCAGGACACAATGGCCGTTGCTGAAGGGATGATGACGCCCCATCATCACAGCCTACACTTTATTTTTTCACAGAGACTTCACAAATTGCGAGGGGGTGGGGGAGGGGATGATTGCTGGGGTTCCAGATGCCTTCTCTCTCTCTCCCTCTTGTCTAACATGTATACACCCTCCCCACAACTATGTACATATTCATCAATAAATGTCCGTCACGCAGGGGCTACGTAGAATAAGCAGATTTCCCACTTGAAGGTTTACAATAGATCAATTTACGTACTGGTAACACTTTAACACCGCCGTGAATATTAAGTGAACGATTACAAACGGCAAAGAGAAATCTTTCAGTCATTTTACATTTGACTAACCTCCAAAACGGAAATTTGATTACTCAAATGGGTCAGTCAACCTCTCTGAGCGGAATGGATAGAAATATTCTTGACTAGAAATCTCAATAGCAAATTGCCAACAGGAAAATCTGCTAAAAAACACGAATTTCTTAAATTTTGGTGTAGCTCTCTGACGACGTTTATTATCGAAACTACCTTTTTGGCAGATTTCCCTGAGGGGAAATCAGCTATTGAGGTCGTACTCGTGACGCGATTTTCGAAAAAGTTCTTCGAATGTCCATCGATCCTACCCAGGAGATGGCGAAAATGAAGTCCGTTCAAAATTGCATATATACATGTATGTTACTGCTCTGGCGGTCGCAATTTTTACGAAAAAATAGATCAAGTTCGTTAACTGCTGAAATCGGAGTAGGGGGAAGGGGGAGGGGGTTTAACCCTCGGTCGGGCGCACGAAATCACTTTTAGATAAGATTTATTGAAAATCATCAAATTATTTTAAAAATTCCAGTTTAATAGTTATTTCTTTTGCAGAGCTGCATTGCAATTAGGACAAAGCCTGGAACTATGTTGTTAACAAATTTTGGTTTTGCAAATCTCACAACAGTAGGGGAGAGTGGGGTACAGTGGGACAGTTTTTCGTCTTGAATTTTTAATTCTATTAAAACATTAGTTTAAAAGAACCAAAAATATACTAACATGTAATGTGGAAGTCCTACTTTCATAATTATATTTTTATTTTATTCGCATAATTATGCAAATGTAAAAAAAAAATAAAAATTGTAAACCCTTACGATGTGGCCCACTGTGCCCCTTAATGGGGTACAGTGGGGCAGCCTTTGGGATACACTGGGACGCTGAAATAAAAATACAGTTTATGTAGAAAAAAAATAATTTATTTGACACCCTTTACATAAGTTAGATGAGAAACTAGACAACATTAAATGGCATTTGTTGCATAGTTCTTCCTGTGCCACCATGTGTAGTAGGAGGAGGAAGTTTCAGTTTGACGTCACTTTCTAATGCCAAGTAAGTTTTTTCTTCTCCTTTGACAAATTTGAACCCTGGCAAGATTCTCTTTAGGTATTTAACACAGTATTCACTGGAGTTAGTTTTTTCAACTATTTCTGGTGCATAATAATTGACAATGTTTTTCCCATAAACTTTTACCAATACAACATCACTGACATCAATTATCATTGATTATCTTCATCCGAAAGTTCTTCAAGCTGCAAATCATCATCAGATTCAGACTCTTGCCAAACATCTTCATCCTCCGAAGAGCTTTCTTCAAGCTTCAGTTTCTTACTAACATGAGATTTTTTTCTTCCTCCAGCTTTATTTTTTCTTTCCATCACACCCTTTTCTTTCATGATCTTCTTTTTTTCTCTTTCATCAAATTCTCTCTCTATTCTTTCTTTAATTGGTGTGTCTGATACTGTCCCACTGTGCCCCAAAAGAATTGTCCCACTGTGCCCCATAGGGTACTTTTAATTTTAAAACATTATATAAAAACTCTTTCTTGAAAAATGACCAAAATTAATACCTTATTCAGTTAAGTACATTCTGAATTTGTTTTTAGTACTAAAAGTTTAGGCATTTATAATTTTTTTTAAGTGTTTTATAGCAAGAATCTTAGTTTTCCTTCTTTTTACTGTAGGCTTCAGAAAATGAGGTTATGTTGTTCCCTCCAAAAGTGCTTGTGGGGAGGGGATGGGCTTTTCATCACATGATCAGAAGCAGGTTTGCCAACTTGCACACTAGTAAATTCTCAGGAAGTGTTAGAAATAAAAAAATAAAAAATACTCCATCGTCCCACTGTGCCTCATGCCCCATTGTACCCCATTCTCCCCTAATCAGTACACCTACATTTATTGTCAGTTTTGCTTGGTTCACATCATTTTCTTTTGTTCGTTGTAGTGGAGGGACTTTTTTTATGATGTTCTGTACTTGAGTTCAATGTATGGTCCAATGAGTCTCTGTAGTCTTCAAGTTTCGTCCTTAGTTCGGTTGGTAAACGTCTACTGTAGTCACTGCGTCGTGCAATATATCCTTGTACAAGTTCTTCTGAAAGCTCAAGCTTGAGCAAAATAATAGAAAAAAAGATGATTCCATTTAATAAAGAGAAACTTAATTGATGTACATATTTATGAAATACAGATTTAAAAAAACTTCCGAGATCGGGCGCGTGGTATCTAGGAGATAAAACTGAATGACAGGTGAAACACACGACTCATTTGAACACAGGGACACAACATACCTTGAGGTGGAGTCCTCTATACCACTTAACTCGAAGCACTACACCACCACTCTCTGCTAGGAGGAGTGGCAAATATTTTTCTAGAAACTGTGTATCTGAGAGATCACGCGCCCGACGAAGGGTTAAAAGGGAGAATTTCGAAAATTCTTAATATCTCCGTTATTATGCGTCGGATCGAAAAATTGTATAGAACCAATCGTACTGCTAAGATTGTTCTATAAATGTTGTTATGTACACCGTTTCATTATCTTTAATATTAACCGAGATATTTGCGTTTTTTGGTTTTCGGCCTTGAGTAAACCCCCACTCCTACTCATGCCGTATCAACAAAAAGCCTGTTATATTATGAAGCACATTATTTGAAGACTAAATAACGAATATTTTTCTCATTGAACATTTACGTCTTGAGATAAATGACGCAAGTGGGAAATCTGCTTAGTTAACGCAGCCCCTGCGTGACGGACTTTTTCCAATAGAAATACTTTTCCCGTACAAAAGGAATGTTGGATGAATCGTGAAAGCCAGAAGAAGCTGGAGCAAAGCCAACTGGAGCCTGGTAAGTGTTTTATTTCGACTTGTGAAGATCTGAGAAGCTGTACAAAGACTGGGATAATTGAAAGCGGAAAGAGTTCGCGGAAGAGAGGAACCGGCTTGGTTCATACTCCACGAACTGGGCTGAGTCTTGCCTAGGCCAGCTGTGGTTAGTCACTCCGATTCGTGGACCAAGTTAGCTCTGTTTTCTAGCAATATTCAATCCCCATTTACTCTCAATACTAGAATAAAGGCTGTTTATGACAAACAATATTATTGTCAATACTCATCTTGCCCAAGGTACGTTTAAGATAAGGCAGCGCCATTTGACGAATAGCCAATCAGAATGCAATAAGGTCTGCTACGTCACTCAGATCCAAACCCCGGGGCCGACCAGCTTAATTACGATCATTATAGTTTGTTTTCTGATTAATTTGCTGAATACAAAATTTATACAATGGTATAGGTCAGTAAATGATACAAATTTCTTTAGTTAAATATATTTTACTTGAAATAAACCACGAACAAATTAGATTCCATTCAAAATAAATACACAATAGTTCCTTCAAATTGAGATATGTTCATTTACATTTAAAAATCGTAATTTTTCTACATAATCAACACAATACAACGAAAAACTTTACTATTATAAGATGAAAGATAATTGAACAGCAATGACTAATATAATACAAAGAAATTAAAGTTAATAAATAACATTGAACAAACCAAGCAATAAACTAAGATACCAGTTACTAGAGGGTCATTCCATCTCAAATCATCCAGCAAAATGTAAAAATGCCACCCATGGTTTCAGATTTCAATGAAAATTTTTTTTAACAACCCTTTTTACCTTCCTTATGAAGAATATAGAATTTTACTTTTATATCTCCAGTAGTTTTGTGAAAAAAAATGCTGAAATATTGAGACTGACATTTTTAAGGTTGCTTATTTGAACACATTGTATTAATTTAATTTTAATCTGCTTTTGCAAGTATGTACCAAAGAAAAGATCTTAATTACATTTCCTTCCCTTTTATTAACTTTTTACAAATTAACAATAAACAAAAAAAAACTGTCTACCCATACACACACATAAAAGAAAAATGGCCTTTTTTATAATTATTATCAAAATAATATTTATGATTTATTACTATTGTTGTTTGTTTAATGCATTTATATGCTGTGACAAATTTAAAATTAAAACCAGTTTCTATAAAGTATTAATTCTATTTATGTCTGAAAGCTGAAAAATAATTATTAGTAATTATAAAGTAAAATACAGTATTAGAGGAGAATATAAAAAATAATCATGTGCTATGCAATATGTCAAATAAAAAACTTATATTAAAATATTTACTGATTATTTAATGTATTTTATTTCTCAAGTGAATTAAATTTATTTATATTTATATATATATATATATTTATGGAATAAATGAAAAATTACCATTTTCATTTCTAATAAGATGCTAACATAACGCTGCACCAACAACAAGACTCTGGTAGAGTGTAAAATGTCCCCGAAAAGGACTTAACTGACATTCAAGAACAATGCCTCTTGATTTGAAAAAAAGGCATCACTAAATGGTAATATATTTAAAGATTTATAATACACTTAAGATAATCCAGTTCTTCCAGTTTTTCAAATGATAATTTGTCATTTAATAGAGATTTAATTTTTTCAATCTTATATGTGCATCCTTCCCTATTTATAAATTTTGTAAATAAATATTACATTTTAATTAAACCAAGGAATTTTTTTTGAATTCGTAAGTATTTTTAAAAGGTCATACACCTAAACTAACCATTACTTAATTTTTTTTGTTATTATTTTTCATATTTGTTCATAGAATAGAATTTTTTGAGAAAATTCCAAATTATTTTGGTTTATCTCCAAAAAAATGCATAAGCACTCAAAAAGCCATTGTTTTTCTTTCATAGTCTTTTAGTTTGCACATTAACGCATAATTTAAAAAAAAGTTTGCTTGCTTAGGTATTCTGCCTCATGTGCAAAAGCATATTTGAAAAATTGGGGTTTCTTAAAAAAAAATTTAATAAGGATGCAGTTAGTGAAATTTTGGGGGGGCTTATATTTTAATATGATCATCAATTTATTTTTTCCTATATCTCCATGCTTTTGTGAACACTTTAGTGAACATTTTATCTTGATATGTTAAAAATCACTAAAGTTATGATTTTTTTTCTAATACAATGTGTCCAAATAAGCAACCTTAAAAATGTCAGGTACACAAACTTTCTCAATACTTCAGCATTTTTTTTTCACAAAAACTACTGGAGATATAAAAGTAAAATTCTATATTCTTCATAAGGAAGGTAAAAAGGGTTGTTAAAAAAATTTTCATTGAAATCTGAAACCATGGGTGACATGGCCTGGATGATTTGAGATGGAATAACCCTAGAATATAAGTTAGTAAATTATTTTAAACAGCAACTAGTCCACTCAGGTACAAGATTTTTAAAGGCTATCATTGGCGAGTAGTCCTTCTTGATCTAAAAAGATGCTTATATTTCGAGTCGCAGGGATGCCTCGATTCCAGTTAGATTCTTGTGAAGAGAATGGCACTGATAAGGAGCCTATGCACTGAAGTCCCACAGAATAAATAACTGTGAAAGAAACATGTAATCACATAAATGATGTAACATAGGAAATAAACTCCTATAGTGGTCTATAGGAAACACTACATGAAAATAATTATTTTTCTTACATTTTAAATCTTGGCTTTTTAAAAGCCTTCATTGGCATGTAGTCGTCTTCTGCATTAGCTGAAAAATCACTTTTCTTCTTTTTAGGAGAAATCTCATTAATGTGACACAGGGCACGTTAACATACTCACTCCTACATTGACTAGATGTTTCACTTTTTGAGGCAGAAGTAGATGTTTGTTTACCTACGGACGACACTGGTAAATTTAGATGGGGCACAGCTTCTTCTTTTAATTTATCAATTTATTAGGAACATAGCGTAACAATTCTGCTTGTATATTCCTTTCATAATCACTGTCACTGAATTGTTATGAACAAACCCGTGAAGTATCAGGATTAAAGTTCAAATCTCCTCGTCTACACACGACTGCCCACTGTTTCTTAATTTCTGGGTTTTTCGGGAACCGATGATAAGATACAGACTTGCCTGATTTCCTAAGATTTTTGGAACATGTTGCTACAGTAGAATCATTTTGAAAAGAAAAAAAAAAGTTATAACACTAAAAAATCACAAAAAGACAGCGATGCTCACGATGTAAACAAAGCTAAAAGTGGAATTTCATGACGTCATGCGCCAAAGTCGCAAAAAGGTTATGATCTGCGCACCTGCTTAATGTCACCCCCCCCCCCGCCCCCGATCTTGCTAATGTTAGTGATTCATAACAGGAGCTCCGACGCCATCATTTCGTCCGATTCATGAAAGTCAGACAAGTAGGAGCTGCGCTAAAATTATGTTCATTATCAAACCTGATCTATTTTGTTTAAACGTTTGACAGTCATCTATATATCTATATATATATATAAAATTGTAACCTCTGTCTGTACATTGATTTTTTTCGCGAAATTTCACGATAACTTTTCGTTTCACATGTCATAGACACCATAACTGCATTTTGTTTCTTTGGTGTCTGTTTGTTTGTTTATTTGTTTGTTTGTTTGTTACCTTTTCACGCATAAACGGCTTAACCGAATTTTATGAAACTTGGTATGTATATTACTACTAGCCCAACTTAGACTTTAGGCTATATTAATATTCTCTAAGACGAACAGGAGTGGGGGTTATAAAGAAGGCCTGAAATTAAAAATAGCGATATTTCGTTTCCTATTGCTTTTTCAGCAAATATGCACATAAAAAAAGTTGTTTATTTTGTTATTTAGAGTAACTTTTGTTATATGCACTTTTGCCGTATACGGAAGTATAAATGAGTTATACGCTAAAAACTATAGCGGGAGTCCACAATTTTATTTGGCACTAAAGACTCAACCGAATTAAACCAAACTCGGTATGTTAATTAGTACTAACGCCTTCATTATAATAAGCTATACTAACATTTCTAGGGACGGGCAGGAGTGGGGGTTATAAGGAAGGCCTGAAATTAATAATAGTGATATTTCGATTCCTATTGCATTTTCGGCAAATATGCACATATCAAAAGTTGTTTATTTTGTTATTTAGAGAGACTTTTTTTTATATACACTATCATCGTATACCGAAGTATAAAGGCGTTATACGCTAAAAATTATAGCGGGAGACAACAATTTTATTTGGCACAAAAGACTCAACCGAACTAAATAAAACACTCAGTATGTGTATTAGCACTAACGCCTTCCTTATAATAAGCCATACTAACATTTCTAGGGACGGGCAGGAGTAGGGGTTATAAGGGAGGCCTGAAATTAATAATAATGATTTCCTATTGGGGTTTCGGCAAATATGCACATAACAAAAGTTGTTTATTTTGTTATTTAGAGAAATTTGCAAAACACTTCTTTTCAATATGAACTACCAGGTACCTCACCTGAAAAAATTAATTCAAATGTATGTCAATATTTTCTCCTTAATAATTCAAATCTATGCATAATGCACAGGAGACGGGAAATATGACAATATGCAGGACAGTGAAGTCTTACATAAAAAAAATAATTTTATTATTAACAAATGTCAACAACGGGTATTAACCCTAAACACTTGAACGGGTAAATGTCAAAATATTGTGCAAAGTAAAGCCTTGCCAAAAATATACCATCACCATTCAGCCTCAAATGAATTCCCGAGCGAAGCCGGGTATCTGAGCTAGTAGAATATATGTAAAAAGTCCGTCACGCAGAGGCTGCGTTAACTAAGCCTCCCCGTATTTGCATTTATCTCAAAACTTAAAAGTTCAATGAGAAATGTGTGTGGTATTTAAGCTTCAAATAAATTGCTGCATGACATAATAGAATATTGTTAATATGAGATGAGTAGGAGTGGGGCTTTACTGAAGACCGAAAACTAAAAATGCAAATATCTTAGTTAATAATCAAGATAGTGAAAAAATGTACATAACAACATTTAAAGAACTTTACATTTGCAATTAGAATGGTTCTATACACTTTTGCGACCCGTCGCATAATAATGCAGATATTAAGAATTTTCGAAATTCTCCCCTTCTAAACCTCCCCCCCCCTTCCCCTGGTTCGATTTCAGCCGTTAACGAACTTGATCTTTCTTTTTGTATAAAACGATTATATAACAAGTTTGGTAACGATAAGCCAAAAATTGCTAGTGCGGTAACAGACAAATATATAGATATATATATATATATATATATATATATATATATATATAAAGTTTTGAAGGGACCTCATTTTCGTCATCTCCTGGGTAGGATTGATGGACATTTGAAGAAAAATGTCGAAAATCATGAGTACGACCTCAATATCTGATTTACCTTAAGGGAAATCTGCTAAAACTTTTTTGTTGTATGTGACTCGCAAGTACATTTGGCATTGTCGTGAATTTTAAATCTTGTTAACTAATCTCCTGTCTGTCCATATTATTATCAACTTAGTTTTATGAACTATCTGCAGATACCAGCGATAGGCGATACATAACAGTACATGGATCCTAAGAATAAAACGATGCAGATGCAGTTCGTTAAAAAGAATCGTTGCCAAACAGCCTGTTTTATTAGTTTTGTATGTTAGGTTTATTTTTCTACTTACGTGATCGAGACGGGCATATTAAAATCACGTCTGTTGGTCACCACTTTAACGTTTTTACGTTAAATAAATAAGAACTTTACAAACATAACACTAATAATATTTGTTTGTAACATATAAATATTTGAAGATTATCAAAAGAAGGAGCTACGTACATATGTACACTGAGTGAAAGGCAGGAGAAGACACTAGCCTTCACAACTTCTGTTCTTCACAGCTGGCTGGCTCCGTTCCCATGGTAATGCTCACCATGTTCCCATGGCAACGAATGCTCCCGATACACCATTAATGAAATATATCTGAACATAATATATTAATTTTATTGGAAACTTAGTTAGTTCTGTAATTTGTCATGAATCAGAATAATTGTAATCTCAATTACTTAAATTTTAGTAATTCAAGAACAAAGGAAGCGGGGGGGGGGATCAACAGTACGTTTTTGAATATATCTCACAAAGTAAAAGATCAATGGAAACAATATTCGTTATTTCCCTTTGTAATGAAGTGGTTCATGATATAACTGCTTATTAGAGTAGGAGTGGGGGTTTAATTAAATATTAAATAAACGCCCTAGAAGCAAAAAATGAAAAAAAAAAAAAAATCTAGAAAATTAATAATTGCTCTCGGCGAGTTTCGATCTCGAGATTTCCGGTTACAATGGGAAAGCGCTCCTGAGCCTCATGGGACTACTTGAAATATGTAGGTGTCTTAGGAACAACTCAAGACATGCAGGCAACAATGACAAGTTTTTTTAGAACGAGAAGTGCGTTCTCTCGCTTTAACCCTAGTATTACCGACCTCTCCCAGGTAGCATGGATTACCAAGGGGGGGGGGCTCCTCGAGCCCACAACCTTAAAAACCTTTTATTTTGGTTCTATAATTTTTTTAAAATCTGTATTTCTATTGGATTATGTTTAATGAACGTTTGTTAGGACACCTGTGGGGAGGGGGGGAATAAATACAAAAATAAAAAAAAATTAAAAAAAAAAAAGTTCGGATGGGGAAAAAAGGATGACTTTAAATTAAATGTAATTTTATTCTACTAGAGGAACATATCTAAACATTGTTAGAATAAAAAGTTATCTATATCTAAGTTATTATAACATTATATTCTATATATATATATATATCTATATATATATATATATATATATATATATATATATATATCTATATATATATAAAATTGTAACCTCTGTCTGTACATTGATTTTTTTCGCGAAATTTCACGATAACTTTTCGTTTCACATGTCATAGACACCATAACTGCATTTTGTTTCTTTGGTGTCTGTTTGTTTGTTTGTTTGTTTATTTGTTTGTTTGTTTGTTTGTTACCTTTTCACGCATAAACGGCTGAACCGAATTTTATGAAACTTGGTATGTATATTACTACTAACCCAACTTAGACTTTAGGCTATATTAAAATTCTCTGAGACGAACAGGAGTGGGGGTTATAAGGGAGGCCTGAAATTAAAAATAGCGATATTTCGTTTTCTATTGGTTTTTCGGCAAATATGCACATAACAAAAGTTGTTTATTTTGTTATTTGGAGTAATTTTTGTTATATACACTTTTGTCGTATACCTAAGTATAAATGAGTTATACGTTAAAACTTTAGCGGGCACTAACGGCTGAACCGAACTTAACAAAACTCGGTATGTCAATTAGCATTAATTCTTCCATGATTATAAGTTATATTAAAATTTTTGGGTTTGAACGGGAGGGGGGTTATAAGGGAGGCCTGAAATAAAAATTCACTATATTTACATGTATAAGAGACGGGAAATATAAAAATATCGAAGACTGTGAAGCCTTATCGAACAAATAATTCTATTATTAGCAAATCCACGGGAAAGACGGGTATCAATCCTAAACACTGGGACGGGTAAATGTCAAAATATTGTGCAATGTAAAGCCTGCTAAAAAATACCATCACCATTCAGCCTCAAATGAATTACCGAGCGAAGCCGGGTTTCTGAGCTAGTAGAATAATAATTTAAGAAAATCTAATTATCAGATTCGTAATTGCAATTATCGGTGCTTCTGCACAATAATTTTTTTTCCGAGTGTTTGTTATACACTGAACGTTTACATTTGAAGCAACGCTGTTAAGATTTTGATAGGTTGTTGTATTTTTCTTTTTTTGATTTGGCTTCTCTAACACAAGTGTAACACCTTAGCCTTCCACTTGATGAACCTTGTTCCTCCAATTGGGGATAAATCAGTTCTCGCCCTAGAGCATGCTCCATGGCCTTCACTGAAGGCACAATTTTACTAAACTCTCAGATAGTTCAAATAAAAAGTACTTTCTTCGGCCAGCACTATTTCTTCTCCATGTTGTGTCCAGGATGCAGCATGGACTAACTGTTCCCCTAGTTGGGAACAACCTAGAAAATCTTCTCTTTTCTAAAAAAGTACCTATCAGGAGCAATAATTATAACCATCTCAGTAATATATTTTTTATATGAAAAAAAAATTATATGGGGAGAATATATATATTTTTTTATTGGGAAAAAAAAACTTGAGAAGGTTTGTGTATGTTAAAATTACATCAAAGTAATTATTATTTGAGCAATATAATTAATAACACTTGAATTACTAGTTGAAAGTAGTATTAAATATCAGTTGGCACGAGGAGCCCCCCCCCTTGGTACTTAAGTGTATAACTACCCCTTGCATTACCAAGGGGGGGGGCCATACGTCAAAAAAATATTTTTTCTCAACATAGAAATTTTTTTATTTAATTTTGTTGTTATGCCCTCATTCTAGGATGTTTTTCTGAGGAATACATAAAATATCCCATTAAAATTGGGTGATAGGGAACAAAAACAAAAAGTTGTGGGCTCAAGGAGCCCCCCCCCCTTGGTACTTCTAGGGTTAACAGAATTTGTTTTTCATTAGGCACTAAACACTAAAAATGTTTTGTTCAAATCGGTGGGGGAGGCCGTGTCAGCTGCCCTTGTCAGTGGACAATGAGCTGACAAAGGTGGTAATGTTGCGACATGTTGAAACGTTTGGCTCTGAATCTCTTCCATGAACTGAAACGGACGAGAAAGAATTGTATGAATCGTTGAATCCATGTCCTGTTATGAATATCCCAACACTGGTATGTGCAGATGGATATAAAAAAAATTTATCTTGCGTAAAAGTGAGGTGTGATTGGATAATGGGGGTAGGGTTGGGATTTGTTGAAATGTTTGTCAAAGAAGGAGGATAATGTGATCGGTCGGAAGTAGGTCGATAGTAATACAATTAAAGTATGAGTGTCGGGATGTAGATAAGGATAGTGGGGAGGGGGGGGGTTGATTGGGGGGGATTGGGGTCGTGTTTGCAGGGAAGAAAGGACCAGGTTGCAGCCGAAGTCATTAGATTTATTTATCCAGTTATTTGCTCCATTTAGCAAACAGTAGCCGCTGATAAATTCAGTGTAAAAGAACATTATGAAATAGCGGTAGAGTTAAGGGGTGAGTAGCGTTGGGGTGGGGGTGGTGTTGTAGGGGAGGGAGAGAGAGGGGAGAGGGGCGGAACCGTGCCATGCGCACTCCACTCTCGGCTAGGGCCTCCTCCATAACTAAGTTAGTCACTTTTCGTTTGTCGTCATGTCTGCCCCCGTCGGGTGGAGCTCTTAAAACTCACCAACTCCCCCCTTCATTTCGGCATATTAGTTATCGCCGACAACTTTTCCGTTTTCAGTTCCGTTTCACTTTTTTTTATTTATTTTTTTTAGTTCCCTTTATTTCGTTTCCAGTAGCCGCCAGCAATTCCCTATATATCTCTGTCTGTCTGTTTTTCTACCCCCGTCCAAAATTTTCTCCCAAGACTCCCCGCCGGTGAAGATAGATTTGGAGGAGAGAGTGGACGCTAGGAAGACGAAGCCTCCACCGTGGAATGCGATGGAGTTCAAGACGTGCTCAGAGAGCGGCGGGCCAGTGTCTAGCCCGGAGACGGGCGGAGGAGCTGGAGGCGGGGGACAGTTCATATTCCCGGCTATCTTCAGCAGACAGCTGGGCCACAGCTTCGGGAGTCAAGGAGGCAAGTTGATGGACGACCTCCGCCCCAACCTGGGCCTACTGGGCCTCGTAGATGACCATCCACTCGACAAGAGGCCCAAGACCGAAGCGGAGTTCTCGGGTATATACGGACTCTCGGAGCCTTCCAGCAGGACTCTACACGATCACACAGGTCAGTCTCATATCAACTACATTCTTGTTATCAACCTTGGAACCGATACAATCTGTCTATCCGTACAACCCTCCCAATGCAAGCAATGGTTCTTAGATCCCCGAATACCCAAACGCAATCAATCCCCAATAAACAAAATCCCAATCTCAAATTCGCAAATCAAAATATTTAAACCAGCTCCGAGTTTCAAACCTACCCTTATCAAACTCTTGCAATGTTCAATTAACCATACCCTAGTTCCAAACCTATCTGTCAAACTCTTACAATTCCGAAAAATCCATGTCTCTAACAATTCCTGAAAAGCATAGGACCCCCAACCACCCGTCTAGCCTTCATTATTTTTCATCAAATTCTAACAATTCCCAAAAACCAACCATATCCGTGTTTCTTACCTATCTTTATACTTTATCAACCTCTTACAATTCCCAAAACACCATTTCCCTGTCTCTAGCCTATCTTTATAGACATCCAACTCTTACGTTTCCCCAAAACACTATATCCATGACTCTAACATATCTCTATTGTATGCTCTTGCAATTCCCAAAATACTGTATCCATACCTCTAACCTATCTTTATTCTTTATCAAACCTTTGAAAATCTCAAAAAACCATATCCGACTCTCTAACCTATCTTTATTCTTTATCAAACCTTTGAAAATCTCAAAAAACCATATCCGACTCTCTAACCTATCTTTATTCTTTATCAAACCATTGAAAATCTCAAAAAACCATATCCAACTCTCTAACCTATCTTTATTCTTTATCAAACTTACAATTCAAAAAAAAACACCCTATTCGTGCCTCTAATCCATCTTTATTCTTTATCAAACTCATACAATTTCCATAAAATCTGTTCTTTATCAAGCTGTTACAATTCCCATAAAACCAAATTTATGTCTCTAACCCATCTTTATTCTTTATCATACAATTTCCATAAACCCATGACCGCGTCTAACCCATCTTTATTTTTTATCAAACTCTTACTATTCCCATAAAACCACATTCATGCCTCTAACCCATCTTTATTCTTTACCAAGTTCTTACAACTCCCAAAAAAATTATATCCGTGCCTCTAATCCATCTTTATTCTTTTTCAAGCTCTTACTATTCTCATAAAACCATATCCATGTCTCTAACCCATCTTTATTCTTTACCAAGTTCTTACAACTCCCAAAAAATCATATCCGTGACTCTAATCCATCTTTATTCTTTTTCAAAATCATACAATTTCCATAAACTCATATCCGTGTTTTTAACCCATCTTTGTTCTTTATCATACAACTCCCAAAAAACCATATCCGTATCTCTAACCCATCTTTATTCTTTATCAAACTCTTACAATTCCTCAATACCCCATTCTCGTGTCTCTAACCTATCTTTATTCTTTATCAAACTTCTACAGTTCCAATAAGCCATATCTGTTTCATGCCATGAAAATTTCCCTTCCAAATCGTTGTGTAAACAAGTCCCAAAAAAGTTTTGTATATCCGTTAATTGCTACGTTCTAGTTTCAAATATATCATTGTTTCCTGTCTATCCTTGCCAAAAGAATCCTTCCACAACTATCCGAAATAAAATGTTATTGATGCACTATTCAAAACCATAACTTATTTATATTTACATTTAGCGGATAACCCGAAAGCTTATCTAACAGCTCGTATTCAGTATTCGCCAGACTTCCGCTGCTACTGTTCCATACGAGACATATACGCGTTTCAAATACATCCTTTTTCCTGTCAGGTCTTGACATAAGAATCCTTCAGTCCTGTCTCAATTAGCGTATTGCCGCCATTATCTGTCAAAATCACTGTTTATTTCTGAATAATTTATTCTCCTTACAATATAGAAATTCAGCCTCATAAGTACAAACATTTATTTTTTACACCTTTGCACTATGCCCAGAAAACTTAAATTTAAACCTTAAATGCCATAACCGGATATACCGAAAGATATATCTTAAATGTTTTTCAAAAAAAAAAGTAAAGCTTCCTTCCATCTCTTTCAGTATTCATCAAACTGAGTTTTATTTAATTCCTTCATGTTTACATAAGTCTCAAACACTTTCAATTCTTCATCCTCACGAATCATATTTCAGTTTCAAATATATCCCTCTTTTTGGTCCAGCTAGCCAATAGCATCGTTCCACTCTCATTATTGAAATCTTACTTGATTTATTATCCAATACCACTATTTATTTAATTAATTTCTGCACACCTCCAGGACATTTGTCTACAGCCTTTGACTCCTAAGTTCTTAACGAGTTAGATCCGCACTTAAAAAATCCTTCCTCTCCAATCCCGATTAATGCCTTAATTTCAATATTATCCAAAGTCTCTATACATTTATTTCTGAACAAGTTCCAGAACTATATCTCTAAAACTTAAAAACTCTTCTGTACGCCGCAAAAGCCTTCTGTAATCCACTGTTCTTCAACTGTCACAAAATGTCTGTCACGGCCTTATTTTTGTTAATCGTCAAATTCGTATTCTCTTGGATAAATGTTTACTCTAATCCCATTAAGTCTTTGCTCCTAATGCGTTCCTTCTAGTGTTGAATAAACCTTATCCGGGTTTCAAATCTATCCCATGTTCTCCGCCAAACGTTCGCAACTGCGTTAAGTTCCGCAAGTTTGTCTACTCATTGTCTTCTTCCGTTATCATTGGTTTGCTCACTGCAACATTCTTCTTCAAATGTTTCCAAAGCATATATTTATAAAATTACAATTTATAATCATTCTGATTTTATCCGGAAGGTCTTTGGCAGACAAAACAGTTTATATTACACGAACAACTTTTACAGCCTTGAGAGTAAAGTTAGTAGGTTTTGAACAGTGTCGCCTTCCTTCCTGATAGTTTCGTGTACAGAAGATCCGAGATTGTACATTCTTCTTGCTTCGTTGTAGAAAGGGGAATGAACAAGGTTCACTGTTGATTTTGAGTTTTGACAAATATAGAAAATATTTTGTGGGGCAACGTAGTATGTATCTTTGAGTGCCGTCTGACCAATTTATACTTCTGGATGTTTCCCGTTTCCTGACATCTGGTTTAATTTTTACTAAATTCCAATTTGATGGTAACTGTCTTGTGTTTCACTCTTCGTTCGTTCTTCAGATTTCTCGGTCATATTTTGGAGGTATTTCGGAGATGCTGCAATACACATGATATATGGTTTTGAGTTGAAAATATTTTGTAGGAGATATGAATGTGTGAGTGCCGTCTGAGCAATTCTTACTTATGGATGATCTTTCCTATTTCCTGGTATCTCGTTTAATTTACACTAACTTCCAATTTGACCCTCTTATGTTTCACTCTTGGTTCAGTATTCTTCGAACATATTTTTGGAAACCTGTTGGAGTTGCTGTGTCAATGGTTACTCTGTTAGTAGAATTCCTAACATTATTGGCTTCATCATCTGCTTTCACACTGATTTTAATATTTTTGAAAATTATTTCTTATCAGTAATTTTGAAGCATAAGTCTCGCCTGACCCGGGTTATATATTGGAATCTTTTATTGACCAATTTAAAGTAGAATTTATATATTTTTATTTGTATGAATATTTTGATTTGAGAGATCGGAAAACATGTTGACTTGTAAAAGTAGAGAAAATTATATTTTTCTTTCACTGCTTTGTTTAATCTTGTGTAACTACATTTTGTATTTTCGGGTTTTATGCCATTAGAATAAGGACTGTAGGTGGAGTTTCTCTAGAGCTAGGAGCATTTTGCAACAATGAGATTCGAACTAATGTATAATATCGGCATTTCGCTATTCTGTAATTTGTGAGTGAAATGTTTGACTTTCACATCAAGTTCCTTCAACTTCTTCAAAGATAGTTGCATGACTTCTGTCAGATCCTCTAATCGCGTTTTGTTTCAATCCCTAAATGTGTGTCCAGTTTCATGATATTTTCACTTTATTTTGGTGTAGGTGAGTCTTTACATCAACCAATCAAATACTAGCTGAGATTTTCTTTTTTTGTCAATGTTAGCTGACTACGTATGTGGATTTCTTCGCATATATTAGATTACATACTAGAATATGTTAGGACTTATTTACCGTAATTATTTTAAGGACGAAATTTTACAAACATTTTTGTCGAGTTGATAGAAAATCCCCTTTTTTTTTTTTTCTTTTTTTTTTGAGATTTAAGAACGTTTTCATCGTTAAATTGTCTTTCATGGAAAAAATCTGAATTAATTTATTTTAATTATTAGAGTTTCAAGTCGATTAGGTATTATAAATATTACAAAAATAAATATCTGAAAAATACATAATTAATAGGAAACAAACAAACTTTATAAGTGGAAAAAATGTATGCAATAAAATTAAACTAAGGCCGACAACAAGTAACAAATATGAGGGAAAATTTTAAATAAATGTGATTAAGAAGGCTATGTAAATTAAATTTTGTTTATTTACTTATTTTTAGTTTTAGCTAAATTTGTTTTCGGGTTTGTCGGGATGATTGGGCATAGCTAGATCTTATTTGTTTCCATAATTATTTCCATTTACGAGTAATTTTTAGACATTTAATAACATTTGACTTTTATAATTTATATGTTTTAACGCAGAATTTAGTTTTCGTTTATTAAATTCAAAAGACTGAATATCTGGTTGATTTTCATATGTAGTACACTGCCTCCTGAACTCCGTATCCAACCTTCACCATTCGAATTCCTCTGATGGCGCACAATTCCAATCTGGAAATCATATCCCATGGTAGTTTATAGGCTTGTACTTGTCAACTGAATTCTATTTCGAGTTTCTACCAATCTGCAATAGAACATGTGTTATCGAAACTCTTGCCTTCCATTCTCCAGCCAAAACTATTCTCATTGTGAACACATTCTACTAGGTCTTAAGTGCTCAAAAAAGTTCCTGTTCCTCGTAAGTCGTTCCTTAACTATCCATTTGGTTTTTAATGTGTTCTATACGAATTTTTAATTTGACAAGCTCTCTATTTGTCAATAAACTCATTGGCAGCTTGGCTGTATCCAACCGTTTCCATTTAAAACGTTCTTAGACGCACAGATATCCTATTTCAATCTTGCAAAGGCATACTGTTCTCCAAGAACTTTTTAACTATTTCTTGTCAACTGAATTTTCTTGTGGGATTTTACCAATGTACAATAGTACATTTCTTGCCGTTACTCTTGTCTTCTTTTCTCCTCCTGATACTATACTAATTGTAGGCATATTCCACTAGTTCTTAAGTGCTCATTCGAGTTCCTGATCTTTGTAAATTGTTCCCCGTCTTTCCACGTGGTACTTAATGTGTTTTATACAAAGCTTGAATTTACCGAGCTCTCCATTTGCTAACAAAATCATTGACAATGTACATTCGTTGGCTTCATCCAACCTTAAACATTTAAACCCTTCAATACCCACACATATCCTATTTCAATCTTGCAAAGGCATTGTCTTCTCCGAGCTCCGTGGAAGTTCTTCGACGATTATTTGTCAACTTCAATCCTTTTGGGTTTGTATTAACCTACAATAGTATATTTCTTGTCGCAAGTCTTGTCATAAGCAGGCTGGACCCCACCTTTTCCCTTCAAGTACCACATATATCCAATTCCTAATTTACAAAGGCATTGTCTTCTCCGAGTTCGATGGTAGTTTCTAGACTGCTAGTTGTCAAATGAACCATATTGTGGGTTTGTTCTCTCGGCCTGCAGAGATATACCTCGACCTCTTCCACACATTCAGCTAGCAATCCAGTACATTTCTTGTCGCACCTCTTGCCTTCTTTCTCCTCCTGGTACTATCCTTATTGTTAACACATTCCACCAGGTCTTAAGTGCGCATTCGCCTTCCTAATCCTTCTAAATGGTTTCCCGCCTTTCCCCGTGGTTCTTAAAGTGTTCTATACATATCGTAGATTGTCAACAAACTCATTGAGTGAGTTCCTTAATTTGCTGAATCCAACATTTTCCATTTAAATCGTTCTTAGTCGCACAGATATCCTATTTCAATCTTGCAAAGGTATACTCCTCTTCTCCTAGTTCCGTGAGAACTTAGGAGCTATTACTTTTCAAATGAATTCTCTGGCGGGTTTCTACCAATCTACAATAGAACATTTCTTGTCCCAACTCATGCCTTCCATTCTCCTGCCAAAACTATTCTCATTGTGAGCACATTCCACTAGTTCAGGTCTGGGCAACCTTTGGCATGTTGCTAACTTTAGTCTGCAAATACGATCGCGGACCGCTTTTAAAAGGAGTGCTTTTAGCAGATTTCCCTTAAGGGAAATCAGCTGTTCAGGTTGTACTCATGACGGAATTTTCGAAATTTTTCTTCAAATGTCCATCGATCCTACCCAGGAGATGACGAAAATGATGTCCGTTCAAAACTGTGTATATATATATATATATATATATATATATATATATATATATATATATTTGTCTGTTACCGCTCTAGCGGTCGCAATTTTTGTTTTATCGTTACCAAACTCGATATTTAGTCGTTTTATGTAAAAAGAAAGATCAAGTTCGTTAACGGCTGAAATCGGACCAGTGGGAGGGGGGGTTTAAAGGGGAGGATTTTCGAAAATTCGAAATATCTCCGTTACTATACGTCGGGCCGAAAAATTGTGCAGAATCAATCTTATTGCAAATTACATTTACTATAAATATTGTTATATACATTTATTCTCTATCTTGAATATTAACCGAGATATTTGCATTTGTATTCTGCGTGTGGTCACCAGTAGGCCATGTTCGGACTTTCCGCCGAGAGCTCTGGTGGCCGTTTCCATAGCTATTCGTCCTTCGTGAATAGGTTTAGAGGTTAGGTTAACTGTTTTTTGGGGCTAGAAACTACTGGGTTATTACGCCATAAATAATGTTTTAGGTTTAGAGGTTTCTTACTACTACAGTTGTTATTAGGCAGATTTCTCTATTGTAAAACTTCACGTGGGAAATCTGCTTAGTTTACGCAGCCCCTGCGTGACGGACTTTTTAAAATAGTGTTCATAAATTTTAACCATAGATATCAGACTTGAAATTATACGACAATGTAACTATAATACAATTTATTATAATAACAAAATTAAATGAATAAAATAGGTACAATATTATAATTAAATCGTAAAATTTGGAATCATAACATACAACGGAAGTTAAATACTGACATCGAAATCAATGAGATACTTGGCTTGAATTGGGGAAACTAATCCATCGATGTTTGGACTAATTCCACTGAAACAAAGACGAAAAGAATTTTCCAAATTGTCGTCAATCAGCATTGTACGATGTATTTGAACTTATTAAGAATTAATGTTGATTTAGTGACTTTCATAAATGAACAGAACTGTTGTTATTAATAAGTAGTGCCAAACGCACAAATCCTCATTTTCCTCATTTGGAGTAAGTAGTATAATATTTTGTTTGATTGGGTTTTCACAATGTCTCGCGGGCCGGATCAAGCCTTACAGCGGGCCGGTGGTTGCCCACACATCCACTAGGTCTTAAGTGCTCATTGCAGTTCCTTATCCAAACAATCCTTATACAAATCGTGACTTCGCCGAGCTCTCTATAGGTCAACAATTTCATTGAGTGAGTTCATTAATTGGCTGGATCCTTTTCCATTTAACCCGTCAAGCCTCGCACATATCCTATTTCAAACGTCATGGAGGCATACTCTTCTCCAAGTTCCTTGCGAACCTTTCGCCGATCGGTTGTCAGCTGATTCCTTTAAGGTTTCTTCTCTTGGTCTGCAGAAGATCGTCACCTAGATTGATAGCTGTATGCAGAGGTAACCATACATCTTCCAATCCGGAACTTTTCTTGTCCAACTTTTTCCTTTTATTCCTCCGCCCAGAACAATTTCTTATTGTGAACACATTCATTCCGCTTGGCCTTAAGTTAGTTTTCGGTCATAATTTAGTAACTCTCGATCTTTTTCTAAATGGTTTCCAAATGGTTCTTAATGTGTTCTACGTAAGTTTTTAATTTTGCCTACAAATCCATTGAGAGGCTTTATAACTTGCCTCCAGCCAGCATTTCCATTCCAGACTTCTTGCTGTCCTATTCCAACCGTTGTTGATAGGCATCCTAGTTCTCCTTTGTTGTTCTGGCAAAAGATTTTTATTTCAATTACGACGGGCAACACAGCCAGCTAACTTCATGAAGTAATTAATATGATTTAGTAATATGATGATAAGAATTAATCATGTTTAAGTTATTCATATTGGATGAGTTGAAGACAAATGCTAGGTTAGTGCAATAGTTATTTTGAGGAACAAACTTTTTTGTGATCTTATGATCGATAATAAGTTCGGCAATTTTCATCCAACAGCCATTCCACCCCTCACGGGTATATATATATATATATATATATATATATATATATATATATGTGTGTGTGTGGTGTGTTGTTCTTTTCGGAGTTTTGGTCAATGTTGGTGAAATGAATCTTAGTTTATCTTTAGAATCTTTATTTTCTCTTCCTCAGGGCTGTAAAAATTACATGTACTACATTATAATATTGCACATTGTTGTTATACATTGTTATAAAAGGGTGTGTTTTCCTTATTATTACTTACCAAGACTAAATATATTTATAGACTATTATACATTCTTATTGCACTATGACTAGGGTTATAGTAACCTTCCTTGTTTTGTTTACATAGCAGGGTCACAGCCTTTTGTATGTTTTATATATTTATAGTATGGTGTATTTGTTTGTTAAACTATATTATAATTGTTGTACTGTGGTTCTTATATTATTTTACAATGGTTATTGCTATGCACTATTTTAATTATTGCTGTGTTTTGTTAATTCTATGTTATTGCCACTCACCACTATGTTATTGCAACTTATATTATTTTACAATAATTATTGCTATGCACTATTACCCTATTATACTATTATGACCCTGCTATGTAAACAAAACAAGGAAGGTTACTATAACCCTAGTCATAGTGCAATAAGAATGTATAATAGTCTAAAAATATATTTAGTCTTGGTAAGTAATAATAAGGAAAAAACACCCTTTTATAACAATGTAAACAACAATGTGCAATATTATAATGTAGTACATGTAATTTTACAGCCCTGAAGAAGAGAAAATAAAGATTCTCGAAATATCGGCATAAACTAAGATTCATTTCACCAACATTGACCAAAGCTACGAAAAGAACAACTCACCACATATAAATACAACCTGGTCGAAAACATCAGCACAATTATATATATATATATATATATATATATATATATATATAGAATATAATATAAAAAAAAATATAATAATAATAAAATATTAAAATAAGTTTTCTTTCTTTCTTTAATATGAGCAGATTAATGAAATTTTATGTTCTTGTTTCTTTTTCTTTCCTTTCTTTCTATTTCTTTATTTTTTATTCTTGTTTCTATTAATGTAAGATTACTTATGTATCAAATTTGAAGATGACCCAATGTTGAGTAAGCTATTTTAACTATAATGTAATTCATTGTTTATTGATATATTAATTATAGGCAAATTATTTCTTTTATCAATCACCAATATTATTGTATTACTTTAGAGAAGTATTGTACCTACCCATGTGTTTTAAATTTTCTTCTTTTTTTTTTTTTTTTTTTTTGTGAAAATTCGGACTTCCTGAAAAAAGTTTATACTTAAATACAGAATTTATATCTATCTTTCTATTAAATTAAGTTAGTAATTTACAAATAAAATAATTGAATGAGAGGAAAAAAACAAAAATAAAAACAAAACAAAAAAAATCAATTAAAATTAAATTCAACCAATTTTGAATTTGCGAGTCTATATAAGGTAAATATGTTGGGTTATAATTCTCATTCCTCACAATCAACTTTACAATCTAATTCATTTTTGCTACATCCGCACCTGTACTTTTGATAAACTTTATAAGTTCTTTACTGTATTTATTAAATTTAATATGAGATGGTTCTGGCCAATTACCTCCTTTTAAAATTATGTTCATTATTAAATTTGATCTATTTTGATTAAATGTTGAACAGTCATAGAGTATATGTAAAAACGTTGATCTTATCCGTCCGTCGCAAGTACATTTTTCATTGTGTTGAATTTTAAATCTTTTTAAATAATGTCCTGCCAGTCCATGTTCCGTTAGAAATTGTGTGCATTTGTGATGGTGAATCATAATTGTGCTGTAGTTGTTGTGAGTTATATTTGGTATGTATTGGTGTAAGCTGTAAGGTTTGTCACATGTCCATTCTCTGTTCCACTTATGTATTGTGTCGGTACGTAAATATTTTTGTAATGTATGAGAGTGGTACGAGAGAGAATTCTGGGATTATTTTTGTATCTTGAGCTTCTTCCTTTGCTAACGTGTCAGCTTGTTCGTTTTCAATATTTCCTGAATATTTGATCCAGTCTGTGTATGTGTAGATTTAAATGTATAATTTCCAGAATACTTTGTCTAATGTTTTCTGTGAGCGGGTCGTGTTTAATAGGGTTGTGTACTGAGTAAATAATCATGTTTCGACGGGAAATAATTGTGAATTGAATTCGTACATTTTACTTCAGACGAATATTAAAACGGAATTAGTTATTCTACATGTTACAGGGCATTTCGGTTGCGTGATGAAGATAACCGGGGCATTCTTAACCCTGCGGCGGGCGCGCCAATTTGAGCGGAGCGGTGTTGGACCGCATTTTGTTTTTTCTATTTTTTTATTAGAAAATAAGCAATAACTTACTTATTTATATTGTTTATTCATTTATGCTTTGGTTTTACAGTAATTATAATGCTGAATAATGAAAATTATACGTTATCATATTGCTAAGTAAAGGATGGCTAAACAATTTTTTTTTTATAAATAGCTTTGGAATATAAAAAACAACCTTGCAATAGGTAGAATAATGATTGAGATATTTTAATAATAAATTGTTTATTATAAATAACCACCAACATAGGATATTCAGGAACGCAGGAATAGTGGTTTATGAACAATAATTTTGTTTTATAATATTATTTTACAGACTAAAAATAGAGTAAAATTATTAATTATTTTCATAAAGTTTGAACAAACATTTTGTAATATAAATACAGAGTAATAGTATATTAGTAATATAATAAAAAAAAATAAGTTCAAGGTTATAAATGATCAAATACAGAAAAAATATTCGGTTCAAAATTTGCTCAGAAAAAAAAAATGTAATTTATCAATTAGGAATTAGAAAAAAATGAACTTTTTTTTACATTACAGCACAAAAATCAAACTTCTTCCTCGTATAAAGCATTTCCCTGACAATTATTCCACGTTACTTGATGGATACTGTGATTTCGGCGAAAATTCCTGTGGCACATATTGCATACAACGCTTGTTCTATTATTTCGATGTGACCCACAAAGGTAGAAAAATTTTTTTTAGCTCTCAGAAAACCTTCTCAACATGTCAGAACATGTTGACATACAAATACCTGGAACCCCCAGCCTGCTGAAGTCATTTCTATTCCTAGTATTTTGACAGATGTTCAGATTGCGGTCCAAATGCCGTAGCGCGCCCTCCTGACGGTTGATAATTTAAACCAGGGGTCTCCAAACTTTCCAGCCTTAGGGCCATACTGATTACTCCAGTAAGTTCCGAGGGCCAAAACCATATTATCATTGTTGCCGGTGGTAAAAAGTGAAATAGTCCACTGATGAAAAAAAAAGTCCGAAATAATACGCAACGTTTAAAAAAGGCTGCAAATCGGACTGAAGTCCGCAAAACGGCAACACTGCATATTATTAATTTTCAATAAATAAACAATAAGCCTACAACAATGTTATGAGTAGTTAGCCCATGACCATATCAATGTAGATGTCATATTAATAATTATTCAACATTAAATTAGAATACTTCAGTAAACTAAATTTAATTTGCTATAAAAAATATGTTCTCTAAAAGGAGTTTTCAAGTATGCTAGCTCTCCGCGGGCCGGACAAAATCTGTCCACGGGCCGGATGTGGCCCTCGGGCCGTAGTTTGGAGACCCCTGGTTTAAACCAATCTTTATATTTACACGGGACACCAACTCTATTTGTTACAGGTAACACGGTTAGTCTATCTGTATGTAGATTGCTCGCTCTCTGACGACCGCAAATTAGTTCAGAAGCAGTGCCAGGGGAGGGGGTTATTGAAATTTCGATACATCTCCGTTATAATGGGTTGGTTTCAAGAATGAAATATATAACCAATCTTGTAGCAAAATAAATGTAGAAAAATGTTGGTTCTGTGGTTAACGAGGAACTGGTGTTTGTGTTTTTAGCAGGGTTCCTTTAGAAGAGGATTCTATTGTTGTTGCTCGCATTAAACCATTTCACAAAAATCCCTTCAAATCTTCTCTGAAACCGAGGTTGGGGGCGTTGCAAAAGTAAATATAATGTTTTATTTATCCGTATACATGTAGATGAACCTATAATAATTTATGTGTTGGGAGCTCTGGATCGTTTTTATTTAATTAACGCAGTTTTACTTACTTTTAGTTTTACTTATTAACGCAGTTTCATATGTGATATATCATATTACTTTTAAGTGATTTTTAGCAGATTTCTCTTAAGGGAAATCAGTTATTGAGGTTGTACTCATGACGGAATTTTTGATTTTTTTCTTCAAATGTCCATCGATCCTACCTGGTAGATGACGAAAATGAGGTCCGTTCAAAACTGTATGTATCTATCTATCTATCTATCTATCTATCTATCTATATATATATATATATATTTGTCTGTTACCGCTCTAGCGGTGCAATTTTTGTTTGATCGTTACTAACTCGTTATTTAGTCGTTTTATGTAAAAAGAAAGATCAAGTTCGTTATTGGCTGAAATCGGACCAGGGGGAGGGGGTGTTTAGAGGGGGAGAATTTTGAAAATTCGAAATATCTCCGTTACTATAAGTCGGATCGAAAAAGTGTATAGAATCAATCTTATTGGAAATTAAATACACTATAATTAATGTTATATACATTTATTCTCTATCTTGAATATTAACCGAGATATTTACATTTTTCAGTCTTCAGCCTTCAGTAAATCTCCACTTCTACCAGTGTTGCATAAAAAATTCTGTTATATAATAAAAGATATTAATTGAAGCCTAAATACCAAATATTGTTTTCATTGAACTTTTACTTTGTGAGATATATGCAAATACGTTCTGTGACCCCCTCCCCCCTTCTTTTGTTCTTGGATTACTAAAATTTGAGTGATTGAGATAAAACTGATTCTGATTCATTACAAATTACACCACTAGCTATAGTAAATTGTTTTCAATAAAATTAATATGTCTTATTCAAATATATTCCATTAATTGTTTGTCTTTCCGGTCTATCTATGCAGCACAACGAGGTTGGCTTGCCTGTTTGTTTACAATTCAGCCTTGTCTTGTACATTTACAGAGTATTCACGGTAGTGTTACCTGTATGTATATTTCTCTATTGTAAAACTTCACGTGGGAAATCTGCTTAGTTTACGCAGCCCCTGCGTGACGGACTTTTTTATAGGCCTCATTAGCCCATTATTTGGTTTTATTGTTACAATAAATTTTAATTATTTATTAACGTCCACTTTTTGCAATTCAGGCTAATTGAGAAGGGTTATCTACAGGTTACTACCCTTTTCTAGCCAGGATGGAACTAAAAGTTTTAGTGAATTCCGTCACTAAATAAATTCCTCACGTGGCTAACCTGAACCCCCTGTTTTAGCAATATTTAGATATTATAAAATTACTTAATAGTTCTTTTTAAAGCAAATTTCCCTGAAGGGAAATCACCTATTGACGTTGTACTCATGACGCGAGTCTCAAACATTTGGTCGAATGTCCATCGATCCTGCCTAGTAGATGAGGAGAATGAAGTCCGTTCAAAATTTTATGTTTTTCTGTAATCGTTGAATAATTTTAACATTACTAAACTGAAATGAGTGAAGAAAGTGAAACATTTTGCAATAGAGTGAAGAAAGTAATCACTTTCTTCACAAGTGAAGAAAGTGAATTGCCTTCTTAATTAGTAATAATTATAAATTAAAAAATAATTTGAAGTTGGAAATTAAATGCTTTTAAATGTTTCTTAACATTGTAAGAATTTATTTTAACAAAATAAATTGAAATGTGAATGAATTATTGGTGGAAATAATCAATATATTTTAAAATTTAAATATAATAATAATTACCTTCCTTGTTTATAACTGCACTACTTCACAATCATCACTAGTTGTTTTATAACTATGCTTATAACCTTTCACAACCATGCTTATAACCTACCAACAACATACCATAATCTTCACAACATCCTAATTCTGTTTATATTCTGGTTAAATCTGATCATGTACATATATCGTTAAAAATCATGATCACTTTAAAATGCACTCCTTTTAAAAGCGGCTCGCGAACGTATTTTAGCACGAAAGTTTGGCCCGCAACATGTCAAAGGTTGCCCAGACCTGCAATACACTTCCCTAGTAATTAAGGTTATTTCCCTTTCAAGAATTCCACTATAAAAGTTGTGCTTACGTCTCCACATTTTCTCCATTGTAATATTTAATTTGGCAGATTTTAATATTTATTCATTCTCTAGAGTGGCGAGTTCGATTCCTCAGTAATATATTGTTATATGAAAAAACATTATATGGGGAGAATATATATATATATTTTTTTTTTGAGAAAAAAAAACTTGAGAAGGTTTGTGTATGTTAAAATTACATCAAAGTAATTATTATTTGAGCAATATAATATAACACTTGAATTACTAGTTAAAAGTAGTATTAAATATCAGTGGGCTCGAGGAGCCCCCCCCCCCTTGGTACTTAAGTGTATAACTACCCCTTGCATTACCAAGGGGGGGGGCTCCTCGAGCCCATACGTCAAAAAAAAATTTTTTTCTCAACATAGAAATTTTTTTATTTAATTTTATTGTTATACCCTCACTCTAGGATGTTTTTCTGAGGAATACATAAAATATCAAAAATATCCCATTAAAATTGGGTGATAGGGAACAAAAACAAAAAGTTGTGGGCTCAAGGAGCCCCCCCCCCTTGGTAGTTCTAGGGTTAATACTTCCATGATTATAAGGTATATTACAATTTTTAGGTTCGAACGGGAGTGGGGGTTATAAGGGAGGCCTGAAATAAAAATTCGTGATATTTCATTGTCTATTTGTTTTTTGACAAACAAGCAAATAACAAAAGTTGTTTACTTTGTTATTTAGATTAACTTTTGTTTTATACATTTCTCCAGGAACACTGTGTGGAGCAAGTAATTTGCGTAGAAATATTGATATGCTCAACAATTCATTCTAATTTGAACTATGAGGTACCTCACCTGGAAAAATTAATTCAAATCTATGTTAATATTTTGTCCTTAGTAACTGAAATCTATGCATTATGCACACGAGACGGGAAATATGGCAATATAACAAAATATGAAATATGACAATTTGGAGGACAGTCAAGACTTACATAAAAAATTAATTTTATTATTATCAAATGCCAACAACGGGTATTAACCCTAAACACTGGGACGGGTAAATGTCAAAATATTGTGCAAAGTAAAGTATTGCCAAAAAAATACCATAACCATTCAGCCTCAAATAAATTCCCGGGCGAAGCCGGGTATCTGAGCTAGTATATATATATATATATATATATATATATATATATATATATATATATATATATATATATTAGCTAAGGTACCCTGCGATGGCCAGGAAATCATTCTTGACTGACTAATGATGGCATTTTGATAGTAAGACTTCAAAGTGTATATTACACTTCCCTCCACGACGTATTATGTAACATTTGTACGCATTTATTAAAAAACACTTAAAGAAGTACTAATAAAATGAATGACTCTCTTTATAGTTTTAGTGTATATCCCATGTTTCCCAAGTTACTCTAAGTAACAAAATAAACAACTTTTTATTTTTGTTAACAGTTTGCCGATGAACTATAGGAAACGAAAAATAACAATTTAGAACTTTTTTAGAAAAGAGAAGATTTTCTAGGTTGTTCCCAACTAGGGGAACAGTTAGTCCATGCTGCATCCTGGATAAACACTCGGAAAAAAAATTATTGTGCAAAAGCACCGATAATTGCATTACCAATCTGATAATTATATTTTCTTAAATTATTATTCTATTATAACTTAGATATAGATAACTTTTTATTCTAACAATGTTTAGATATGTTCCTCCAGTAGAATAAAATTACATTTCATATAAAGTCATCCTTTCCCCTATCCGAACTTTTTTTTTTAATTCATTTTTATTTTTGTATTTAATTTTTTTTTTATTTTTTTTTTTCACAGGTGTCATAAGAAACGTTCATTAAACATAATCCAATAGAAATAAAAATTTTAAAAAAAATTATAGAACCAAAATAAAAGGTTTTTAAGGTTGTGGGCTGGAGGAGCCCCCCCCCCTTGGTAATCCATGCGACCTGGGAGAGGTCGGTAATACTAGGATTAATGCTAATTCACATACCGAGTTTTGTTCATTTCGGTTCAATCGTTACTACCCAATAAAATTGTAGACTTTCGCTTTAGTTTTTAACCTCTATCTCGTATATACTTTATTATACGGCAAAAGTTAATATTACAAAAGTTACTTTAAGTAACAAAATAAACAACTTTTGTCATGTTCATATTTGCAGCAAAACTAATAGAAAACGAGATACCGCTACTTTTAATTTCAGGCCTCCCTTACAACCCCCACTCCTGCCCGTCCCTAGATATGTTGGTATGGCTTATTATAATGAAGGCGTTAATCCTAATACACATACCGAGTTTTATTTAGTTCGGTTGAGTCTTTTGTGCCGAATAAAATTGTTGACTTCCCCTATACTTTTTAACGTATAACGTCTTTATACTTCGGTATACGACGATAGTGTATATAACCAAAGTTTCTCTAAATAACAAAATAAACAACTTTTGTTATGTGCATATTTGTCGAAAAACGAATAGAAAACGTAATATCACTACATTTACTTTCAGGCCTCCCTTATAACCCCCACTCCTGCCCGTCCCTAGAAATGTTGTTATGGATTATTATAATGAAAGCGTTAGTGCTAATACACATACAGAGTTTTATTGATTTCGGTTGGATCTTTTGTCCCAAATAAAATTGTTCACTTCCTCTATAGGTTTTAGCGTATATCTCGTTTCTAATTCGGTATACGAAAAATGTGTATATAACAAAAATTATTCTAAATAACAAAATAAACAACTTTTGTTATGTTCATATTTGCTGAAAAACCAATAGCAAACGAAATATCGCTATTTTTAATTTCTGGCTTCCCTTATAACCCCACTCCTGTTCGTCTCAGAGGATATTAATATAGCCTAAAGTCTAAGTTGGGTTACTAGTAATATACATACCAAGTTTCATAAAATTCGGTTCAGCCGTTTATGCGTGAAAAGGTAACAAACAAACAAACAAACAAATAAACTAGTCAACCCCCCCCCACTCCTACCCAGGCCATATTAATAATAAGCTTTTTTATTATTACTCTATTTGAAGTCTAATTACCAAATATTCCTCTCATTGACTTTTTACATATTAAGATAAGTGCATTTGCGTGGAAAATTGCTTAGTTAACGCAGCCCCTGCGTGACGGACTTTTTTTCTATTTCAATCATATTTTTGTCCAATTCGTTAATATCAGTCTGCCGAAACAAATATTCACGTTATTAATTCGTTTTTGCCCCCATTCGCTCGTACTTTATAATGTTTGAACACTTTGAGAATGCTAAACTCCAGTAAAAAAGAAAAAAAATTAATAATAAATTTTTTGAAGAAGGATGTAACATCCTTCTAATCGGGTTTTTAACATTATTTCTAGACACTAGTTGGCAAAACTACACAAAAATTCCTTCTAATATTCTCGAATCGTAAATGGATGACGAAAAGAAGATTCCCCCTTCGAAGTGTGATGTTACTGAATGTAATGGTTTTAGCAGATTTCTCTTTAGGGAAATCAGCTATTGAGGTCGTACTCATGTCTCGATTTTCGAAAATTTCTTCACATGACCATCGATCCTACCCAGGAGATGACGAAAATAAGGTCCGTTCAAAATTATATATATACTAGCTAAGGTACTTCACCCGAGAATTCATTTTAGGCTGAATAAAGATGATATTTTTATGTCAAGGCTTTATTTTCCACAATAGTTTGTCATTTCCCCGTCACAGTTTTTAGGGTTTATACCCGTTGATGATGTGGATTTGTTAATAATAAAATTATTTGTTATTTAAGAATTCAATCTTCTAATATTATTAAATTTCCCGACTCCTGTGCATGTAGGTTTTTTTATAACGTAATGAACAGTATAGTTCATAATCGTAGAAAGTATTCTGCCTTCCAAACCATGTATGAATTAAAGTTCCTTTCCCTTGAGGTGGTCCCAAGCTTTAGTTTTTGGTGTATACTTTGTTATACGGCAAAAGTGAATATAACAAAAGTTACTCTAAATAACAGAACAAACAATTTTTGTTATGCTCAAGAATTCATTCCAATTTGAACTATCAAGTACCTCACCTGGAAAAAGTAATTCAAATCTACGTTAATATTTTGTCTTTTAATAACTGAAATCTATGCATAATGCACAGGAGACGGGAAATGTGACAATATGGAGGACATTGAAGTCTTACATAAAAAATTAATTTTATTATTAACAAATGCCAACAACAGGTAAACAACCTAAACACTGGGACGGGTAAATGTCAAAATATTGTGCAAAGTAAAAATAAAGCCTTGCCAAAAAAATACCATTTTTCTTCAAATGTCCATCGATCTTACTTAGTAGATGACGAAAATGAGGTCCGTTCAAAACTATATATATATATATACATATATATATATATATATATATTTGTCTGTTACCGCTCTAGCAATTTTTGTTTGATCGTTACGAAACTCGAAATTTAGTCGTTTTATGTAAAAAGAAAGATCAAGTTCGTTAACGGCTGAAATCGGACCAGTGGGAGGGGGGGTTTAGAGGGGAGGATTTTCGAAAATTCGAAATATCTCCGTTACTATACGTCGGATCGAAAAATTGTATAAAGTCAATCTTATTGCAAATTACATTTACTATAAATATTGTTCTATACATATTTTCCGTATAATGAGTATTAACCGAGATATTTGTATTTTTTGTAATGAGTTCCGCTTTCAGTAAACCCCTACTCCTACTAGGGGCATATTAATAATAAGCTGATATCTAATGAACCACCATTACCATTATTAGGTTAAATACAAAATATTCTTTTCAGCAAAGCTTTATTTTACGAGGTACAAACAAATACGTTCTGTTGACCCCCCCCCCCTTTCTTTCTTGGACTACAAAAATCTGAGTGATTGAGATAGAAATTATTTTGATTCATTTCAAATTACTCCAATAACTATAATAAATAGTTTCCAATAAAATTAATATTTTATATTCAGATATATTTCTTTAATTGTTTGTTTTTCCGGTCTATCTATCGATACTGCACTACAAGGTTGGCTAATCTGTTTGTTTACAATCCAGCCGTATTACGTTGTAGGGACTATTAACTTATATTGTAAATTCACTGAAAGATTTCTCATTGCCGTTTGTAATTATTCACTAATATTCACGGAAGTGTTTGTTACCTGTATGTATATTTATCTATTGTAAACCTTCGCTGGCTAACCTGCTTGTTCCTTAATCTTGTGAAAATCTCATAACCGTCTGAATCGTATTTTGCCCCCTCCCTTTCTATTTTCTTCCCGGATTCCTAAATTTGGAATGGTTGTTATTAAAATTATTCTGGTCTATTATTAATTACAGTACTAGATATAATAAATAGTTATATGAATAAAATTTATAACTTATATTCAAATATATTTCCGTAATTGCTTTTATTTCCGGTAAAAGTTGGCTAACCTGATTGTTTAGAACTCACGACTGTTTGCTATCAGAAAGGTTCTTACCATTTAACTTGCCATTTATTTGTTTACTTAATATTCACAACAGTATTAAGTCTTACAAATAATAGATATTCAGTGGTACTATTTAGTGTTGGTGTAATAAGTGTTCAGAGCGCTGCTATCATTAACGGTAAGTCCATCTTTTGTGTTCTTGTTGTTTTTTTTGGGATTGAATTGTTTTTAATTTAATCTCGGAGCCTAACGGGCGAGAGTTACTTTCCCGCCAAAAGCTAGTTCGGCCGTTTCTTAGACTGGCTCGGCTCTCGTGTATTTCTCTATTGTAAAACGTCACGTGGGAAATCTGCTTAGTTTACGCAGCCCCTGCGTGACGGACTTTTAAAGTATACCTTATACCTATTTAAAGTATTTAAAGTATACCTTATCGCTATTTAAAGTATTAAAAATATACCTTCATTTAAAGTATTCCTTATACCTATTTAGAGTATACCTTCATTTAAAGTTTTCCTTATACCTATTTAAAGTATACCTTCATTTAAAGTATACCTTATCACTATTTAAAGTATTAAAAATATACCTTCATTTAAAGTATTCCTTATACCTATTTAAAGTATTAAAAATATACCTTCATTTAAAGTATACCTTATACATATTATTCTTATAAGCTGTTATATTAGAAAGCAAAATTATTTAAAGAATAAATTCGAATTCGAGGCTGCAGAGCCTCTCTCATCCTCCCTGATCTATTCCTGTTCTAGTTTCCACGAACAGTGAGTCAGCCCTCCAGTCAGGGTGGCCAAGCTGCGTTTCTCTTTGTATCAGACAAAGAACCCTCTCTGAATGCTTCATTACAACATTCTAACTACATCCAGTCATTTTAGCAGAGTTTTAGAAACGTTTCTTCAAATTTCACCGATCCTGCCTAGGGGATAAAGGAAATGAGGTCCGTTCAAAATTGTATGTATTGTTACGTTTTTTACAAAACGTCCGTCACGCAGGGGCTGCGTAAACTAAGCAGATTTCCCACGTGAAGTGTTACAATAGAGAAATTTCATGAGAGCCGAACAGGTAAGGAAACGGCTGACCTAGCTTTTCGCGGGAAAGTCACTGTCATCCGTTATCCGCCCAGATTTAATAAAATGCAACATCTCGGTTAATATTCAAGATAGAGAAAAAGTATATAGAACAATATTTATAGTAAATGTAATTTGCAATAAGATTAATTCTATACAATTTTTCGATCCGACGTATAGTTACGGAGATATTTCGAATTTTCAAAAATCCTCCCCTTTAAACCCCCCCCCCTCCCACTGGTCTGATTTCAGCCGTTAGCAAACTTGATCTTTCTTTTTACATAAAACGACTAAATATCGAGTTTGGTAACGATCAAACAAAAATTGCGACCGCTAGAGCGGTAATAGACAAATATATATCTCCTAGGTAGGATCGATGTCCATTTAAAGAAAAAATTCGAAAATCGCGTCATGAGTACAACCTCAGTAGCTGATTTCCCTTAAGGAAAATCTGCTAAAACAATAAACGTTGATTGTTCGGGTTCTATTGGATTTCAAAATTAAATGCACAAACATTAATCCTCAGCAGTCCTGTTGGAAGTGAAGAATATTTTTCCCCGGAGAGAGAAAAAGACGTCCAATTCTTCACAAATTTTTATTTCTGCGATAAGCCTTTTCGAAGACTGTTGTCTCCATCTTCAGAGCTACTTGCATGCGGTCATTGGGAAAGACAGCAAGTGACTCTCACCTGCCGTCTTTCCCAATGAGCACATGCAAGTAGCTCTGAAGATGAAGTCTTCGAAAGTGCTTAGCGCCGCAGTAAAAATTAGCGAAGAATTGGACGTCTTTTTCTCTCTCCAAGGGAAAAAAAAAAAAAAAACCGACAAGTATATATCATATTTGCGCAACGATCGGCCCGCTGTAAGATTTTATCCGGCCCTCGAGACATTTTGAAAAACCCAATTATACAGAAATATTACACTACTTACTCCAAATTAGGAGAGATTTGTGCGTTGGGCAGTACTTATAATTGTGAACAGTTATTTTCAATGATGAAAGCTAATAAATCAAAACATCGTACAAGGCTGACTGATGATAATTTGGAAAATTCTTTTCGTCTTTGTATCAGTGGAATTAATCCAAACATTGATGGATTAGTTTCCCAATTCAAACTCATTTCGGTGTCGTTGTTTGTAATAATTCCAAATTTAACAGTTTAATTATAATGTTGTACCTATTTTTTTTTTCATTTCATTTTGTTATTTTAATAAATTGTATTATAAATACATTGTCGTTATAATTTAATATCTGATATCTATAGTTAAAAACTATGAACACTACTTTTATGAACGTGTTTGCACACTAAAGTTTGGCCTGCAACATGTCAAAGGTTGAGTCCTGCACCAAACACTTTTAGCAGATTTCCCTTAAGGGAGATCAGCTATTGAGGTTGTACTCATGACGGAATTTTCGAAATTTTTCTTCAAATGTCCATCCTAGTAGATGACAAAAATGAGGTCCGTTCAAAACTATATATATATAAATATATATATATATATATATATATATATATATATATATATATATATATATATATATACACACACACACACAAACATATATATATATATATATATATATACATACGCCTGTTAACACTCTAACGGTCGCAATTTTTGTTTAATCGTCACCAAACTCGGTATTTAATCATTTGTATGTAAAAAGAAAGATCAAGTTCGTTAACGGCTGACATCCGACCAGTGAGAGGGGGCATTTTGAAAATTTGCAATATCTCCGTTACTATACGTCAGATTGATAAATTGTATAGAACCAATCTTATTGCAAATTTTAATTTTTTTTTATATACACTTATTCTCTATCTTGAATATTAACCGAGATATTTGCATTTTTATTAAGGGTAACGGACGAGATGAGTTCGTTATAGTCGGTTCTATTCGTTTCCGCCAAAAGCTAGTTCGGCCGTTTCCGTAACTGTTCGGCTCTCGTTAGGAGCACCAACTCGCACGATGATTGGTCGGAGCAGGGCCGCCTAGAAGCTTCTAGATTCCAGCTCTGGCTCAATCTACTCCCATCTTTACAAGATTGCTCTCATTTTCCTTGTACATCTTTAAAAACGTGATTAAATAGGATTGTGTTTCCATTCGAAGTAGCAACGAAATCTCTCAAGTAGACCAATTGCTTTCGCAACAGTATATTATGCATATAATTTCAAGTGCTATTTACTTAGACTTCTTATAATAGAACTGACTCATGTCAGATCCTGAGTTGTTAAAGCGAGAGAACGCACTTCTGAAGCGTTCGTCTAAAAAAAATGTTAAAGATTACCTGACAGTCTTGAGGTGTTGCTAAGTTAACCACTAGATCTCGAGATCGAATCGATTTTTTTTTTTTTTGTGTGTTTTTTACATTTTGTTTCTAGGGCGTTTATTATTAAATAAATTGTTTTTAATTATTGACATTTAATTTTTAACTTGCTCCATATATTTAAATAAAATTCGAATGCTTTCTGTCAAAAATATGGTAGGTTTATGGAAATATTTAATATTACATATATCACAAATATATTACTATTAATTGAATACATAAGTGTATAACAATTATCAATAATAATGCGGATATATTGGTGATATTTTTAAACGGTTTTATTTATGAAGCTTTATACGTTTATTTGCAATTATTTCATATTACAATTAATGATGATATTTAAAATTTTCTACCTCTAGAAATAAAAATATTCTTTAACTGTTTTATGCTTTAAAGATACATTTTCATTATGCTTGGCCTTGGATCTATCTATCATGAAGTTACACATTTTATTTCATTATGCTTGGCCTTGGATCTATCTATCATGAAGTTACACATTTTATTTCATTATGCTTGGCCTTGGATCTATCTATCATGAAGTTACACATTTTATTTCATTATGCTTGGCCTTGGATCTATCTATCATGAAGTTACACATTTTATTTCATTATGCTTGGCCTTGGATCTATCTATCATGAAGTTACACATTTTATTTCATTATGCTTGGCCTTGGATCTATCTATCATGAAGTTACACATTTTATTTCATTATGCTTGGCCTTGGATCTATCTATCATGAAGTTACACATTTTATTTCATTATGCTTGGCCTTGGATCTATCTATCATGAAGTTACACATTTTATTTCATTATGCTTGGCCTTGGATCTATCTATCATGAAGTTACACATTTTATTTCATTATGCTTGGCCTTGGATCTATCTATCATGAAGTTACACATTTTATTTCATTATGCTTGGCCTTGGATCTATCTATCATGAAGTTACACATTTTATTTCATTATGCTTGGCCTTGGATCTATCTATCATGAAGTTACACATTTTATTTCATTATGCTTGGCCTTGGATCTATCTATCATGAAGTTACACATTTTATTAAGCATCTCCAAAACTGCTCGTATTCGATTGAACAGAATCTAAGAATTCAACGATTGAACTGAACTTAACAGAACTCGCTATGTAAATTAGCATTAATTCTTCAATGATTATAATCTATATTAAAATTGTAAGGTTCAAACGGGAGTTGGGGCTATAAGGGAGGCCTGAAATAAAAATTAGCGATATTTCATTTTCTATTTCTTTGTAATTGTCTTCATATACTGCGTAGGATCAATGGATATATGAAGAAATTTTAGCAGATTTCCCTTAGGGGAAATCAGATATTGAGGTCGTGCTCTTGACGCGATTTTCGAAACATTTCTTCAAATATCCATCGATCCAAGATGACGAAAATGAGGTCCGTTTTATATATATATATATATATATATATATATATATATATATATATATATATATATATATAATATTTTATATTATAATGGTACATGGTTATGGGTGGGGTAGTTAGGGGTGGTTACTGCGTTCCAAAAAATGTGGCGCACTTGAATTTTATTATAACCAAACACTGTATTTGCTTTTGATCTCTCATTTTTTTAATATTATAATGGAACATGGTTATGGGTGGTTAGGGGTGGGGTAGTAAGGGGTGGTTAGGGGTGGTTTCTGCGTTCCAAAAAATGTGGCGCACTTGAATTTTATTATAACCAAACACTGTATTTGCTTTTGATCTCTCATATTTCTTTATATTATAATGGTACATGGTTATGGGTGGGGTAGTTAGGGGTGGTTTCTGCGTTCCAAAAAATGTGGCGCACTTGAATTTTATTATAACCAAACACTGTATTTGCTTTTGAACTCTCATATTTTTTATATTATAATGGTACATGGTTATGGGTGGTTAGGGGTGGGGCAGTAAGGTGTGGTTAGGGGTGGTTACTGCGTTCCAAAAAATGTGGCGCACTTGAATTTTATTATAACCAAACACTGTATTTGCTTTTGATCTCTCATATTATTTTATATAAAAATGGTACATGGTTATGGGTGGTTACAGCGTTCCAAAAAATGTGGCGCACTTGAATTTTATTATAACCAAACACTGTATTTGCTTTTGATCTCTCATATTATTTTATATTATAATGGTACATGGTTATGGGTGGTTACAGCGTTCCAAAAAATGTGGCGCACTTGAATTTTATTATAACCAAACACTGTATCTGCTTTTGATCTCTCATATTTCTTTATATTATAATGGTACATGGTTATGGGTGGGGTAGTTAGGGGTGGTTACTGCGTTCCAAAAAATGTGGCGCACTTGAATTTTATTATAACCAAACACTGTATTTGCTTTTGATCTCTCATATTTTTTTATATTATAATGGTACATGGTTATGGGTGGTTACAGCGTTCCAAAAAATGTGGCGCACTTGAATTTTATTATAACCAAACACTGTATTTGCTTTTGATCTCTCATATTTTTTTATATTATAATGGTACATGGTTATGGGTGGTTAGGGGTGGTTACTGCGTTCCAAAAAATGTGGCGCACTTGAATTTTATTGTAACCAAACAATGTATTTGCTTTTGATCTCCCATATTCTTTTATATTATAATGGTACATGGTTATGGGTGGTTAATGCGTTCCAAAAAATGTGACGCACTTGAATTTTATTAAAACCAAACACTGTATTTGCTTTTGATCTCTCATATTTTTTTATATTATAATGGTACATGGTTATGGGTGGTTAGGGGTGGTTACTGCGTTCCAAAAAATGTGGCGCACTTGAATTTTATTATAACCAAACACTGTATTTGCTTTTGATCTCTCATATTTTTTTATATTATAATGGTACATGGTTATGGGTGGTTAGGGGTGGTTACTGCGTTCCAAAAAATGTGGCGCACTTGAATTTTATTATAACCAAACACTGTATTTGCTTTTGATCTCTCATATTTTTTTATATTATAATGGTACATGGTTATGGGTGGTTAGGGGTGGTTACTGCGTTCCAAAAAATGTGGCGCACTTGAATTTTATTATAACCAAACACTGTATTTGCTTTTGATCTCTCATATTATTTTATATAAAAATGGTACATGGTTATGGGTGGTTACAGCGTTCCAAAAAATGTGGCGCACTTGAATTTTATTATAACCAAACACTGTATTTGCTTTTGATCTCTCATATTATTTTATAATGGTACATGGTTATGGGTGGTTACTGCGTTCCAAAAAATGTGGCGCACTTGAATTTTATTATAACCAAACACTGTATTTGCTTTTGATCTCTCATATTTTTTTATATTATAATGGTACATGGTTATGGGTGGTTACTGCGTTCCAAAAAATGTGGCGCACTTGAATTTTATTATAACCAAACACTGTATTTGCTTTTGATCTCTCATATTTTTTTATATTATAATGGTACATGGTTATGGGTGGTTAGGGGTGGTTACTGCGTTCCAAAAAATGTGGCGCACTTGAATTTTATTATAACCAAACACTGTATTTGCTTTTGAACTCACATATTTTGTTATATTATAATGGTACATGGTTATGGGTGGTTAGGGAGGGGGGGTTACTGCGTTCCAAAAAATGTGGCGCACTTGAATTTTATTATATCCAAACACTGCATTTGCATTTGATCTCTCATATTTTTTTATATTATAATGGTACATGGTTATGGGTGGTTAGGGCTGCGTTCCAAAAAATGTGGCGCACTTGAATTTTATTATAACCAAACACTGTATTTGCTTTTGATCTCTCATATTTTTTTATATTATAATGGTACATGGTTATGGGTGGTTAGGGATAGGGTAGTTAGGGGTGGTGAGGGGTGGTTACTGCGTTCCAAAAAATGTGGCGCACTTGAATTTTATTATAACCAAACACTGTATTTGCTTTTGATCTCTCATATTTTTTTATATTATAATGGTACATGGTTATGGGTGGTTAGGGGTAGGGTAGTTAGGGGTGGTTACTGCGTTCCAAAAAATGTGGCGCACTTGAATTTTATTATAACCAAACACTGTATTTGCTTTTGATCTCTCATATTTTATTATATTATAATGGTACATGGTTATGGGTGGTTAGGGATAGGGTAGTTAGGGGTGGTTACTGCGTTCCAAAAAATGTGGCGCACTTGAATTTTATTATAACCAAACACTGTATTTGCTTTTGATCTCTCATATTTTTTTATATTATAATGGTACATGGTTATGGGTGGTTACAGCGTTCCAAAAAATGTGGCGCACTTGAATTTTATTATAACCAAACACTGTATTTGCTTTTGATCTCTCATATTTTTTTATATTATAATGGTACATGGTTATGGGTGGTTACTGCGTTCCAAAAAATGTGGCGCACTTGAATTTTATTATAACCAAACACTGTATTTGCTTTTGATCTCTCATATTTTTTTATATTATAATGGTACATGGTTATGGGTGGTTAGGGGTGGGGTAGTTAGGGGTGGTTACTGCGTTCCAAAAAATGTGGCGCACTTGAATTTTATTATAACCAAACACTGTATTTGCTTTTGATCTCTCATATTTTATTATATTATAATGGTACATGGTTATGGGTGGTTAGGGGTAGGGTAGTTAGGGGTGGTTACTGCGTTCCAAAAAATGTGGCGCACTTGAATTTTATTATAACCAAACACTGTATTTGCTTTTGATCTCTCATATTTTCTTATATTTTAATTATATTATAACGTTTCCGTAACTGCTCGTCTCTCATATGGAGATTTCTCTATTGTACAACTTCACTTGTTTACGAAGCCCCTGCGTGACGGACTTTTTTTTATTCGTTTTCATAGCTTTACTCGAAGCTAAATACCAAATATTGTTTTCAAGACCTTTACGAGATACATGCGAATATGTTCTTGGACTACTAAAATTTGATTGAGATAAAAATGATTCTGATTCATTATAAATTACAGTTCAAGATATAGCAATTAGTTTTCAATAAAATTAATATGCTATGTTCTAATATATTTCAGTAATTATTTTTATTTCCGGCGAGAGATTGGCAGACCTGTTTACATTTCAGACGCTTCCCGTCGGGGAATTATTGAAATTTCTGAAAGATTTCTTATTAGCGTATGTATTTATTTGCTAAACTTCTGGAGGGTTATCTGCTTAGTTTACTCACCCCCTGGGAGGGGTTTGGGTTTAGAGGGTGAATTTCGAAAATTCGAAATACCTCCATACGACGGATCAAAACATTGTATAGAACCAATCTTTGCAAATTAAATTTGCTATGAATATTTTTCTATACATTTATTCTCTATCTTGAATATTAACCGAGATATTTGCATTTTTATTAAAGGTGGGCGGACGAGTGAGCTTCCCGCCAAAAGCTAGTTCGGCCGTTTCCGTAACTGTTCGGCTCTCGCATGGAGATTTCTCTATTGTATAACTTCACGTGGGAAATCTGCTTACGCAGCCCCTTCATGACTGACTTTTTCAGTTTTCAGAACGGAAACATGATTAGGATTTAATTGTTGTAAATTTTAGAAAGAAAACTAGTCTCGCCTGGCGGTAGTCGAACCCCCCTGTCTGTTGCTCAAAGATGTCTTAGTTGAAACTTAATGCATTTATGGAACGATATGTATTTAGGGGGTGGGGGAAGGGCTCTTTTCTAGGCAAGGCTTTACTTTGCACAATATTTTGACAGTGTTTGCACAGTGTTAACACAGTGTTTAGGGTTAACACCCGTCGTTGCTGTAGATTTGTTAATACTAAAATTATTTGATATGTAAGACTTCACTGTCTTCAATATTTGTATATTTACCTTGTCCTGTGAATGTAGTTTCTAGTAGCTGTACCCTGCGCGCGTTGCTATGACACTAACTAAAATACTAAATTACGATATATATCTATATATCTAATTAGAAATAACTTAATGACGGTTCAATTAATAAGTATAAATGCTATTAAAAAATATGTAAAGAAATTAATTAACATAATATTAGTAAATTATACATTTAAAAGAAAACTGAAATATTTGATGTTTCCTAGTATTTTATGTTAACATTTAACGGAAATAAAAGCATTACATTTGTACTTGAGTATTCTACGGTTAGGTTGTAGGATAAATAATAAAATTCCGATTTAATGTACGAGAGATATTCCTGAAACACGGAACAAAGTAAGAAAGAAGTGAGAGAGAATAAAAGTCAAATATGTCAAATACAGTTGTTATGTGAAGCATAACAACACTGTACATAACAATATTTATAGTAGATTTAATTTGCAATATGATTGATTCTATACAATTTTCGATCTGACGTATAGTAACGGAGATATTTAGAATTTTCTAAATTTCCCCCCCTCCCACTGTTCCGATATCAACCATTAACGAACTTGACCTTTCTTTTTATATAAAACGATTAAATACCGAGTTTGGTAACAATTAAACCAAAATTGCGACCACCTGAGTATTAACAGACACACACACACATATATATATATATATATATATATATATATATATATATATATATAAAATTGTAACCTCTGTCTGTACATTGATTTTTTTCGCGAAATTTCACGATAACTTTTCGTTTCACATGTCATAGACACCATATCTGCATTTTGTTTGTTTGTTACCTTTTCACGCATAAACGGCTGAACCGAATTTTATGAAACTTGGTATGTATATTACTACTAACCCAACTTAGACTTTAGGCTATATTAATTTTCTCTGAGGCGAACAGGAGTGGGGGTTATAAGGAAAGCCTGAAATTAAAAATAACGATATTTCGTTTACTATTAGTTTTTCGGCAAATATGCACACAACAAAAGTTGTTTATTTTGTTATTTAGAGTAACTTTTGTTATATACACTTTTGTCGTATACCCAAGTTTAAATGCGTTATACGCTAAAAATTATAGCGGGAGTCAACAATATTATTTGCCAAAAAAGACTCAACCGAACTAAATAAAACTCGGTATGTGTATAAGCAGTGAGGCCTTCATTATAATAAGCCATACCAACATTTCTATGGACGGGCAGGAGTGGGGGTTATAAGGGAAGCCTGAAATTAAAAATAGCGATATTTCGTTTCCTATTGGTTTTTCCGCAAATATAAACATAACAAAAGTGGTTTATTTTGTTATTTGGAGTAACTTTTGTTATATACACTTTTGTCGTATACCTAAGTATAAATGAGTTATACATTAAAACTTTAGCGGGAGCCAACAATTTTATTGGGCACTAACGGGTGAACCGAACTTAACAAAGCTCGGTATGTCAATTAGCATTAATTCTTCCATGATTATAAGTTATATTAACATTTTTAGGTCCGAACGGGAGAGGGGTTATAAGGGAGGCCTGAAATAAAAATTCACCATATTTACATGTATAAGAGACTGGAAATATAAAAATATGGAAGACAGTGAAGCCTTATCGAACAAATATTCTATTATTAGCAAAACCACGGCAACGACGGGTATCAATCCTAAACACTGGGACGGGTAAATGTCAAAATATTGTGCAATGTAAAGCCTGCTAAAAAATACTATCACCATTCAGCCTCAAATGAATTCCCGGGCGAAGCCGGGTATCTGAGCTTGTGTATATATATATATATATATATATATATATATATATATATATATATATATATATATATATAAAATTGTAACCTCTGTCTGTACATTGATTTTTTTCGCGAAATTTCACGATAACTTTTCGTTTCACATATCATAGACACCATAACTGCATTTTGTTTCTTTGGTGTCTGTTTGTT
The DNA here is from genome assembly GCA_019009955.1 of Riptortus pedestris. Classification (NCBI taxonomy): domain Eukaryota; kingdom Metazoa; phylum Arthropoda; class Insecta; order Hemiptera; family Alydidae; genus Riptortus; species Riptortus pedestris. The sequence goes on along the minus strand of CM032229.1, from coordinate 191,370,777 downwards.
TGTTTGTTACCTTTTCACGCATAAACGGCTGAACCGAATTTTATGAAACTTGGTATGTATATTACTACTAGCCCAACTTAGACTTTAGGCTATATTAATATTCTCTTAGACAATCAGGAGTGGGGGTTATAAGGGAGGCCTGAAATTAAAAATATCGATATTTCGTTTCCTATGGCTTTTTCAGCAAATATGCACATAACAAAAGTTGTTTATTTTGTAATTTAGAGTAACTTTTGTTATATGCACTGTTGCCGTATACGGAAGTATAAATGAGTTATACGCTAAACACTATAGCGGGAGTTCACAATTTTATTTGGCACAAAAGACTCAACCGAACTAAACCAAACTCGGTATGTGAATTAGTACTAACGCCTTCCTTATAATAAGCCATACTAACATTTCTAGGGACGGGCAGGAGTGGGGGTTATAAGGGAGGCCTGAAATTAAAAATAGCGATATTTCGTTTCCTATTGCTTATTCAGCAAATATGCCAATAACAAAAGTTGTTTATTTTGTTATTTACAGTAACTTTTGTTATATACACTTTTGCCGTATACGGAAGTATAAAGGCGTTATACGCTAAAAATTATAGCGGGAGTCAACAATTTTATTTGGCACAAAAGACTCAACCGAACTAAATAAAACACTCAGTATGTGTATTAACACGAACGCCTTCCTTATACTATAATAAGCCATACTAACATTTCTAGGGACGGGCAGGAGTGGGGGTTATAAGGGAGGCCTGAAATTAATAATAGTGATTTCCTATTGGGGCTTCGGCAAATATGCACATAACAAAAGTTGTTTATTTTGTTATTTATAGAAATTTGCTAACAATTAATTCAAATGTATGTCAATATTTTCTCCTTAATAATTCAAATCTATGCATAATGCACAGGAAACGGGAAATATGACAATATGCAGGACAGTGAAATCTTACATAACAAATTAATTTTATTATTAACAAATCCCCAGAAACGACGGGTGTTACTCCTAAACACTGGGACGGGTAAATGTCATAATATTGTGCAAAATAAAGCCTTGCCAAAAATATACCATCACCATTCAGCCTCAAATGAATTCCCGAGCGAAGCCGGGTATTTGAGCTAGTATATATATATATATATATATATATATATATATATATATATATATATATATATAATTTTTTTTTGAACGGACCACATTTTCGTCATCTACTGGGTAGGGTCGATGGACATTTGAAGAAAATGTTTCGAAAATCTCGTCATGAGTACGACCTCAATAGCTGATTTCCCTTAATGGAAATCTGCTAGTAGCGATATTTCGTTTCCTATTGGTTTTTCGACAAATATGCACATGGCAAACGTTGTTTATTCGGTTATTTAAAACAACTTTTGAAATATTCACTTTTGTCGTATAACAAAGTATAAACGAGATATACACTAAAAACAAAAGAGGGAGCCAACTATTTATCTATATATATATATATATATATATATATATATATATAATTTTTTTTTGAACGGACCACATTTTCGTCATCTACTGGGGAGGGTCGATGGACATTTGAAGAAAATGTTTCTAAAATCTCGTCATGATTACGACCTCAATAGCTGATTTCCCTTAATGGAAATCTGCTAGTAGCGATATTTCGTTTCCTATTGGTTTTTCGACAAATATGCACATGGCAAACGTTGTTTATTCGGTTATTTAAAACAACTTTTGAAATATTCACTTTTGTCGTATAACAAAGTATAAACGAGATATACACTAAAAACAAAAGAGGGAGCCAACTATTTATCTATATATATATATATATATATATATATATATATATATATATATATATATATATATATATATATATATATATATTTGTCTGTTACCGCTCTAGCGGTCGCAATTGTGGCCATTTTAATATGATTTAAATAGTTTTTCCATAAATTGTGGTCATTTTAATATGACTTAAATAGTTTTTCCCTACCTCCCCTATTTATAAAATTCACAAAAGTAATCAAATCAGTTTATTATAATGGATGTTTTTCAAGGCGCAGTACTTTGTTAGCAGTAATGGATTTCATAATTTGTTAATTTTATACAATTTATATCAATTTCATTTCTTATTATACAGATTTCTGTGAATATAGGTCATTTATTTTTTGCCAGATTTTTTTTTTCTGCTTGAATGTACGAAATACATTCTTCCCCAAACGAATGGGGATAAATTTTTTTTTTTACGGCTAATCTTTACATATTAAACGCTAAGAATAACTAATCTGGAAAATACATGAATAGATAAAAATCAGAAATCGTGAGGGCAAAGCCAGAGTCGTCGCATAGTGATCCCAAAGGGATCGCTCCAGCACTTGGCTATGCCGAAGGGATCGCTTGCTAGGAGGAATATTTTTATAACAGATTAAATCATTAGGGCAATGTGCTTAATAGCTTTATTCCTGAAAATGATAAGCTTTTCTCGAAATATTTATGTCTGTAGTTAATTGGAGATTTGAAGCATATTCTTGTTTCTTGTTTTATAATTATATGTTATTTATTGGTTTATTTTTATTTTTAAGAGCTTCGCAACATAGACGATGTTGCTCAATTCATAACAATAATAAAACTAAAATAAATAATACATAAAAATGTAACTACTAACAGAAGAATACAAAAACTCAACATAATAAAAACATAAGAAAAAAAAGCAACATAATATTTAGTAAAAATACATAAAAAGAACGATATTACAAAAAACTCAGAACTCAACGGAAAAACTGCAATATACAACTACAATTAAAAGTGTTTCAATATTCTGCGACCTGTTCTGTTAGAGATGTCTTTGAGCCTTCCTCTCAATGTGCAAGCTTCCTCTTATTGTTGATTGAGAAGTGGCAAGGAGATCCGTCTAGCCTCAGCCACGGTTCATTTCTTTCTATCAGGTCTTTTTTTTATTATTTTAGACTCCATTCCTTTTCCCGTAGACCTGTTTCAAAGATAATTATGTTGGCTGCAACTTTAATGTAGCAAATTATTTCAATAAAACTTCCCGTTTCTGAAATGAAGATTTGTTCATTTTATAACTAAAGGATGCGTCAAATCGAAAATCTCACCGATATAAACTCGTCTTAGAATTTGATTTTCTATAAGAATACGCCGTAATTTAAAAATTTGGAATTCCATTGGAAATTTCGAACTTTCGGGGGTTGAATATGGACTGAAAAGATTCTTCAGGGGTCAAAAATTATGGCACCACAATTTTCAGCCTTTTATTAAAACAATTGACGATTTTAAGGGGCGTGGCAAGGGAACTTGGGAGACCTTGTGAGTGAGTGAGTGAGTGAGTGAGCGTGCGTGCGTGAGTGAGTGATTGAGCGAGCGTGCGTGCATGTGTGTGTATATATATATATATATATATATATATATATATATATATATATATATATTGTTACGTTTTATTACAAAACCAGTACTAAACGTTGTTAATAAGAGTTATTTTGGGATTGCAAAATTAAACACAGAAGTTTCACAGTTTTTCACTGCACGATTTATTTCACAATGCACAATACTCTTGGTTAATTATTACTACTCACAGTATTACACTGATAGTGTCACTGTTCTACAATACTACACAGTCCAATAATTCACTCACGGTCACTGAAATTCACAAAAAGACGGCACTTCACTGTCTTAAACACGGCACTAAACTGTTACTTACAGTCACGGCACAACACTGTTCTTCTTATAAAAACACTTTACCGCACTGCACTAAGTCTGAGGGATTGGCAGGGTCTCTCATAAATGCCTGTAGAAGGGGCTAGCCAAGGAAAGGTCCAGAAGTTCCAGGAAGATAGGCACGGCGGGCCCTAATTAGATTCTGCCGGCTCCACTAGGTCGAGCTGTACAGGCTTAAATAGAGAAGCAGGATGAGACCGAGGCTCTTCCAAGAAGGACTGGAAGGGACTAGTGCCTTCCACCAATTAGCGACACTTCTTTGAACCCCTCCGCACTCCCCAATCACGCCTTGAATAGTAGAGCCATTTAATTTTCGCCACAATATTTTATATATTTATATATAAAATTCTACTGTACGTGTGTATGTCACTGAACTCCTAAACGGCTGAGGCACACGTGCACATAACAAGAGTTGTTTTTTGTGTTATTAAAAGTAGCTTTTGTTTTAAACATAATATTATTTAATTTAATATCCTAATCTCTTGGAATATTATGCATGACAACAACGCCTGTCGGGACCGCTAGTGAATAATTATTCCCCCTGCTTCTGGTCCGGTTTCAGCCTTCAACGAATGCTATCTTTATTTTGTATCCTTTCTAAACATGTACATATTTGGCGATGGGATGATATATTGTTTGTCGGGGATATCTGATCAGATTTAAAGTCGGCTAGAGAGGATGGGGGAGAGGACGGAGGGTGGCTAGATGTGGAGTATTGACTGACAGGCGACGGAGGGGGTGCACCGACTGGGGGGTGACAGATTGGAATTTAATAAGAGGGGGGGGGTAGAGTGACATGTGCTTGGAAACAATTACAAGAGAGAGGGTGATGATGATGATGGCAGATTTCCATGACTATAGCAAGTGGGCAGGTACGTCATTAGACCGCGTCCTGTTTCACTAGCTCCATCTGTCATCCCCTGTCCTAACTAGCCCTGTCAAACATCCCCTAGCAGACACCTCTCCATGTGTCACCAGTCTCTCTATAGAGTTGTCACCCTCTCACACACCGCAAATCGGCACCGCCTCACATTTGGTCAGCTTTTAGCACATTTCTCTAAATCGGCTATTCAGTGAGTTCTACTGAATAACGCGATTATCGATGATTTCCTCAAATGCCCGTCGGTCCTATATACATATTTTCTTTGGGTCTATTTATTACAAAATTTAACTATGCTCCAATTAACACACACACACAGACACAAATTTATATATATATATATATATATATATATATATATATATATATATACACATACCTATTCTCTTTCATTCAAATAATAACTCCGTCACCCAAGGACTGCAAAACTAAGCACATTTTCCCCGTGCTGATAATTATAGTGGGTGTTTATTGAAGGGTGAAAACAAAAATACAAATAACACGCCTAATAATTGAGCTACAAAAGAAATGTGCATAACAATAATTGTAGAGTATCAATAGTTTAACAAGATTGGTTCTGTAACAGTTTTCGATACGACGGAGGTATTATGAGTTTTCTAATCACACCCGTTCTATTCCAGGTCCGACTTCAGACAATAATAATATTTCTCGAGATCTTTAATGTTAACTGAAACTGTAAAATATCGAGTATGTTATAGATCAAATAAATATTTTCAAGACAAGAACGTAAAAGCTTAAATAATGTCATAACACAACTCAAGACGAATTTGCATCTATCTGACGTAGTAAAGCTCGCTTCGTGACGTAACAGCTTATTGTTAATATGACTGGAGTAGGAGTGGAAGTTTGCTGAAGGCAAAAACTAAAAATTGCAAATATCTGGATTATTAATTTTTCCACTTCTGCCCCCGCTGTACCTTTGGGTTTCCCCATACCAGCGGTCTCCATTTAATGAGAGACATAAAATTTTGAATAGATAAATTGGGCCAGGTAACTTAGCCTAACTCACGGCTAAGTATAAAAGTGTAACATTTGGGAGATTTAGTTTAATTCCGAAAAGTCCTAGGGGAACCCGCAGCTGCTACTCCTTTGCCTCTGTTCAAAGCCAGAGCCTAACTAACTAGCCTACATACCTAAATACTAACCTAAACTCGTATAAAACAATACATGTATACATATAATTTACAAATAAATTCATTTTTACTTGTTTTCAATACCTCTTGGGCAAAGCCCCTGAATGCTGAAAATCTATCAACGTCGTTTACAAACATATTGGAGCTCTCAGGAGGCCAGTTCACATATGAGAAAGCACTCATTAGCCGAATACGCTTGGCGTTGAAACGCGGACATTGGAGGATCACATGGTCAGCCGTATCCAACTCGCCACAGGAGCACAATGGGGATTCCTTTCGTTTGGAGAAGAGGAGCTTGTTATTGAAGTCCCCGTGACCACTGATAAGTTGGCTGGTGAAGTAATCTAGGACGTAACACGACAGCTTAGTTCTGGTCCTGGCATCAGGGAAAAATTTGTAGGTCATCCTACCTTTGCTGGAGTTGGTCCAGCGACTCTGCCAACTGTCCCAGATGGTTTCTTCAAAATTGTGGAGTGTTTCTCTAAGGTCCTGCTGTCCTATTGTGAAGATAGACTCTCCTATCTTGTAAGGCAACCCCCTGACTGCTTGGTATATAGCAACCCGCTTTGCTACCTCCAGGTCTATCGGAAGCTGGCCAGCCATCACCTGCAATGCATCGCTCGAAACTGTCCGATGTGCAGGGCCATCCAACCAGGGGTTAGCATGATGCTCTGTGTTTTCTGATCATTGAGCTGAAGTTTATTTTGAAAACACCAATCCTGGTATAGCGTTAATCTCGCATATCTCGATTAGTATTCATGATACAGAAAATATGTATATGACAACATATGTAGATGTTTGAATTTGTGATAAGATTGGTTCTTTGCCATTTTTCGAACAGACTAATAATAAGGAAGATATTTTCAAATTTCTCCCATTCCTAAACCCGCTGTTAAATCTCAACTGGGCAATAGGAATTTATTTAGTAACGAGCTTATTAAATAAAATCCTTATTCCCAGCCTGCTTTAAATTAAGTTAAAACATTTCCCAATTAGAAATATTCTTCACCGAAAAGATAATCAATTACTGAAATATATCTTCTATCTATCTATATATATATAAAATTGTAACCTCTGTCTGTACATTAATTTTTTTCGCGAAATTTCACGATAACTTTTCGTTTCACATGTCATAGACACCATATCTGCATTTTGTTTCTTTCGTGTATGTTTGTTTGTTTGTTTGTTTGTTTGTTTGTTTGTTTGTTTGTTTGTTTGTTTGTTTGTTTGTTTGTTACCTTTTCACGCATAAACGGCTGAACCGAATTTTATGAAACTTGGTATGTATATTACTACTAACCCAACTTAGACTTTAGGCTATATTAATTTTCTCTGAGACGAACAGGAGTGGGGGTTATAAGGGAAGCCTGAAATTAAAAATAGCGATATTTCGTTTTCTATTGGTTTTTCGGTAAATGTGCACATAACAAAAGTTCTTTATTTTGTTATTTAGAGCAACTTTTGTTATATACACTTTTGTCGTATACCGAAGTTTAAATGCGTTATACTCTAAAAATTATAGCGGGAGTCAACAATATTATTTGCCAAAAAAGACTCAACCGAACTAAATAAAACTCGGTATGTGTATTAGCAGTGAGGCCTTCATTATAATAAGCCATACTAACATTTCTATGGACGGGCAGGAGTGGGGGTTATAAGGGAAGCCTGAAATTAAAAATAGCGATATTTCGTTTCCTATTGGTTTTTCCGCAAATATAAACATAACAAAAGTTGTTTATTTTGTTATTTGGAGTAACTTTTATTATATACACTTTTGTCGTATACCTAAGTATAAATGAGTTATACGTTAAAACTTTAGCGGGCACTAACGGCTGAACCGAACTTAACAAAACTCGGTATGTCAATTAGCATTAATTCTTCCATGATTATAAGTTATATTAAAATTTTTAGGTTCGAACGGGAGGGGGGTAAAAGGAAGGCCTGAAATAAAAATTCACCATATTTACATGTATAAGAGACGGGAAATATAAAAATATCGAAGACTGTGATGCCTTATCGAACAAATAATTCTATTATTAGGAAATCCACGGCAAAGAAGGGTGTCAATCCTAAACACTGGGACGGGTAAATGTCAAAATATTGTGCAATGTAAAGCCTGCTAAAAAATACCATCACCATTCAGCCTCAAATGAATTCCCGGGCGAAGCCGGGTATCTGAGCTAGTATATATATAAAATTGTAACCTCTGTCTGTACATTGATTTTTTGGGGGAAATTTCACGATAACTTTTCGTTTCACATGTCATAGACACCATAACTGCATTTTGTTTCTTTGGTGTCTGTTTGTTTGTTTGTTTGTTTATTTGTTTGTTTGTTTGTTTGTTACCTTTTCACGCATAAACGGCTGAACCGAATTTTATGAAACTTGGTATGTATATTACTACTAACCCAACTTAGACTTTAGGCTATATTATTATTCTCTGAGACAAACAGGAGTGGGGGTTATAAGGGAAGCCAGAAATTAAAAATAGCGATATTTCGTTTCCTATTGGGTTTTTGGCAAATATGAACATAACAAAAGTTGTTTATTTTGTTATTTAGAGTAACTTTTGTTATATACACTTTTTTCGTATACCGAATTATAAACGAGATATACGGTAAAACCTATAGCGGAAGTGAACAATTTTATATGGGACAAAAGACCCAACCGAAATAAATAAAATTCGATATATGTATTAGCACTAACGCTTTCATTATAACAAACCATACCGATATTTCTAGGGACGGGCAGGAGTGGGGGTTATAAGGGAAGCCAGAAATTAAAAATAGCGATATTTCGTTTCCTATTGGTTTTTCGGCAAATATGAACATAACGAAAGTTGTTTATTTTGTTATTTAGAGTAACTTTTGTCATATACACGTTTTTCGTATACCGAATTTTAAACGAGATATACGCTAAAACCTATAGCGGAAGTGAACAATTTTATTTGGGACAAAAGACCAACCGAAATAAATAAAACTCGGGCTCTGTATTAACACTAACGCTTTAATTATAACAAGCCATACCAACATTTGTAGGGACGGGCAGGAGTGGGGGTTATAAGGGAAGGCAGAAATTAAAAATAGCGATATTCCTTTTTCTATTGGTTTTTCGGCAGATATGAACATAACAAAAGTTGTTTATTTTGTTATTTAGAGTAATTTTTGTTATATATACTTTTTTCGTATACCGAATTATAAACGAGATATACGCTAAAACCTATAGCGGAAGTGAACAATTTTATTTGGGACAAAAGACCCAACCGAAATAAATAAAACTCGGTATGTGTATTAGCACTAACGCCTTCCTTATAAAAAGCCATACTAACATTTCTAGGGACGGGCAGGAGTGGGGGTTATAAGGAAGGCCTGAAATTAAAAGTAGTGATATTTCGTTTCCTATTGGGGTTTCGGTAATTACGCCCATTACAAAAGTTGTTTATTTTGTTATTTGGCGTAACTTTTGTTATATACACTTTCATCGAATACCTCAGTATAAATGAGTTATACGTTAAAAACTACTAATTCAAATCTATGCATAATGCACTGGAAGCGGGAAATATGACGGGAGGACAGTGAAGTCTTACATAAAAAAAATAATTGTATTATTAACAAATCCAAAGAAACGACGGGTATTTACTCTAAACACTGGGACAGGTAAATGTCAAATATTGTGTAAAGTAAAGCCTTGCCAAAAAAATACTATCACCATTCAGCCTCAAATGAATTCCCGAGCGAAGCCGGGTATCTGAGCTAGTATATATATAAAATTGTAACCTCTGTCTGTACATTGATTTTTTTCACGAAATTTCACGATAACTTTTCGTTTCACATGTCATAGACACCATAACTGCATTTTGTTTCTTTGGTGTCTGTTTGTTTGTTTGTTTGTTTATTTGTTTGTTTGTTTGTTACCTTTTCACGCATAAACGGCTGAACCGAATTTTATGAAACTTGGTATGTATATTACTACTAACCCAACTTAGACTTTAGGCTATATTAATATCTTCTGAGACGAACAGGAGTGGGGGTTATAAGGGAAGCCAGAAATTAAAAATAGCGATATTTCGATTCCTATTGGTTTTTCGGCAAATATGCACATAACAAAAGTTGTTTATTTTGTTATTTAGAGTAAATTTTGTTATATACACTTTTTTCGTATACCGAATTATAAACGAGATATGCGCTAAAAACTATAGCGGAAGTGAACAATTTTATTTGACACAAAAGACTCAACCGAACTAAATAAAACTCAGTATGTGTGTTAGCACAAACGCCTTTATTATAATAAGCCATACCAACATTTCTAGGGACGGGTAGGAGTGGGGGTTGTAAGGGAGGCCTGAATTTAAAATAGCGGTATTTCGTTTTCTATTCGTTTTTCGGCATATATAAACATATCAAAAGTTGTTTATTTTGTTATTTAGAGTAACTTTTGTGATATTCATTTTTGACTTTTAACGAATTATAAACGAGATATATACTATAAACTAAAGCGGGAGTCAACTATTTTATTGGGCGCTAACGATTGAACCGAACTTAACAAAACTCGGTATGTCAATTAGCACTAATTCTTCCATGATTATAAGCTATATTGAAATGTTTAGGTTAGAACGGGAGTGGAGGTTATAATCTCAATAAAATACATTAATTTTATTGAAAACTATTTATTACACCTAGTATTGTTTATAATGAGCCAGAATAATTTTTATCTCAATCACTCTAATTTTAGTAATCCAAGATCAAAAGAAGGGGTGGGTCATCAGAACGTACTTGCATGTACCTCATCAAGTTCATATTAGTAGTAATATTTATGGCATTTAAGCTTCTAATAGTGTGGTTCACTATATAATAGAGTATTGTTTATGTGGCATTAGTAGGAGTGGGGGTTTAAAAAAGTCCGTCACGCAGGGACAGCGTAAACTAAGCAGATTTCCCACGTGAAGTTTTACAATAGAGAAATTTCACGAAAGCCGAGCCAGTGAAGAAAACGGCCGAACTAGCTTTTGGCGGGAATGTAACGTCAGTTAGGAGCCCCGATTTAATAAAAATGCAAATATCTTGGTTAATATTCAAGATAGAGAAAAAGTTTATATAACAATATTTATAGTAACTTTAATTTGGAATAAGATTAGTTCTGTACAATTTTTCGATCCGACGTATAGTAACGGAGATATTTTGAATTTTCGAAAATCCTCCCCTCTTAACCCCTCCCTCCCACTGGTCCGATTTCAGCCGTTAACGAACTTGATCTTTTTTTTTTACATAAAACGACTAAATATAGAGTTTGGTAACGATTAAACAAAAATTGCGACCGCTAGAGCGGTAACAGACAAATATATATATATATATATATATATATATATATATATATATATATATATATATATAGTTTTTAACGGACCTCATTTTCGTCATCTACTAGGTAGGATCGATGGATATTTGAAGAAAAATTTCGAAAATTCCGTCATGAGAACAACCTCAATAGCTGATTTCCCTTAAGGAAAATCTGCTAAAACCCAAGTTCTGTTACATTTGAAGCTAGAGAACAAATGTACATAACAATATTTTTTTGTAAATTTAATTGGAAATGAGATTGTATTTATACACTTTTTTGATCCTATAATAACAGAGTGTATTGAGATGGGGTAATTCATTTGGAAATGAATATTACCTTCTCACTATTTGGGTTTATGCATGTGCTGGTTTTCATGAGGGTGGACTGTATAAATGAAGTTAGATAGTGATAAAACAAAACAAAGTCTATTGAAAGAGTTACTACATAGTACATATAATATAATGAAAATATATAAATTAAAATTACATATTGAATGCTGATGCTCTGTTGACTTATTGTGCCTGGCTTCCTTGTGTGTGGTTTTTCCTTCTGATGTTATTCATTCCCCTTTCTCTCCTTATTTCTTCCATATTTTTCTCTCTCCATCCATATCTTCTCTCCTGCCACCCGCCTTGGCTTGTATGCTAGTTCATTAACCATGGTTTTGAGGCATATTAACAAAATAAAATACTTGATGAGTGTGCTCTCTCAAGAAAGGTAGACTCACTACTACTGGTGTCTTTGTTCTCTCTCAACAGCTGGAGCTGGGTAGTTCCCAGAACAGTCACATAGATGGCAGTACCTTGGGGGGGCCTCTTGAAAGGAAGAGAACATTTGCTGTCTCGTCTGTTTCATTGAAGATGGAACACAGAGATATTTCGAAATTTTGAAATATACCCCTCCCTAGTGAGAGGAGGTCACAAGTTTGTTATACCATCACGTGGGAAATCTGCTTAGTTTACGCAGCCCCTGCGTGACCGACTACTCATGTAATATATATGAAGAGACAAAATCTATAGTGTGATACACCAGCATGAGAAATCTGAGAACTTTTAGCAGATTTCCCTCAAGGGAAATCAGCTATTGAGGTCGTACTCATGACGCGATTTTCGAAAAATGTCATCAAATGTCCATCGATCCTACCTAGGAGATGACAAAAATGAGGTCCGTTCAAAATTATATATTATATATATATATATATATATATATATATATATATATATATATATATATATATATAAAATTGTAACCTCTGTCTGTACATTGATTTTTTTCGCGAAATTTCACGATAACTTTTCGTTTCACATGTCATAGACACCATAACTGCATTTTGTTTCTTTGGTGTATGTTTGTTTGTTTGTTACCTTTTCACGCATAAACGGCTGAACCGAATTTTATGAAACTTGGTATATATATTACTACTACTAACCCAACTTACGACTTTAGGCTATATTAATGTTCTCTGAGACGAACAGGAGTGTTGGTTATAAGGGAAGCCTGAAATTAAAAATAGCGATATTTCGATTCCTATTGGTTTTTCGGCAAATATAAACATGACAAAAGTTGTTTATTTTGTTATTTAGAGTAACTTTTGTTATATACACTTTTATCGTATACCTAAGTATAAAGGCGTTTTACGCTAAAAATGATAGCGGAAGTCAACAATTTTATTTGGCACAAAAGACTCAACCGAACTAAACCAAACTGGGTATGTGAATTAGCACTAACGTCTTCCTTATAATAAGCCATATTAACATTTCTAGGGACGGGCAGGAGTGGGGGTTATAAGGGAGGCCTGAAATTAAAAATAGTGATATTTCGTTTCCTATTGGGGTTTTGGCAAATATGCACATAACAAAAGTGGTTTATTTTGTTATTTAGAGAAACTTTTGTCATATACGCTTTGGTCGTATACCTAATTATAAAGGCGTTATACGCCAAAAAGTGATAGCAGAAGTCAACAATTTTATTTGGCACAAAAGACTCAACCGAACTAAACCAAACTGGGTATGTGAATTAGCACTAACGTCTTCCTTATAATAAGCCATATTAACATTTCTAGGGACGGGCAGGAGTGGGGGTTATAAAGGAGGCCTGAAATTAAAAATAGTGATATTTCGTTTCCTATTGGGGTTTTGGCAAATATGCACATAACAAAAGTGATTTATTTTGTTATTTAGAGAAACTTTTGTCATATACGCTTTGGTCGTATACCTAATTATAAAGGCGTTATACGCCAAAAAGTGATAGCAGAAGTCAACAATTTTATTTGGCACAAAAGACTCAACCGAACTAAACCAAACTGGGTATGTGAATTAGCACTAACGTCTTCCTTATAATAAGCCATACTAACATTTCTAGGGACGGGCAGGAGTGGGGGTTATAGGGAGGCCTGAAATTAATAATAGTGATATTTCGTCTCCTATTGGGGTTTCGGCAAATATGCACATAACGAAGTGGTTTATTTTATTATTTAGTGAAATTTGCTCAACAATTCTTTGGAACTACAAGGTACCTCACCGGGAAAAACTAATTCAAATGTATGTTCATATTTTGTGCTTAATAATTCAAATCTATGCATAATGCACATGAAACGGGAAATATGACAATATGTAGAACAGTGAAGTCTTACATAAAAAAATAATTATATTATTAAAAAATCCACAGAAACGACGGGTATTTAAACTAAACACTGGGACGGGTAAATGTCAAAATATTGTGCAAAGTAAAGCCTTTCCAAAAAAAATACCATCACCATTAAGCCTCATATGAATTCCCGGGCGAAGCCGGCTATCTGAGCTAGTATATATATATATATATATATATATATATATATATATATATATATATATATATCAAAATCAGATTTATGGGTCTATTTAATCGCGTGAGCGGCTAGGGACGTTGTCCATATGATCAACGTGTATCACCTGTTGTCTGATTTTTAGCAGTTTTGATCCATACAGTTTATTTTGTATACATTATATTTGGTATCTGTTGATTTCATTTTATCCACTGAAGCTATTCTTCACTCTGTTAGGATGTTTCCATGTGATTTGTCCAATATCGTTACATATCGGTGTAATATTCCTGGCTATTGTGAGGTCTTAAATCAATGTACAGTACAGTGCTATTTCTCTATATTTTTGATTTGCATAGTTAGTATCCTTTTCGGCTGCCTTCCTTTTTATTTTTATAGAAATAATTAATTTTCGTTTGAACTAATTTTATTTTCTTGAGATTGGTAATAATTTCTATAAGTATAGTCGTCAATTCGGTTTCTCTTCTTATTAAAATTATGTCCTTTTATCTTAGAATTGTTTTGCATTTTTCGACGTTTAACGTTATCATTATTCAAAGCTTTGTCTTTTTCTCTTCTTGCGTTGGTTGCAAAAATTATGGTCAAAAAATAAGCCTACAAATATAACGTGAAGTTTTACAATAGAGAAATCTCCATACTGGTAACACTTAAGACCACCGTGAACAAATACAAACGGTAATGAGAAACCTTTCATTTAATTTTAATAAGCTCAGAACGGAAACTGCTTCTGATTTGTAAACAAATAGGTCTGCCAACCACTCAAAGCTGAAGCAATAGGTAGACATACTCTTCACCGGAAAGAAAAACAATTACTGAAATATATCTGAATTTAACATATTAACTTTATTGCAAACTATTTAGTATATTTAGTACTGTAATTTATAATGCATCAGAATAATTTTTATTGCAATCTCAAATTTTTGTAGTACTAGAACTAAAGGAGGAGGGAGTTTATCAACAGAACGTATTTATATCTCACAAAATAGAAACTTACACAAGTCTCTAAACCAATTTCACGAGAGCCGTACAGTTACGGAAACGACGGAACTAGCTTGCTGAAGAAACTCGCGAATAGAACCGACAATAGCCAATCTTATCTCGTCCGTTATTCCCACACTCTTATTAAAAACGCAAATATCTCGGTTAATATTCAAGAGAGAGAATAAATGTATAGAACAAAGTTTATAGTAAAATAAATTTGCAATGAGATTGGCTCTATACATGTTTTCGAACCGACATATAGTAAAGAGATATTTCGAATTTTCGAAAATCCCCCTCTTTACCCCCCCCCCGTCCCACTGGTCCGATTTCAGCCATTAACGAACTTGATCTTACTTTTTGCATAAAGCGATTAAATACAACGTTTGGTAACGATCAAAAACAAATTATGACTGCTAGATTGTTAACTGACAAATACACACACGCCCACACACACACACACACACACACACACACACGCACGCACGCACGCACGCACACACACACACACACACACACACACACACACACACACACACACACACACACACACACACACACACACATATATTTCTTCGAAAATCGCGTCATGAGTACGACCTCAATAGCTTATCTCCATTAGGGGAAATCTGCTAACAGTTGGATCGAAGGCATACTTTTCATCTTCTATCTTGATTTGCACAGGTTGATCTTTCCTATTGCAAGAAATGTTTTTTTTATAATCTTGTGAGATTTTTCTTTTTGTTGACCTTCCGCCATGGATTATTTATGAAATATTTTGAGCCTGTTTGAAAACTGTTATATTATTAATCTTGTTGAATGCCCTTCAATTCCTGCCCTATATACTTTTGCCCAAATTTGAATATTAAGCTAGTTATTTGTATATTTCGTTTTCAGCTTTCAGCCTCATGTGGATTTCATTTTCCAGCAATTGTAGTAGTTGCAATTTCATAGACTTCTTATTAGAGGAGGAATAGGAAATTCCAACATCGGCTCATGACACGAACGTTTCATAATGGATTATTGTTAACGCGCTTAATGGGTAATTTGACTGAAAGCTGAAAATTAAAAAAAAACAACTCCTCACGTAAACTAAGAAGACTTCCCACGTATTTGCATTTATCTCAAGAAGTAAAAGTTCAATGAGAACAATATTTGGTGTTTAACCTTCAAATAATGTGCTTCATAATATAACTGCTTATTGTTGCTATGCCATGAGCAAGAATGGGCGGGGGTTACTGAAGGCTGAAAACTGCGAATGCATCCGTAAATAGCACGTTAAGTACGGCACCGGGTACCAGTACGGGTCGGTTTTGATGATAAATGTCCAAAAAATACTTTGACGGTTTTTGCTTTGTACTAGTAAATATAATTAGAAATAGTACGTTTATGTATTTCAAATCCAAAAAATACGTCGTATATCATTGAAAATGGGAAGGGGGGGGGGGCTGTATGAGCCCGTGCCGGCCGGGAGTGCCTGTCAACGGCTGCCATAAATCTATATCCTAACCATTGTGATAATGAAGAATTGTTAATTACATAATAATTATGTGTTTATTCATATTATTTTTATTTTCCAATTGTTTGTTTAAACTAAATTCTTGTTTGTTTTTCTTGTTTTGTAATTTTATCTTTATAAACTAATAAATTTTGATTGCAATGTTTCGTAATTTAAAGTTAATTCATATTCACGCATTTTAATGTAAAACCAAAACTAAAATCCTTCGTTGATCACCAAAATTACTACACAAAGGAGAAAGAAAGTTCCCGACAAGGTGAAAAATGTAAGGTAAATATTCATTTTTAAGTCGCGTAACAAAAAATTGATGAAAACACGACCTGCGACTGCCATATATATATATTTTTATGTCCTAAGAGTAAAAAAATGTTTGAATATAGTAATTTAGTTCATTTTTCAAGTTGTAGTAGCGCATTAAAAGGGGACATAAGTACCGGGCCAATTGACCCCGTGCCGTCCTTGTGGATAGTTGCACCACGGGGTCGATTGACCTCGTGCCGTACTTGTGGATAGTTGCACCACTGGGTCGGTTGACCCCGTGCCGTACTTGTGGATAGTTGCACCACTGGGTCGGTTGACCCCGTGCCGTACTTGTGGATAGTTGCACCACTGGGTCGGTTGACCCCGTGCCGTACTTGTGGAGAGTTGCACGACTGGGTCGGTTGACCCCGTGCCGTACTTGTGGATAGTTGCACCACTGGGTCGGTTGACCCCGTGCCGTACTTGTGGTTAGTTGCACCACTGGGTCGGTTGACCCCGTGCCGTACTTGTGGATAGTTGCACGACTGGGTCGGTTGACCCCGTGCCGTACTTGTGGATAGTTGCACGACTGGGTCGTTTGACCCCGTGCCGTACTTGTGGATAGTTGCACCACTGGGTCGGTTGACCCCGTGCCGTACTTGTGGATAGTTGCACGACTGGGTCGGTTGACCCCGTGCCGTACTTGTGGATAGTTGCACGACTGGGTCGATTGACCCCGTGCCGTACTTGTGGATAGTTGCACCACTGGGTCGGTTGACCCCGTGCCGTACTTGTGGATAGTTGCACCACTGGGTCGGTTGACCCCGTGCCGTACTTGTGGATAGTTGCACCACTGGGTCGATTGACCCCGTGCCGTACTTTTTCTTCTTCAAAATTCAAATCTTTCTTTTCAAATACAATTAAATATCGAGTTTGGTACCGATTAAACCTAAATTGCAGCAAATAGGGCGGTAACAGAAATATATATATATATAACATTTTGAACGGACCTCGTTTTCATCGGACGCCTTTCATCGGTGTCAATTGAATATGAATGCATATAAAACAAACAATGTTGTTGATGGAGAAGAAACAAAGACAAGGGAGTATAAATATTATAATAGGATGCATTATTCTTGAAAAAGGAAAATAGTTTAATTACTTGAGCATCATTACTGAACACAATGATAGCTGAAGTCGATAGAAAAATAGCACTTGCTGAACAAGCCTTCCAAAGTAAAAAGAGCATTTTAACTAGTAAACATATACCAAATGGAGTTTGCTGAGTCTTTCGTATTCACTGCTTTACGGGAACGGACGTTAGACGCTCCGCAAAAGGGGGATACTATAGATTAAAAGCAATGTGGATCTGACGTGGAATCACTAGAACAAGTTGGACTCAAAAAAATTCAACTTGGAAATAGTAAATGAGATAAGTGAGAGCAAACAATTTTTCAAGGCCATGGAAAAAAGGAGAGTGAAACTTCTTGGGCAACGACTTCAAGACAAATATATTTCAAGGTAAGGTCCCCGGGCATAGGACAAGAGACAGGCCTAGAAATGCCTAATCAGAAGACATCAAACACCTCATAGATTTGGGTGAGTATAGGAATATGAAAAGAGGTAACTTCTGAATG